>JAODLC010000948.1:0-12939 GCA_026781145.1 Hippopotamyrus pictus | reverse complement strand
GTGTGTGTGTGTGTGTGTGTGTGTGTGTGTGTTGTTTTCTTCATGATGTTAGGTTTATGTCCAGGAGGTGATACTGGAAGGCTTGGAAGGCCACAATGCAGTCCTTTAAAACTGAGAATAACATATTTGAGATTGACAATGTTGATCTCTAATTTAAAAAGCCTTAAGTTTTCAAGTTTCTCTAAGCACTGTGACACTACCCTGAGTGAAAATTTTCATTTCAGGCAGTTTACTGGATTTCCTGAAGAGTAACGAGGGCAACCAAGTCCCATTCCCTAAACTCATTGACTTTTCAGCCCAGGTAAGTCTTGGGTGAAACCACATGTGAAAAGTAACATTAACACAAAGCCATATGCTACAGTCCATCCATTTTCAGCGACTTAAATTGTTTCTGATTTGTAAGAACCATGCAAAGGCACAGACAGAAGACAGAGGCACACATATCTCCATCTGTATTTAGAGGAGATGATCCAGTATTTGTAGACAGGTAACGTTTTACAATACAGCCTGTTTGCAACTTAGTAATAACTAACAAATCACAAACAAATATAGTTGCTACTGATCTGCTAAAGATGCACCAGAATTCATTAATGATGAACATGAGATCAGTATTTCACCATTTTTTTATTCATTATTTGTTCTTTCAGTAGTTTACAACAGTTTATAGCAGGGGTCTTCAACTCCGGTCCTGGAGAGATATAATCCAGTAGGTTTTCTATCCCACCTGGCTCCTGATGAGCCACACCTGTTCCTGGTATTTACCTGACAACAGGTGTGGCTCATCAGAAGTCAGGAAGGATAGAAAACCTCCTGGATAGTAGCTCTCCAGGACCGGAGTTGGACAACCCTGGTTTATAGAATTAAGGGGTCCTCTCGTAGGGAAAAAAATCTAGGGGGTTGGTGGTGGGATTGGCACTCCAGCCACCGTAAAACATTTCACAGCAGCTAACAGTCAAACAGCCACGACACCCTTCTGCTCTCCGCGGGAGTAGCTCTACTGCAGCCGCCTACAGGAAGGCTGCACGCACCATGAAGGCGATGGGGGAAAGCCTTCAGGAGCCCCATCCCCGGATGAGCCGAAACCATCGGAGAGCTAATAGACTCAGGCCTGTTGGGGGTCGGGGCTGGTGTGGTGCTGAGGTGTCACCCACTGCATGGTGGCACTTGGGGTCCCAGTTTGAGGTGGCCCATACCGGTATGTTTTGTCTCAAAGGCAAGATGTCCATCTTCCTCTGCTGTGGGGGGAGCTTTGTAAGCTTTGTCAGATCTCTGTAAGTAGACACAACTACTTTTAGTCTAGTCGCTCTGATGGCTGCCATACTTGGGGAGCAGCTGTCGGCTCCTCCTGATGTTGTCTGATTTCACTCCTTTCAATGAGTGTATCATAATAATAATATTTGGTGCTTTATTTCTCCCTGTGGGGAAATTGTCTTTACGCCTCCCTCAACTTGCTCTTTGTAGAGCACCCTGGCCTACCAGCGACCGGAGCAGTCTGGTTTTACACCCAAGAAGTCTACCAATGACCACATCCTGGCATTGAGGGTTCTTATCGGCTGAGGTTCTTTGCAGCCTTTGTCGATTTTCGTAAAGCATTTGACTCGGTTGATCGAGTTGCCCTGTGGGACATCCTGAGACTTTGCGGGATTCCCCGATATCATGGCCGGCCTGTACACTGGTATTGTGAGTGCAGAGTGGAGGGAGAACCTCTGCGTTCTTCCCAGTTGATTCTGCGGTTCACCAGGTGCACGTTCTTGCTCCTACTCTATTCAATGCATGGACTGGGTGTTGGGCAGGGTCATGGGGTCCAGCAGCTGCGGGGCGTCTTTTGGTGAAGAAATATTTACTGATCTTGATTTTATTAACGATGTTGTGATCTTTGCGTAGCCAATGAAGGCTCTGACATGTCTGAGTGTCTGGGATTGCGAGTGTCCTGGATAAAACCCAAGGTCCAGCCCATTAATCACTTCTTAGGCACAGCCATCAGTAGTGTGTCTGTCTGCGGTGAGAATGTCAACCTTGTGGAGAGATTCACTTATCTCGACATTCATGTCTCTGATGACTCTTCCTATGAAGTCAGTAGACCAGGGGTGGCCAATCTTATCCGCAAAGGGCCGGTGTGTATGCGGGTTTTCGCTGCAGCTTCCTAATTATGTTACTAATTAGAAGACTGATTGGCTGGGGAGTCCTCACACCTGGGTTTGAACAGCTGACCTAAAGGTTACCCCAAAAACCTGCATACACACCGGCCCTTTGCGGATAAGATTGGCCACCACTGCAGCAGATGGATTGGAAGAACATGGGGGGTCATGAGTTGACTGGAAAGGGGTGTGTGGAATTCCCGATATCTTTGCAAGAGGACGAAGGTCCAAGTCTTCAGAGTCCTGGTGCTCCCCGTCTTGCTGTGTGGCTGTGAGACATGGACGCTGTCCAGTGAGCTGAGATGAAGACTGGACTCCTAAGGTACTGTGTCTCTTCGGAGAATCCTTGGGTATCACTGGTTTGACTTTGTGTTAAATGAACAGTTGCTAGTGGAATCCTGAATGAGGCACATTTCCTGCATGGTGAGGGAGCTTCAGTTACGGCACTACGGCCATGTGGTGCATTTCCCTGAGGGTGATTCAGTTTGTAGGATCCTCGTTGCTGAGGACCCGAGCGACTGGACCAAGCCAAGGGGACGCAGCGGCAGATGAACGGTCATTTCCGGAGGGTGGGACTGGACCGTGTGTCTGCCTGGGGGGATCCTGAGGAGTTTCGCTGTGTGGTGGGTGCGGCAACGCGCTGCATCAGCACAGGGTCCCCAACTTGACGTGACCTGATAGAATGAACAGATTTCGTAAATATAATAACTGCATGAAATAAAAGATCCATTATGATTCATTAATGATGAATGAACATGATGTTAATATATAAGTACATTAATTAACAAAACTAATAGATAAGCAGTGGTAAGTTCCCATAGCTCTTTTTTTTTCTAGCGCAAACCTTCTTATTGGTTAGAATCATAATTACCAATATCTAGTAGATGGATGATGATTATTTACACCATAAGGCGATGTATCTGTTAACATTGTGCTCAATGAGGTGCTGCTAAGTACATAATCAATAATTTGCATGTAACTAAGACTAAATTTGATTAATTGATACATTAAGTAACTGCTGGGTCATGGTTAAG
The DNA here is from genome assembly GCA_026781145.1 of Hippopotamyrus pictus. Classification (NCBI taxonomy): domain Eukaryota; kingdom Metazoa; phylum Chordata; class Actinopteri; order Osteoglossiformes; family Mormyridae; genus Hippopotamyrus; species Hippopotamyrus pictus. Next base: position 9,767 of record JAODLC010000948.1, on the reverse strand, counting down.
AGCATAAAAGTATTATTTGTGTCCCTTCAAGTAAAGTGTTACCTGTGAACACAACAACCATGAACCATAGACTAATACCCTGCATTACATCATTGTACATGGTTACACAATAGTTGCTTTTTAAACAAGGTGGGACTGTAATCTAAATAAGCATCGCTATATCTATGTCTCTCTTTTATAAGGGTTCAATTGCCTATGACTATGTGTGTGTTTCTGTTATAGCTAGTTAGTCCTTTACGTTGAAGTTGCTTAGCTAATAAAAAGTATTACAACAAAGAAAGACGATGTTGAAGGCACAGTTAAATCCATGGGAATCATCCATCCAAAAAAAGAATTTAAAAAAGACCCGGTAAGTGACCTGGTGTCTTTAAATTGCCCATAACATGTGATCGTGTATAAGTGTGTATGGACCCTGTGATTCCCATGTGTTGCTACCTGAAGCCCCTAAATTGGGAAAAAATCCAAACACACAGAAAATATACTACTGTATGGTTCTTACCTGCAGAGGTGGAAATTTCAGGTCCAGAAAGTAAAAATCCAGACCATGATTTACTTTCAACCAACCAGTTGAGTACTCTGTGACTGTGACACTTTATGCTCAACTGGTTGGCTGAAAGTAAATCATGGTCTGGATTTTTACTTTCTGGACCTGAAATTGTCACCTCTGCTTACCTGTTAGCGTGTTTCACAAGTCCCACCTCTTGAGAAGAATAGCAAACCGAATGCCAATCTAAATAGCAGTTTACTAAGAGAATACGCCAGCCTGCACACACTGACATGGAAAACCTAGAGAGAATAAATGTAGAACATTAATCTCTGGTAAAATCTTCATATCTGGCCAAATTAAAATTTATTTTGTGAGGAAAGAAAATACACAGTGGTAAAAGAATATTCTGTTTGAGAATCTTTGGTGGCCCTGACAGCAATATTTTTCCTGTGAAACTAAAATAAATGAGTGCTCTGTCTTATTTAAATAGACCACTACCTGGTCAGAGTCTGTAGCTTATTTAAGTTATTTATTACTAGTTAGTTAGTTATTACTATTTCAGCAATTAGTTTTTTATATGTAGGCTTCATCTCATGTACTGTAAAACAGAAATACTGTGAAAAATTAGTAATAACTTAATCAGCACTTTCTCGTGCCATTAGCTAAGGTAGTCTACAGATGGTTTTTGTTAATGCCAATTATTTGCAAGTGGCGTGTTGTCAAATCTAGAGTATAGTATTGAAACATATTGTGGCTTTCGCTGTGGTTGCCCTTTCAGGTCATATTCAAGGCTTCTTCTGGGTGTGTTCTCAGTTGCGTTCCATTTACATTTTAAGCAACTATGTACATGTGTTATTTTCCATGTACTGGAAGAAAAGTTGAATTACGAGTCGTTTTGTAAATTACTGTATTTTCATCTCTTTTCTCAGATCGCAGAAGGTATGGCCTACATTGAAAAGTGCAACTACATCCACAGAGATCTGCGAGCTGCCAATATCTTGGTCTCCGAATCCTTAGTGTGCAAGATTGCAGATTTTGGGCTGGCCCGCATCATAGAGGACAATGAGTACACTGCTAGAGAAGGTGATTTGACAGTCATCGCTCAGTCTGCCGTGGCGCACTGACGTGTAGTTTGTCCCAAAATGGCCACCGTCATTGCTTTATCCATCCATCTTTTAACTGCTTATTCTTATCAGGGTTGTGGGTCATTTTATTATGCATCATTCAAAACCTTGAGGCTTTATTTATGTTATATATAAAGAAATATGAAAATATACTAGATGTTTATCTAGGTTTAAATTGATTTTCATATGATGGTATCAGGCAATCCCATAATACTAATATGGAAATATTTGCAAGTAATGTGGAAATTAGTGGTAGATATATGAGATATGTGTCGTGACCGGTGGGCGAGCAGGGGAATTTCGGAGCGAAGAATTAGAGTCGGGAAGCTGGGAAGTCGGGATCGAAGGATTTATTCAGGGAAAACAGCAAGACCAGGTACAATACAGTAGACAACGTCAATGACTGCACTGGGGAAACAGACTACAATGCGACCTTAAATACACAAGACTATTTGGAAATAACAAGAAACAGCTGATGAGATCGGGATTTCACACGAGGTTAACGAGGGGGGTGTGGCTCACGGAAGGATCGTACATCGGTCATGACAATATGCATTTTTTTTTTATTATTATTATTATTGTTATAGTTACATTTAAGTGATGTTTCATTATATTGGGATCCTTTTATGCTAAGAGTGAAACAGCCTTTGAAGGCCTGTACCAACAGTAACATCCACTGGCCGTTTTTACTTACAGGTGCAAAGTTCCCTATTAAGTGGACTGCTCCAGAGGCAATCAACTATGGGTCCTTCACCATCAAGTCTGACATCTGGTCTTTTGGCGTCCTTCTTACTGAGATCATCACCTACGGCCGCACTCCTTACCCAGGTCAGTAGAGGGTCGACAAAGCTAACTTCATTGAAATCAGATGTAGCGTGTGCACCAAGTCCTGGGGCCTGTTTCACAAAGCAGGGTTACTTGCTTAGCCAGGTAACTTGCCAGATTTAAGGTAGTCTGGGCTAATTAGACCTTATTTTCATCAACATTTATCCCAGACTACCTTAAATCTGGCAAGTTATCTGGCTAAGCAAGTAACCCTGCTTTGTGAAACAGGCCCCTGGTTACTTATCAGGATGTTAAACCTTATTCACTGCACCTCTGGCATTTCCTTTCCAAATGTATCGCTACCTGCTTTGTGTGTGGAACCCAGGAATGACAAACCCAGAGGTGATCCGCTCCCTGGAGAAAGGGTACCGCATGCAGCGCACCGACAGCTGTCCCAAGGAGCTGTATGACATCATGTTGGAGTGTTGGAAGAACAAGCCGGAGGACCGGCCCACCTTCGAGTACCTCCAGAGTGTTTTGGAAGATTTCTACACAGCCACGGAAAGCCAGTATCAGCAGCAGCCATGAGGGTGATGTGTACAAACAGTTGGGTCTCATATGGACATATGGACAGAACACACACACACACACTTATTCCCTTATATTTTACATGCAAAATCAAATGTGGGATGTTACAGATAAGTGACATGTCTAAGCTCTATATACTCCAAATACATAGTAAAGTGCAAAAAGCTTCATACAAAAAAGATGTTTAAAACTATCGGTCTGGGTAGTAACTCTATACAAAATTCTAATTAAAAAAAACACGGTTTAACATTAGAATGCGTGCAAATGATCAGCAACGCAGTAACAATAAGGATTTCTTCTGTTCTTCAAAAATGTATTGATATCCAGTAGGAAGAACAGTTCCCAAATCTCTTCCTCAGGGGCACCTCAGCCATTCCATGTATTTGATACTAAAAATAGGTTGACTTTCAAAGAGGTTTTGAAATGGCCAAGCTAATACACTTTGACAGACATCATAGCTTGGTATCATTTTACAGTATGACTTCCTTTTACTACATATATATGATAGTAACTCATTAATTAAAAAAAAAATTAGAACTTGTTTATAATTGTCTATTAATAATTTACAAAGTGTTACGACCTACCTAATAACCTCATTATAAACCATTCATAAAGTTTTTATAAGGGTAGGCTTATTGTAAAGTACCTATAGTGAGTAGTGTCATTTGGATTATTTAATTAGGAGAGTCCATTCAAAATACGTCAGTGGGATATCTGGGGAGTGTAGCATACCCATTGATTTTTTTGGCTAATCAGCACTTTAGGAATTAAATAACTGCATTTTACCATTTTTCTTTATTGTACTGTTCTTGTTCATCAGTCATTTGAGGATACATGTTTTACTTTGATTAAATCAAACCATAATCTGTATAATTTTACACGGTACTGTATATATTTATGTTTCTGCATTGCATATTCAGTTAATCAAGCATCTTTAAAAGACTCGGACACTTCTGTACTCTCTATATGAGGGCTATTCAATTCAGGCCCTTGATTCCAAATCCAGGCCTTATTTTCAGTTCTCTTAGGTAGTTAGTTAAATAATTACTGATTCTGATTGGCCAGAGGCTTCACACCTGGCTCACAGGTGAAGGAAGGCTGGAAAATCAGCAGGGCTCGGCCCTTGAGGACCATGAGTTGAATAGCCCTGCTCTATATCATGTTTCTGTGATGAAATACATTGTGCATCACAGCAGGCCAGCCCGAGTGAGTATTATTTCAAAATGATATAGTTATTTAAGAGTTTTACAGCCTATATTAGGCTTCAAAGTCATGTCCCATTACAAAAAACCATAATGTGAGCTGAGTGAGCCAGGGTCAAGCGCTGATGCCCTTATATTGCAATCTTTCTTATATTAATAAATGGAAAATAAAAGATCATGCCATTTTTCAGTTTCCAGCTGAGAAACAGGATTTTTGTGCTATTTTTGACTGCACTGGATAAGTGGTTGGCAGATTAATAGATGTACTGTCTTCTTGTTTTTGCTTTTGAAAAAATTATATAATATATTTAAATATGATGTTTGTCTTGTTATTCCCCACTCAATATCACATACCTTTGTTCTGGATAAATAAATTTGGAAACTATAAAATCTATTTCTCTTTCTGTTTCAGTTTTAAAGAGTTTTTTTTCTGAAAAACAATACATACATTTATATAAATACATTCAGTTCAATGTAATAAGTATGCTTTATAAGGTTTTAACATGGCAATTCAATAATATTGAGAGGTGTTTATTTTGGTATAAAGTCTATATTTCTGCCTGTATATATTTTTATTCTCTGGTTTCCTTGAAATGTGTTTACCCTTATGATACTTTGTACCATGATTTGCATGTTTTAACTGAAATAAAATAACCATAACAAACATATTTTGACATATTGAAATATAGCAGGCCCCAAATTAAACAGACATACAGTATATGGAGCCGAGTCTGAATAAACAGAGGTTAGAACGGATGTTGGAATCTTAATAATAATAATAATAATAATAATAATGTTACACTATCTTTGATATGCAATATGCCATTGAAAGTATATTAATGTTTAAATTTTAAACAAAGTCAGTGAAATAGATGATCCACAATTCAGCCCAGACAGTGGTAGCCGTCTGATAACAGCTGGCAGAAGTGATGTAAGGTAACAAGGTATAAGATACAAGTAGTAAAACATATACAGTATATTGTACAAAAGTCTTAGGTAGTTAATATTTAAGGCTATTTATCTGGGCAGAAAGCTCAGAAAAAAATACCATTTAACAATTGACGAAATACAAATTAACAGTAACACAATAAAAAACAAATTTGCTTGATTCTCCAAAATGTTACCGATACCTTTTTGGATGGCTAGAACACTGCTTGTTTTGCAAACCTCTCCTCAGGGCCAGCTCAGCCAATCCATGTATTTGTTTAATTTCACCACCAGCTCAACTAATTCATTAACTTTACTTAATTGATTACCCCTACAAGGGCGGGGTAATGGTCAAATCAAAAAAATACTTGGATGTATCAGATGGTTCCTGCAAATACTGGGGTGACTTTAGTAGAGGTTTTGAAATGGCTGACACACTTTGATAGTGTCATAGTTTTACACCAACATGAAGATCATTAATTTAAACATCATTTTCATTGAGTGCCTAAGACTTCTGCACAGTACTGTATGTGTGTGTGTACCTTATCAATTTCTCCAAATAATGTTTGGCACTAATCATCAATTTACATTTTCAATGATGCCTGAACAATACTCTATATAATAACATTATTATATTAATTAATGTTGGAGGAATAATATAGTTATACAACATTTTAATGGCATTTTATTTTTAAAGTATCAGGTTAAGGCTTTAATACACTAATCGATACTATGGAGTTGAGAAGCTTCTTCCTTTCAGTCCTCGCGCACGGGTGGACGCGACTTCCCCTGACGTCACCAGTGACACGTGTATTCAAGATGGCGGCAGCAGTGGTATGTACTGATCATAAAATAATTCGATTTTATTCTATAGCTCTGCCTTTTTCGGTCGAGTACATAATTTATCTGTTTTGTTGTGTTTCGGACACAATAGTTTATCCGTAGTCCACGTCATATGGCTCAAGTTGTACATTATTGTATGGTATATCCATGTAAAGTATCCGTGTGCTTCCTGTGTTGGTTCGGCTGGTGTTGACGTTGGGTACTTCGAGCAGATGGATAGTTAGCCGTCAAATGTACACAATAGCATTGTAACACAATTTATAGTTACTCCGCGTGATTTAAAACATGTATAGGTGCTGTAAAGTTTTGCCTACCATATAGTTAAATATTAAACCTCTTGTTAACTTGGTTAGAGCTGTATTCCAGTACAGCTAGCGTATTAGCGTCATGGGTTAGCAACAGGAGTAACATTAGCCGATTCGACAAATGTGACATTCATTTAAAAACAACATAAGCATGGTGATTTCTGCGTGTTTTAGTTAATTAACTTAGTTGGACTGCTTGTTAAATGAGTAGTGTCATTTGGATTATTTAATTAGTTGCGGTACGTCCATTCAAAGTACGTCAGCGGGATATCCGGATAGTCGAGCATACCCATTCATTTTTTGGCTATCACCACTTCAGGAATTATTCAAGTAGGACTCCATATTATTTTCTTTATTATACTAGTCTTGTTCAGTCATTTTAGAATACACGGTTTGCTTCTTTATTAAATCAAATCATAATCTGCTTTCAGAATTGACGGCAGTGTAGTTTTATTGCGTTATTTAAATTTGATTGTAACTGCATGAACCTGTTCGTTCGAACCTGTCCCGGTATATTTTCTCTCGTCGTACCGAGTGTAATTATGTAAAATGTCATTGCTGTAAGCAGCATCGATGTGTAGCACCTGTGGCATTTGTGGAATTATCAGTAAGAGACTCTCCGGTCCGACTGAATAAACCTTCCGGTGCTTTTAAACCTGCCTTTGTGTTGATGTTAGTGTCATTCTGTCACATTTTATTATCCCTTCCGGTTTTTAGTGCTCTACCTGGATAGCGTAGTATCTCAGAAGATTCTTAAGTGCTGGATGTGATTTAGGTCTTTGGAGCACAAATACTTTATAACTTATTGTAACAAGTGTGTCACTGAAAACGTGAAATAATACATAATTTTTAACTTGCATAGCTGGGTTTCTAGGGTATTGCCCTTAGTGAAATATCATTCCAGATATTGCAAGCAGTTAGGATGTATGTCTCTGTGTTAATTTAATTTCCTCTAACAATCATATTTAATTTCTCAACTTATTATATGATGTAACTTTGCTAATATCACAATATATCATTGAAGCACGAGTGAAAATACTGAACTTCTTTATAATACAATGGCAGTGCTGTAGTTACTGGTATATTACATCTTTGTATTGAATACATGAGCCATAGTCATGACTGCCCTTCAAAAATAGTGAAATACAGCATCATTTTTGCTAAACTCATTTCTTCCTGAGCTCAAAGTTCTGTTGCATGCCAGTAAAACCAAGTTGCAGTGCACTATTTGGAAGATGCTGTAAGTGTACACACCATTTACCTTAGGTTTGGAAGGTGCTGTAAGTGTACACACCATTTACCTTTTGACTCAGTCCAGTGGTCCATGAGACTAGCCTGATTGCTGTCTAATTGAACCTAGGATAGTGTACCTGTCTTAATTATTCTTTATCTTATATATTTGGAATGTGCTGCACTGAACTTCCTCATTCCTTTGCATGATGTCATGCCATGTGTTCCTGAGGTGTCCAGTGCAGTATACAGACAAAGCAGAGCTCTGTTTCCATGGACCTGAAAGCAGATCACAGATGGTACTGAACATCAAACTACAGGCAGTGCAAGTAAAAAAAAAAACGGACCAACAACCCAAAGGCAATGCAGAGCAGGAAAGATTTAATTAAATTCAACTTTAAACCGTAAATATAGCAGCAATGGGGTAGAAGTTGCTCCAAAGTCAAGCTGAACTGGTTTGGGTACTGCCATACCTTCAGCCAGATGATCTATACCATATGAATTTTTACAGATACATCCATATCTCCATATCGCCATATCCATGTTTATATTTATATATTCATATTTATAGTTAATTATTTGCTTAAGTATTTTCCTGTGTAGTCTGTAGAGATGCATAGTTTGCAATTTTCTTGGCCGAGTCCGATTTCCTTTTTTTTTTTTTGGTAAGTGTGACCTGCTGATAGTTTTTTGCCGATTCCGATTTTCTTTCTACAAACCGGCTGCATATACAAACAAAAATCAGCTCTGCTTCAATGGCAAGTTTTGCTTCAATAAAAGACATTGTTGAACTTCCCCCGATTTCCCCCACACTGCACTAAGTTACAGGGTCATCTCACTTAAACAAGTCTCAAATCAGTACGATTCGGTCCAGCCTGAGCACGATAGGTGCATCTCTAGTCCTGTGGTCTTGCTACTCTATGCTAAATTACCCAGTCTGCCGGAAACACACAAGTGTCTCGCTGTAGTCAGTATTTGTTACTTGTATGAGTGACAGTAAACCTTTTGAAATTAGGCATGTAAAGCGTTGCCTGAACAGCAGTTCGATTCAGTTACGATTATTGAGGGAATGATTTCTATCATGATTTGATTATTTGATTATTCAGTTATTTTTGATGATCTAAATTTAAACCTTTTTTAATTTCACAGAAAAAAAATCACAAATATTACCATCACAACTTAATTATACATTATTCATGTATTACATAGAAAATAGAATCTCGGAACATTAATTTTTATTTTTGCTATTAAACAGGGAGAACGAGCTAGTGAAAATTATTAAAAAGATAATTACTGAACTAAACAGAAAAAAACATGTAAGGAAGCTCTATCTGATTGGGGGGGATTTGCCAATGGTGAAGCTTGCTAGTGCAAGTTATGGCAACAACGTTACATCATTTTGTATTCTGTGGGAGACGAAAGTTTTAATAAGGTTGCAAGCTGGTACTTTGAGTCCACTTCTAAGAGCGTACTCACACTTGTGCTTAACTTTCCGGGCCCAAGCATGCTTTAGTCATCACCATAACCTGATCAGTTCCTGAAGAAAAGCGCTATCGCACATCGAAAAAAAAAAATCAACATTATTAACATACTTATTTTCTGGCTTATTTGGAGTCAGTTTGGGTGCAGTGACAATCAGCCCTGTTATAGATTTATCGCGTATGCCACGCAGATTTTCATTTAATGATGCCTCATATAAGACGATAGTCCTGTATTTTACCAAATATTTGGGATTTTTGCATGTCTCATCCAGTTCCTGGATTCTCTTGTGAGCCCAAATTTCCAGCAAACACCGCACCTCTGCTGTAGATCAGAGTGATCCCTTTGCTACCATCGTTGTTAAATGTTTGTCGCTACCCGATCTGTACAGCCTACCCGATCAGTTCCTTAATAGTTTACATTCTTGGTATTGAGAACCACCCCTAATGTGATTTCTTACTATACCCAAGCACGGAACACAGACATAACATCAGTGATGGAACTGGCACACACATGTATATTATACGTGAAATGGACCCGGAAGGAACAGATTGGTTAGGCTGTACAAACAGTGCCTGTGCCCACCTCTTCAGCATACCATGCCTTGGCAAGGCACTTACTGATCATATTAGTCAAACTGAACTTTGGGAGTCATACAGTGGGTACGGAAAGTATTCAGACCCCCTTCAATTTTTCACTCATTGTTATATTGCAGCCATTTGCTAAAATCATTTAAAATGATTTTTTTCCTCATTAATGTACACACAGCACCCCATATTGACAGACAAAAAAAAGAATTTTTGAAATTGTTGCAGAT
>JAODLC010000947.1:0-12941 GCA_026781145.1 Hippopotamyrus pictus | reverse complement strand
GCCCGCCCCCCCCCCCCCCCCCCCCCCCAAAGCCATCTGTTGTGCCGCCGCATGCTCTCATGCTGCGGCTTAATGTCTGTAACACTGCGGGCTTCTTGGCGCTCTTGTAATGACCTTGTCAGAGGGTAATGCTGATAACGATTAACGCATCTGGTGTGACGATCCGAACTGGACGATTATTGTCTTGTTTACAAAAATGTGATCTATGAAGGTTTTCAAGGCAGTGTGGATTTAGTTGTGCAAATTACATTAATATTCATAAATAATGCAGCATGAGTTTTTTGAAACTCCTTTCCCTTTGGTCAGGGGAGAACTTGGTGGATATTAAGTTACAAATACTCTTTCCATATTTTGCTGACTCACAGCAGTTCAGGTGCACTGCAGTGGATGCAAAACTGATTTCTGATTACGTGGAGAAAATGAATGAATTGGCTCTAACCACATTTCTGATGGAACAGGACCACCTTAACAGGGAAGACTCATTACCTTTCACCTTGATGTAGGGAGATATTGATCAGTTAAGTTGAGTTTTCCTGGAACCGTCTCGTGATTATAGGTATGTAAGCATAGCCTGTTTGAGCACCAAGCTAGGTACTGACAGGCACGGTTCTGTACTCTTCCAAGTCCCTATAGCGTCTGTGCTGGTGAAATGCAGATAGGGAAGGTACTGATGTTTGCATCAATGTTGCAGACTACATGCATTCCAATAAAATATTGCTGTAAAGATTGAGTAGCGTGAAATGACTGTTCCTTCTAGGACACCCTTTCATCATGACTGTGGGCTGTGTGGCGGGAGATGAGGAGACCTATGATGTCTTCAAGGAGCTCCTGGACCCAGTCATTGAGGACCGGCATGGGGGATACAAGCCTACAGACGTGCACAAGACTGACCTGAACCCAGAGAACTTGCAGGTGTCTGTCGCTAGTGTTACTCTTGGTGAATTGTGTGGGCAGAAAGCTAGCTCTTAACCCAGTGGTTTTCCCCAGGGTGGAGACGATCTGGACCCTAATTACGTCCTGAGCTCTAGAGTCCGCACTGGCAGGAGCATCCGTGGGTTCTGCCTGCCCCCCCACTGTAGCCGTGGGGAGAGACGTGGTATTGAAGAACTTTCCATTAATAGTAAGTGTTTCACCTTATGCATGGATACTGTCCTCTAGTGGTGCTATAGGGAAATTGCAATTTTGACTCTTGTAAATGGTGGTTGATCAAGATGATGTACTTCTCTAGGCTTAAGTTCCTTGGAAGGTGACCTAAAAGGCAAATACTACGCTCTGAAGAACATGACTGATGAGGAACAGCAGCAGTTGATTGATGACCACTTCCTGTTTGACAAGCCAGTCTCTCCTTTGCTGCTGGCTTCTGGGATGGCCCGAGATTGGCCTGATGCTAGGGGAATCTGGTAAGTGGCCTGGCAGAACAGAGGGTGCCACTGAGGATATCTACTGACTGAAAGGACTTGCAGTGCGCAGTCTTGGGACACTTGCTTCAGTAAAAATGTTGCAAATTTATTGGATTCCTAAGTCCATTGACAAGCAATGTCTCAAGATTTGTGCAGATGTGGTAAACATTTTATTAGGTGTGTTATTTACTTATTTTTTTCATTTAACTTCTGTTCTTATTTTGCTATTAATTGCAACTGCCCTTTCCTTACAAAGGGATACTAAACACTGTTTCTTGCAAAAGAGTTGCTAAACAAAAAGCTCCCAGTGAGACTGTTTGTCAATGAACTAACACTAAACTACTTGTTTAGAAGTAATTTGGGTTAATTTATTACTACTTGAAATGGTCTTCCATAAAACCACTGGTTTCTAATGTATTTTTACATGTATAGTAAATTTGTGTGTGCAGATGTTAATTTTTCTTATCAATGGACTTGGGAGCAAATAAAGTTGCCATTTTTACTGAATTAGGCAAGTGTTCAAGACTGAGCACTGTAAGCTTCAGCACCTCAATCTGACTACCTAATGGAATGTAGAAAGGCATGACCAGACTGAATTGGTGGTAGTGTACATGGTGGCCTTGCTTAAAGGGGAAAACCATTCTCTCCCAGGCACAATGACAACAAGACCTTCCTGGTCTGGGTTAATGAGGAAGACCATCTGCGTATTATCTCCATGCAGAAGGGGGGCAATATGAGGGAGGTCTTCAACCGTTTCTGCACTGGCCTCACAAAGGTAAGTAATCTGGATGGTACCACTGGATGGTCTTAAGTAAAACAGGCTGAGTTGTTCATTTACTGCCTTCAGATCGAGGGCCTTTTCAAGGAGAAAGGCCACGAGTTCATGTGGAATGAGCATCTGGGCTATGTGCTGACATGCCCCTCCAACCTTGGCACCGGCCTGCGTGCAGGTGTCCATGTCAAGCTGCCAAACCTCAGCAAAAATGACAAGTTCGGGGATATTCTCAAGAGGCTAAGGCTCCAGAAGCGTGGAACAGGTGAGTAGCTGGAGCTCCTGCAACTTGGGCTTTGTGAGTTTTGGCACTCAAGGGCTGTTTTTCTGTGAACTAGATTGCTTCCATTGAGGGGATTTACCCAAAATAGCTCTGTTCATCTTGTGTTCTTAGGCTTAGCACCCGTGCTTTTAACTAATTGAAGGAAAACCCTGGAGAGGAAAATGACTGTCTGGTTTTCTCCCCATTTCCAGGTGGTGTTGACACTGCTGCAGTGGGTGGCATCTTTGATATATCTAATGCTGACCGCCTAGGCTTCTCTGAGGTGGAGCTTGTGCAGATGGTGGTTGATGGTGTGAAGCTGCTGGTGGAGATGGAGAAGCGTCTGGAGAATGATGAGTCTATTGATGACCTGATGCCTGACCAGAAATGAACACTTACTCCCTGAGCCCTTGTTGACCTGCCCTGTACCTTCCACCCCCAACTTTGCTCTGTAAGATCTTAACTACATCAAGGAAATCACTCTAACTTAGCAGCACTCAAGTAGGATGAGTCTTCCATCAGTGTGATTGAGGATTTTTGTATCAAACATCTTGCAGCGTTGAGGATGGCTCTTAACACCTGAAATAAAGCTCTTCAGTCCATGGACTTCTGCTGTTCTTGAATGCAGTGCTAATATATTTGTAATGGCTGAGACCCAGTTATTGAACAACTCCAATACCACTAGTTTATCTAAATATTCGAGCAAACACTACCAAGCATATTGGTTAATTTAATAGGAAAATGGCTTCCACAAAATTTCCTATGAAACTTGAGGCAATTTTTTTTTTTTTCTTTGAAAGTGACAGCATGACGACACCAATCCTGCTGTTATATAAAGTTTCAGAACTTCACAGTGGTAAATAAGAAATGCAGTTAGAAGCTGTTTAGTTCTAGTCCTAAATCAATTAAACATCCTGACAAGTTAAATGTCCTAGAACCAGTTTAAAGAACTAAAAGGTATCAATATACAGTTCTCATACTAATTGTCCCTTACGAACAACATCATTGCTCTTAGCCTGCTGGATCAAGATCAAGTATGTTTTCTGAACTTTTACTTTTCAGAAACTTGTCCATGTTCTCATCAGCATCTCTCCCTGAAGTGGGCACTAACTGAATTTATACTTCATAATTTGAGGACAGTCAAATGTTATGGAAATATCACTACAGCTAATAACTACAATGTAGCAACCAGGGGTAGAAAATATGGTGCCACTTGTGTTGGAATGGAAGCCCTACATTAATTCAATGCACTTAAAATGGGTCAATAAATCTGGCCCATGGATCTGCTGGCATCCCCATAAATATAATGGCCCCCTACTGCTTATGCCAATCAATTTTCTGCAGGCACCACTGAGTGCAACACAGTAAACTTTGGGATACTAAGTGTGTTATGGTGCCCTGTAATTGAAGTATAAACCAGCTCAGTGGTGACAGTTTAAAGGTGGCTTGTCACCTGACAGCCCTAAAGATCCCCAAACCTGCCCAAACACTTGTCTTACTGGAGTAAGGGCCTGTAGGGAAATAGATCAGAGAATATCTCCATACTAGACGTTCTGTCATGGTTTTGGACAAACTATTCCCTGAATGGTTACAATATTATTTATCCTCACATGGCTACATAGACTGTCTTAATATTTATAAACAGCCACCTCTAGAATATCTTAAGCCATAATGCATTTGTTTATTTTCACTTTATAATTCATCTTCCTTATTCACAGGATACATGTTCCTAAATGGTCAATAAGCAGGGAAAGGCACATACAGGCAATATATCCTGTACAATAAAAAATACACATTTTGAATCAAATATGATGACACAAGATTAAATCAGCAGTTCTATGGTTTTATAACTACCTGCACATATATAAGTAAGGCACCGGGAGACATTGGCCAATAACAGAGCTCCACATTGCCTCTGTTGATTATATGACAATTTAGTCAACTATAAAGTACAACTTAGCAGCATGAGTCAAACATGCCTGCTGATCCTTTCGACTAAATCTATTAAAATCTCCACTGACTTGCCTGGTGCCTGCTACAGGCAGACTGAATGAAATGCAGGTAACCATTACCATTACATTTACAATGTATTTAGTAGATGCTTTTGTCCAAAATGACGCGAGTAAGGATTGGACAGCAGGGTGAGCCAGTGTCCCTGGAACAACTGGGGTTAAAGGACTTGCCTAAGGGCTTGATGGTGACATCACTCTGTCAGCCACGGGATTCAAGCCCACAAGCTTCCCATCGCCCACAGAGCCACATGCCACTCCTTAACCCATCACATCTAAGGTGGTGCATTTGGGAGGCTTCGCTTCTTTGCACACCATGGATGTTATACTCTGAGAGTGAGACACACGATCAGGTTAATTCCTCATGACACAATTGGTAACAATATAAGCATTAAATAAAACTGGTGTCATATTCCCCAGTCTTTACTTACAAAACAAGTCACTATGAAAACTGTTTAAAAAAAAAAAAAAAAAAAAAACAGTATATCTGATAGCTATATCAGCACAAGAAAATCTCTGTAAGAACCATTTGCAAGCATTGCTCTGCTCTATGGTATTTGTCTTACTCAAAATGCAGCACAATGGCATGCTCTTGTGGGAAGCAAACGTAACCAAAGACAGAGAAAAGGAATAAGAGATGAAAAAGACAGGAGACCCAACAAAAAGCAAAGTAACACTACTGCCTGCCTCCGGCTTTGAGAACAGTTACACATGGAAAACATTCATACATATGTAACTATGAACTATGAAAAACACAGTATCCCAAAGCAGAAGTCAACAGTGATATTCCCTGACTTTCACTGACTAAAAAGCTGAATTTCCATGACCTACAATGAACTGAAATACCTGTTTTTTGTGCTCAACAAACAAAAACCAGCCATGGCATTTTAAACCCATCAATTACCGTTTTCATGGCTGCAAAGGGCTCCCTCACCCATATTTGATAGATCAATAGCAGTTTTACAGACTTCACAATGAGCTTTTCTGTTATTTACTCTTAATACCCAGCATTTGAAGTCATCATTTTGCAGCCAAAGGTCTTACATGTTCTTGGCACGTTTGCCTTGGTTAGCAGGCACACAACACTGCACATCTTGACTGAAGTCACTGCCAGGTGTTGGACACCAAAAAATTAAGAAATCAATAACAACTGCACACGCAATCAGGGAAATGTATGAAATAACCTGATAAAGAATAATACTGCATGGAAACTATAATATTTTTGATGAATAGCAACTAAAACATCTACAAACAAAATTCCCTAGCATTCTATGACTTAACAAAAAAAAAAACAATGAAATCTACTGACTTTCTATGCCTGCAATAGAATTTTTACATTCCATTATATTCTAGAAATTGCATGACCTGTGGGAACCCTGCCGAAGTTCCCCAGTCCCAGTCTTTAAAGACCATAGTATGCGCCGATTTCAAACAAGGCTATGAAGTATAAAACCACAAGTCATCCCAGGACAAGCACCAGACTCAATGACAGAAGAAGAGGATCAGCCAATCAAGCCTCAAAGACAAAAAGGTGCTTTTATAAGTAGCATTCCTGCAGTAACAATACACAAGTCTGCATTTGAACCACATATATTTCTGGATGGATTAGAGTACAATTACCCAATCCAGGTGGCATCTCCAGTGTTGGTGTATACACAGAGAATTTTCATGAAGCATTCAAGAAGTTACAAGTATATGCTTAAAGCCTGCCCTTGCATGAGGTCATAAGGTTAACAATGTGAGTTACTGAATGTTGACTTTCTGTAGGGACCTTAAGGCACTAACGGCCCGTGCAACACATTGCTTTCATGCTGACTGACCCCTGCCTTCTGGTACAGTAAATGATGCCTCCCATTGTAACAGAGCAGCTTAAAGGTGCCGCTGTGAGGGGTTAGAGTACCCCAGTATGCACTGGGGGGTAATGGCAGGCCAGGCTGGGGTACCATGCTCCCAGTCAGCCTTTGCCTAAACTGGCCTTGATCAGCTCATATTAACTCAGGGCTTCCTTTCTTCTTTAATGTTGTTCAGCTAAATTTTTATACAAAGAATCCCTGCAAGAGTGGAAACAGGAAAAAAAATGCCAGTTGCATTTTAGCTAATAAAATGCAGAAATAACCCTACATAAAATATATATTTCCAGTGTAATTAACTGTGTCCGAGTTGAATATCATTCATTATTCAATAATTTTTTCTTAAAATAAGAACATTTTTATTATTGAAAAAAATAAGACCTACATACGTATACATTTTTTATTAATCTTCATACCATTATATAATATATTCAACCATAAATCTTAACATGAACAAAAATAATTTTAATTAACGCCTTCACTATTACTGGATTTAAATGTTACCATTAAGTTGGCTAGCAGCGCCATCAAAGTTGATTAATCCATCGTACCGTGCTGCCCGCGGAGCTGCCACTGTTGTTATGGGAGAGCAGAAGACCGTGCCGCTGCTGACCTTCTCCTCCTGCCAGGCTGACCTCACAGACACCGAAACCTGCTGGTTTTAAGGAGTTCCTGCACCAGGGCTCACCCTTCTCTGGTGACAAGTTACATTTATTCTGCAGCTCTTATAAAAGGAGAAAGAACAGTGTAACGCAGGATGGCAGAGTGTGCCTGGTTCAGCCTGAGCATCCTGGGCAGGCCTAGCAGGATGCAGTGGCATTACCATTATTTTACTGAGAGGGTCCCAAAAATAAACAAAACACCCCCACCAGTGATACTCATAATACTCATATCAACCAAGACACTAAAACCCACTGACCTCCCACTGCATCCAGTAATGTCCGGGAGGTCCTTCCTTACAGGTTAGGCTGAGTGGCCGTGCTTTGCCTCCATGACCCCATTTAACACCATTTATCACCTGACTGGCTTTCAGCCAACCCTGCACAGCCACCACACACCAGGATGGGGGCGAGCCCCAGAGGCCATGGCTGTCTCTCACCATAGTGCACTTACAAACAGCAGCTCAATCCTTCACACTTCATCTTACGCAGTTTAACAACTCAAAGGCAACAACCACAATCCCACAATCATAACAACTACAATAGCAATAGTAATAATACCATTTTGACGCTGAAAGAAATTATTGCCTAACACATTGTATACAATATTTTCAATACATAATTTGTGAATGTCCTGGAGAAGACTGCTACTTGGAGGATGTACAGCTAAATTTTTTCCACAATCATTTGTCTATTTTTTTTTTTTTCATAGTTTTAATTCATTGGCAATTTTAGAAGCGATGTTCTTGAAAGCGATGGAGGTCCCCGATATCCGCTTGAAGCGCACACCGTTAAGCGAGAGGCGGGGCAGTTTGCACACCTCCATCTCCCATTGGACCAGAGTGTCAATGTGGGCATGGCCATCGCCATGGACGCACAGCAGCACGAATCGCTCGCGCTGCTCGTAATCGCAGTTGTTGGCGTCCAGCACCTTGCGGATTTCGCGCATGATGTCGCTGGGCTCCATGGCACTGGTGGTCTTCATACTCCAGGTGAATCGCAGGGAGCGAGGCTTGCTGTCTTTGTTTTCGTCTTTTTGATCCCCAGATACATTGCGACTGAAACGGATTAGGAAGAACCACAGAAAAAAATCAGAGAAAATAGAGGTGTGTGTGTCTGCTTCTGTATGTGTGTGTGTATGCAGCTACCAGTACAGATGCATGTGTGCAATTAACCAGGCAATGCGTTAAGATCAAAAACATAAAATGCATTACAATTTTACCATATGGTTACATGAAACCATGAAAAAACTGGGTCCCATTCATTCATGTCGCAACTTGGAAAAGGGACTCAGAAATTCATGCTGAAGCTAGTTATTTCACTGTGTGTTGTGATCAAAGCATGCATCTCATTCTTGTCAGACATGCAGAAGACAGGCAACGCCACAGTTGGGTCTTGCATGTGAACACAAATCACAGGTAACTTGTACAGTCAGACCCAACCTCAAAGGGGAGGGGAGACTGGCAGAATAAGGCTACAGGGAACTGATCCATGTGAAGAATAAGGCTAAAAGAAGGACAGTGGTCCCTTTTGAAACAGCTGGCAGAAGTTGAATTTGTTACTAATAAAATTTTATTAACTGTGTTTACCACTAGGGGTCAGTAAAATACAGACGTCATCTGAGTCTCATCATAGTCACTGCTATAGAATGCTGCCCCCAGTGGTGAAACCATAAATGTAATACTCAGTGATACAGAAAAGGAGCTAGTGGAGCAGCACTGCTAGCTAAGCTAAAAAGGAGCCTGCAAATGCATAAAAACACACAGATATGCACATTTTCAATATTTATATTTTGTACTTGTGCAGCAGACAGAAATACGGTTTTGTGACAACCTTGCAACTTAATGGTCTAAAATGGGGTCTCATTGTTACCACAGAAAGTTACATATTACCTCAAGGACACACAGCTGCATTTAGATACAGACTGACAAACTGATTAGGTATGTGACTAACCACATCTATTTAGCAACCAGTACATAATATACAGGTACCACAGCTGCAAGCCTTACTTTTTAATATCTCCTCTTGATTTTTTAAATCAATGTTGAACGGCAATAACTAGACCAGCTATGGGGATGGCTTCTGGAGAGGCCTGAACCCCCCAGAAGAGCCCTGACACATCTGCTCCAGCAGCAGAGGATGATGGGACAGGAAGGTTGTGCAGGGTGCAGAAACCTAGGAAATGAGCACCCCTCCTCACCTTGAGCCCTCAAATCTGCTGTTTCTCTCAAACTCGGTTGGGACTCTTCATTGAGAGAAGATGAAAGCACGCAGGGGGCAGGCACAGAGATGGGGGATGACAGAGCCCAGGAGAAGGAGGGAAAGAGAAAGAGAGAGAGGGAGAGAGAGAGAGAGAGAGAGAACACAAAAGCTTAAATTATAGTAAAGGCAGAAGACATTTCAACAGTAGAGAGAGGAAGCAGACGGGCAGTTTACAGAGTTAGAAAACCAAGAAAGCTACCAGCCAGTCCGTTCCCCAAGGCTGCTCATGTCCACATCATGGGGGCCTAAATTTGGACAAATGCCTCAAATGATGCTGGACGTAACAGGTATCTGAGTGATGGGGAATAAGGCCCCTCCCTCATGTGACCTGTAATGCCTCCACATGGCATTCTCTGGCACATGGCAGATTCAGAAAGGCTGTACTGGGCACCATGATTGCACTGGTCAGCATAGCTGGCCACCACTCTTTCTTGCTTCTTTAACTGAAGAGAAACAGCACAGGAACAATGTGTGGACAGAAAACAGGAGGCACTCTCTCCACAGCTACACAAAAACAGGTCAGTGTGAGGCAACGCTGGTGCACACGTCATATACAGTCATCTCACCAGCACACAAATATATACATACACGTGATACATGTAAATGAACGCACTTGCACGCAGAGAAATACTGAGGGAGATTGAGATAGAAATACGTACACAAACTCACCCACACGACACACGTAACATGACTTGATATTCATGCAAAACCTTCAGTAGCAACTCTGTGTGCATCTCATGAAGTCTGTGGGGGTAGTGTCGAGGTGGGGGTTGGGGTGGAGACAAGTCCACATTAAAGCTATGGCCGAGGCACCGGTAAGGAAGAGCCTGACCATGTCTGGGAGAAAGTGGACACCAGAAGGTGTGGGAACCAAAACTATATCATAGACATGCATTGACTATATTTCCCAGAAGGCTTTGCTATGCATGTCATGTGCCAAGAAGGGATCTGGGTTTGCAGCTCGGCCACATTAACACAAGCCACAACCCATGTTATCCACTGGCTCTGTATGAGCCAGAGGGGTCTCCAGCACCATCAGCAGGGCCACCTGCCCAGAGCGTGAGCAGGCATGCCAGGGACACTGAAGGGATTCACTGGAGAGACTCAAAGCAGCACCTCCGTTGCATGATGACCCCGGAAAATCAATCCATCCCTTAGCCGATCATGTGACCATTGTGACAATAAAAGTACCCGGCGGTGCACACAGTCAATCATGGAGGGCAAAGAAGGTGACGTGTTGTCTTGGGACACGTCGTCTGCATGGAGGAGGCATGCAGAAAAAAAAAAAAAACGGGCCTCTTCATGGAGAACAAATCCCAACATCATCCTTAGCCATCCCACCTAAAAATTACCAGATGTGTGACTTCTGTTCAGCCACTTGGCCGGAGTCTGCCAGGCACGGAGGGAGGGGGGCCCATTCAGCTATAGTGCACTGCACTGTGTTCTTGGAGCACTTGCCTAGTATGTGGCTCTATGTTTGACAGAACTGGACTTCAGGCCCGCTAACAAGGCCATGTGACCGAGAGGTGCCAGGGCTCTGACAGTGGACCTTGGTCTGTGATGATAGGGGTTCATGCAGATGTCACAGAGGCCATAGATGTGTGCCTGCCATCTATCTGGGGGGGCTGAAAACACAACCCCAGCCCAAATTCAACAGATGTTGTCGGCGCTGGTGCAAGAATGGGTTCCCTTACTCTAGTTTTCCATCTCCGATTTTCTACAACTTTCTATATCTTCTGCTCGTGAATCTGCAAGAGATGAATTCTGAAAGAAGTGACGAGTTTATTGGTATGACCAAAAGAAAGAAGAAAAAATAACAACAGAAAGTAAATCTCGATGCAAGACATGAGGACAAAAAACCAATGTTAAAAATGGAGGGATAGGTGGGTGGAGTGGACTTACTAAGGGTCTTGGTTCCCGGGCCAGGGGGGCAGGTAGGCCCTGATTTGTTGGAGGTCTGCCGTTTGGATGGGTCAATAGTGACCCTGGGGAGAGGAAGAGTGGAGAGTTAAAGTGCACAGGCGAGACACAGCGAGCAGAGGGAGAGGTCCAGAACACGAGTCCACTAACTGGCGTCAGCCTAGGCCAAGATCAGGGGATGGTCCACGATGACCGGCACAACCAGGCAGGACACCATGCACTATGAACAAGGTGTCTGGGACCATGTTTCGGAAAGAAGAACGTGTTCCACTGCTGGGGGTGGAGAGAATCCTCAGACATTAGAAGGCCTAAGCAAGAACGAGAACTACGGAGGAAGTGACGGCAGCATGAACCCAGGCGTGCGGGTGTGGCAATAGAGGCTGTGGGGGGCCGACTGGAAGTGCACGTGGCCCCGTGTGGAAGATGCTTAGACCGCCACTGCAACCGTGGAACCTTGGTTTGGAGAATCAAGACATGACTGGAATATAGACATGATCTTTTTGGAAGTAACGGTGGGGGCATATCAGATCGCTAAAGACACGCAGCTCCCAGCTAACATTGAGATTTAAGTTTAATAAAAAATAGCTAGTGACTCCTCTGTTCAAAGAAGAAATCAGCTGACATCCAATGACAGCACAGTTGCAAATGCACCAGGAAACGCATGGATGGTGACAGTCAGGGACAGACTTGCAGAGGGTACTGCCGTTTTAAAGCCGGGCTGTTCCTTGGGCTCCACCAGGATCACAAGGTGGCACATATAACAAGAGGGAGTCTAGCAGAGGGAAAATATGGTTGGCAAAATTTGGGTTCATGGATTGTAATGGGCAATGAGGAGGAGAGGGCAAGTGGTCTAGGGTGCTGGGGAGTCGATACCTGAGCGTGGTCCTGTAACAAAGCCCTTTTTAATCCACAAACCTCTTGCTGGCCATATTCAGAGCCGAGTACAGAGGCCTGGATCACACAACCAACAGTCTGTTACGTCACGGCCCAAGATTTCCTTCACACACACACACACACACACACACACACACACACACACTTTTCAGCTAATTAGAAGTAGAGTCTGAGGACAGCAGGGCAGTCTGAGTATGCCCATCATTCCTGCTGTAGAACATCCACAGACTGCTGACCAGCCATTATGTCAGGGGCTGCAGGACACTGCTACAGCAGCCTTTTTCTCAGGGAAGCCAAGGGCTGTTAAAATGTGACCTTCTACTACATTTCAGTGGTAATCAAAGCCCAGGGCCAAGCAGACTGTGTGAACAGCTGTGCCAGCAGCTGGCACCCCTTCACAATGTCAAACGGCTACCTGGTCACACTACTGTCTGAAAGTAGTAGAGCCACGCTGTGAGAATCAGTCGCACATGACTCATTGGGTGACTGCACTGTCCACAAATTTTTATAACCTGTGGGTCAGCACATACATCAGACCGAAAAAGAGGCAGAGTTACCAGCTATACTAGAACTACTGAGGTTTGTCCACACCAGAAAAAAAATTACACAGCACTTACCAGAAATTATCCAATCAGAACTTTGTACGGAAAATCAAACAGTAAGTGACAGTGCTCAGACCCAGCTCTGCGGAAAGGCATGCATGGGTGATTAGTATGGCAGCTGTTTATTGGCCGTTCACCTGTCAGCTGACAGGAAGTAGTCACAGCAGGCATTCTCATTCAAAGTCCGCAGGCATTTCTAGTTGCACTTCATTGTAACCTGAGACTACAGGTGAACAGGGGTGAAAGTAAGCCGGTACGCTCCGGTACGACGTACCGTTATAAGATTTACAGCCGGTACGTAGTACTGGTAA
>JAODLC010000946.1:0-12997 GCA_026781145.1 Hippopotamyrus pictus | reverse complement strand
CAGTGCTTAAGTGAAATCGGGGTCCTTTTAATTGAAATGATTGAAATGGTAGTTTACAAACCCTGTTGTAGCTCATAATGTCCCTCCTGACATGGACTAGGTGGTCACCCTACATCTGGCAGTGTGGACTTCTTATTCCTAACTCTTATTTTCATTTATCAGGTTTCCCACAGCGCCCATGGAAAGCGACACACAGCAGAAAGTGCCTGTTCTGATGACCAGTTCTCCATATAGCCGTGTCAGCTCAGAGGTACCATTACAAAATTCATTTTTAGTTAATTAAATTAATTTAGTTGGTATTTTTAAGCATGTTGTTGATTTAACTGTTTTGATATGAGATTTTAAATTGACCTGATATCACTTTATAGATACAGTAACACTTGATGAGGCACAAATGCTTAGTAATGACGCTACTGAAGTATAAATCATGAACAAATAGTCTACTTGAGATAAATGACACATCATGATTTATTAATCAGTAGTTCCTTATTAGTTCCTTCAGTAGTTCACAAAGGTTTACAGAATTAGCATATAATCACAAATATAGTAACTGATTAAAAGGTGTATCATGATTGATTAATGATGAACAAACATGAGATCAGTATTTAACTTGTGTTATTCATGTCTTGTTCCTTCAGTAGTTACCTCAGTAGTTCACAACGGTTTACAGAATTAACAAATATGGTAAGAAACATAGTATCTGCTTGAGATAAAACATGCGTCACGATTCATTAATGATGAAGGAACATGAGATTGGTATATAAGACTTCATTTGTGGTTAATATACAGGTAACAGCATAATACCATTTTATTTGTGCCTCGTCAAGTACAGTGTTAACAGTTATTATCTGCTCATGCTTAGATGTGAGTAAACTTGAAATTGCTTCTGCGTTATTTTTTTCCAGATGACTGTTGGTTTAGCGAGCTTTGAACGGAGGCAACCGACTGAGAAGCTGGTTTCTAAACAGGAAATGCTGAACAAGTAGGATTCATTTCTGCTCTGTGACAAGAATGTAACTCGTATAACTTCTGTAGATGGTAGGATCAGTGTCGTCAGTGGTGTGTGAAGTGAGTCAGATAGCTAAAGTGTGTCTTCTCCAGCTATCAGGCTTCCAGGACCACACTCCAGGCTCAGCTGGCTAAAGTCCAGCAGCGTATGTGGGCGGAGCTTACCCCAGGTCCCGCCTCCTTAGCTGGCTTGCACTGCCTGCTGCAAGAAGTACAGGTGTGTTCTCTCCCCTCTGTTACGTCTATCTTAGCTGTATTATATTTACTGGACCAAACGAATTTGTCTTCATTTCAGCCAAGAATTTAGATATTTTTTCATGTGTGAGTGGTCATTTAGTAAGTATAATTTTTAATGTGGGGGAAAAAATTATTGGATTGATTCAGTTCAGCTGGCATGAATGTCACCGATAGACTGAACCACTTGCTCAGATGTCTGCAGTTAGCTGGTTGCAGTGAGAGGTTAGAACCAAGTCAGACAGTGGTGGCGAACTTTAGGGTTCAGCCCAACCGATACAGGACTTTCTGATTCCAGTACTGACTTTGATATTTGAAGATTTAAAAATCTGATGATGTCTTGGCCAATATTCATTCTTTTCCAGAAACATAAACATAGATTTTCCCTAACATTTGTTATGTGTAGTTATTTAAAAGTCCTCACCAAGATAACATGACATAAGGCAGTTTAAAGATAAACTTTTTATTTTCATTAATAATACTTTGAACAAAAGTACAATGAAATATATTAAAGTTTTGATAAATAGCCAAATGTATAAAAACACAGATGTGTATTGCCAACAGGGGAGTTGCAGTGTGCCCTCTGGTGGACGAACTACACAATGACAGCACTCAAAACATGGTTGACGGATCCTTATTCCGTCTCTCCATTTTTTCGTTTATTGCCCATTATAAACACCAGTACTGATTTATCTGCAAATAGCTCATATCTGCTGACAATATCTGCATGCTGATTCATCAGTCGGGCTCTAGTTTAGAGAATTAAATGATAAACTGCATACTACGAACATGATCTAAGTCACTGCTGCAGTAACAGTATGCACAAAATCTTTATCCTGCTACAGAATCTGAAACAAGAGACAGAAGACCTCTGGGCAGATTTCAAACTCCAGTCATCCCATTGTTCCCAGTTAAAAGAGGAGGGGCCTGCCCTGGAACAGGACCTGCATCAGCTGGTGCAGCAATGGGAGAAGCCAAAGATCGTTCTTGCGGAGAGGTATGGACTGGGAGCACGTAAGCTGGGGCACACGCAGAGCTGCTTCCCCTCCGTGTCTTGCCTTTAAGAGTCTCAAGTAACACAGACATGTCCCGATCTAGAATGAAATCTCTCAAGGTGGCCCTGGGACTGCTCGACTCAGTAGAGGGCCAATTCAAGCACATCGCTGAACGTCTCCACCGCTTCATAGGGAGGCCCAGGGACATCAGTGCTCTGAGGCTGCCCGATGATAACTCCCTGCAGGAAGCGAAGGTGCCTAAGAGAAACCAGGAAAACTGCTCAATGGCTTGACGTTCTGATCAGCCTGGATTTTATGTTGATAAATGACCCGTTTCCCTCCGAACAGGAACTGCAGGAGAGCATTCAGCATGAGATGGATCAGCTGTCAAGTCTGCATCGTGACGGGGGACAGGCACTTCACAGCTTATATCCCCCGGACCGACGCCCCGTAACGTTCCTGGCAAAAGGATTCAGGCAGAGTCTGGACCAGTTGAGGCAGCGGGTGAAGCAGTGTGAGGCGGCCATCCGGGCTTTGGACCGCTTTCTTGTGTCACTCCATGCTCTGGACCAGGATGTTGGCACCGTGTGGACATGTCTCAGCGATGATGCGGCCATTATACAGGACTGTCGGGCTCGACTGGCCGTGCTTCGGCAGAGTGTGCAGGGCGTGGGGGCCCAGGCGCCCGACCTGGACCAGCTTCTGCAGGGGGCCCTTATGGTTCTGAGCCCGGCCAGCTGTGCGGACACAGTAGCAGCACTGCAACGGAGGCTGGAGGAGGCAGACACAAATCTGGCCAGGAGACATCAGGATCTGCAGCGGGAGCATGAGCGACGGGCCCTGGGGCTGAGGAGGAGGACCCTAAAGGGGGCGCTGTACGAGGTGCAAGCCGCGGCAGAGCGCCACGGCCTGAAGGAGCCCACGATGCCAGCAGTGCAGCAGAGGTGTGTGATTGGCTCGAGGGAGCTATAAACAAATCCCTGTACAAAGGCAGGGCCACGGCTGTAAACTGGAGGTCATGCATAGTTTCACATTTCACCCTTCCCGTTTTTAGTAAGCACCTGTGCAGTGAGATTTGCAGTGATCATAAGCTGATCCCCTCAAGGATCAGTCACGAGGCAGTGCACGCCATGGAAGCGTTGTTACGTTACTGTCATGTTTTTATAACTGTGTAAGGGTTGTATTCTCTCTCACCATTGTTTGATGAGCCTTTCCAAATTCTCGGAGGGAACTTGCAGTCACATGAGGCTAATGTAAAAGAGTAACTCAAGATCAATTCCGGCTGGCAGGATGCGGGCCCTGACTGACTTGGAGAACCTGTTGGCTGCATATCAATCCGAGCTGCAGAGCCTGCGAGATGCATCTGCGCAGCTGACGCCCAGAGTTGATCAGGAGGGCTATGATCCCATGGAGGAATTGGAGATTCAGTGGAAAGACTCGAGGAGAGCAGTGATGGAACGGTGAGTGTATAATAGGAGGTAGACGGCATCACAAGGAGCTCATTCTTCAGAGGTGAAGACAGACTGGTTAGTACACTGAGACATGAATATCATACCTGTTCCGGTACGATCCAGTTGAGCAGGCTGCTTAGCTGGAGCTGCTCTCTAACTTGCTCAGGCAGGAGCAGTGCCGTGTACTGATGGATCTCCTGAAGAAGTTCCAGAGTTGTCGCAGTCGCCTGGGCAACACCCTTCAGAGGGCTGAGCAGACCATCAGCGAGCAGGCCTCATACATGGGCAAGGACAACCTGCAGCGTCTTATCGCCACGGTACTGGCTGGTGTGGTGATGACCTGGCAGACAGTATGCTGTAGTGTGAACAGAGTTTTCGGTAAAATTGCAATATGTTTTATTCAGCACTGGATGGCAGTGTTTCTTACCTGGACACAGATGGCATAGCGTTAACTGCCTCTCTTTGCATTTCTAATATTAAGGGTGTTATGCATAATCAATACATAAGAGATTACAATATTAAAAGCAGCTGTGCTCACTAGGAACTTATGGTCAGCTCACCAAGAGCAACAGTACCTGATAAAATAGCATCCTGGTCTTAACAGTCTTCATTTGCTAGTGCTACCTTTGAGAATGCTTTGCTACTTCAGATTTTGTCGAGTGTGAGTCTGTATATCTTTTACTTAGGTGCATGGTATCAAAGAGGACCTGGGGGCCCTTGGGGAGGGGGTGGAGGAGATCCGGGGGGTTTGCAGACAGCTGCAGTGTCATCTGAAGAAAATACCTGACTGTGCAGACGCCCCCTATGAGAGCGAGGCCAATGCGCTGGTGGATCGCTGGTTGGATGTAGGTGGTTTCCTT
Source organism: Hippopotamyrus pictus (assembly GCA_026781145.1). NCBI lineage: Eukaryota > Metazoa > Chordata > Actinopteri > Osteoglossiformes > Mormyridae > Hippopotamyrus > Hippopotamyrus pictus. Next base: position 8,449 of record JAODLC010000946.1, on the reverse strand, counting down.
ACCTCGGTGATTGAGTATGAAACGCATTTGCTATGCTTTATGCATTCTCCAGCGGAACGTGGAGAGTTTGCATTGGCCCACTTCAATGGCAGATTGATTATTACAGCTCTGTGGTTTCAGGTGTCAGAAAAGACGGACACACACATGGACAACCTGCGGGTGGCACTGGAACATTGGGACAAACTGCTCCTGATTGGGAGTGAGGTGGACAACTGGATGGGGAGCAAATTAGCCATGTTTGCAGAGTCACAGCCCTTTCAGAATGAGCAGGATGTCATAACCATGCAGGTAACCTGCTGCATGCCTCTGTAGTTGGGAGTCTGGCATGATTATTCAGCTTGAAATTAATTAGTTGGCTAATAAACATTTAGTACAGTAGAACCTTGGAACTCGAACGCTTAACTTGACCAACTCAAGCATTGAACGGGTCTGTTGAATTTTGGATTAAATTCAGTTACATTACATCTTATCGGGAAATTCGACTTGGACCTCGACCAAAATTGTAACTCAACCAGCCTTCTGGAACGAATTAAGTTTGTGTTCCGAGGTACTACTGTTTTTCAGATTGAGTAGTTTTTATAAGTTGTCCTAATTTATAAATTCTTGTATTTTCTGTGTAGTTTGTAATGTTAAAGACTTGATCTTGCTGTGTTCCTAGGTTGACATTGCGAGTCAAGAAGAAAGTATCAACCATTTTCACAGGAAGTCTGCTGAGATACAGGAGCTTCTTCAAAGCAAGGAGTCACCTCTGGAGTTACAGGTATATACTGATAATATGTCTTTGGAGCTGAGTGAGGAGAGCATAAGGAATGCCCTTCAAACCTGTGACATCCAAAAACAATGCCTCTCTACTCCCAGGTGACAGAGACCCAACTATGGAAGAAGTTGGAGCAAGTAAAGGAGCTTTTCTCTGAGAGCAGCGACGTCTTTCAGGACCTAATGGTGGTGAGGGAGAGGATCGCGGAGAGGATGGCAGAGTGCCAAGCGTCTCTGCGGGCAATCCAGTCTTCCCTTAGCATGCTCAATGCCACGGATGAGCTGCAGACACTTAGCCAGATACAGGTACCTACCTTCCACGGTTGTACCCTGTGATTAGTGGTGACAGACAGTGCAGTGATGTTGCTGGTGCCCTTCCAGGTGCTGTCCACGCAGCTGCGGACTCAGATGGAGCAAGCGGACGCCTTGCTGCAGGAGGTCAGCCTTATGGCCAGTGTGGCCAGCCCTCAAGCCTTGGAGGCCCTGGCGGCCGATGGAGTCCGACTCAAGGAGAGCGTGCACGCCACCCAGGAGCTGATTGGTCATAAGAGGGAGCAGGTGGAGAAGGGCGTCCTCAAGGTCATCGATGGTAAGCAAGCTTTTGTGCAGCATATGCAAGAACCTGGGACATGATAAAAAAAAAATGATTAGCCCTTTTATTAATCCCATTATGACTTTCCATTACATAATTAGTAGTTTTTATAACTTTGCCAAAATTTACATCAAAATTAGCCTCCAGGTGATCTCACAGTTCATAAAATAATTAAGGATGTAATTATTGTAGCTTTGTAAAACTGTCATTAGTGAGAGGTGCGGATGCTGAAAAGACGCGCTTTGCCCATTCCAGACGAGTGTCAGGCCTTTGACCAGTGGTTGCAGGACCTGCAGCTGTCGGTGAATGAGTACTTTGAGAACCCGGAGCAGAGGCGGGACTTGGAGGCATCTGTTGAGAAACTAGCTGTGAGTTGCTCATGGTTCTGAACAGGCCACATCTCAACTAGTATATTACATTTAGCACATTTTGATAGTTGGATCTGAAGGCAAATGTTTTGAGGTGTGGTCTGTGTGGCTCAGTGGGCTGGGCCTCATGTGTCTGTGACTGTCACCAGTTCAAATCTCATCTTTGCTGGAATAGTTACATCTCCATTGGCCCTTGAGTAAGGCCCTTAACCCCCCGAAAAATGCTTCCAGCGCTGTATAAATGGCTGACCCTGCATTTGGAGCTTCATTCTTGTGTGTGTGTGTGTGTGTGTGTGTGTGTGTGTGTGTGTGTGTGTGTGTGTGTGTGTCAAAAGAGAGCAAGGTGAGATATGTGGACACTAAAGAATTGCAATATACCTATATGCATACTTTTGCAAATGACAAATAAAGCATAATTCTATTGACATGAAGATTAATATTTCCTCTTTGTATATACCCAATTAATCCCTAATTTATATTTCAGGACTTCTTAGCTTACCAGGAGGCGGAGAAGAGACTCAACAGTCTGAAGGAGCAGGTCACTAGAGCTCAGGAACGGCTCCCCCGGGGACAGGCAGAGGAGCTCCATTCCTGGTTGGAAGAGCAGGAGGAAGAGCTGGCCACTTTCCGAGCCCACTGTCAGGACCGGCACAAGCAACTGGAGACCTGTTTAAATACGCTTAACAGGTGTGTTGACGAGATCAAAATGGAAATTGTACTTACTGTAAGATGATATTAGTGACAGCAGGGAGAAAAATCGCTTTTAAGAACCTTGGCTTCTCATAATATAAAGGCAGCTTTCTGAGCCTTGGGTCTGATGTTCAGCTTGCAGGAAGAGTCAAGTCATCTTAGTGAATGGCTGCAGACCAAGGAACACAAGTCAGCACGAGGCTGCGAACTTAGCCATCTGCAAGAGGAAGTACTTGGTCAAAGGTAATGGCAATAATGGTGATTACTGCTATTACTGTTATTGTTATTCATGGTTGATAACCTGTGATGATGGTAATGCACATGGCCTTTTCCATGGCACAGTGGCTCTTTTGAGAACCTCGCAGACCTGGTTGAGTCTGTGCGGAGGCAGGGCCTGCGAGGTGACCGTCTGCTGAGGGACAGTAATGACCTGCTGAACCGGTACCACGGCCTGCAGACCAAGCTGCACAATCAAGTTGAGGCAGAAAATGCCCTGGCAAAGGAGAGCCAAGCCTTCCAAATTCTTGCTGATAGCACTCGATTCTGGATCAAAAGCCTGCAGCAGCAAGCACATGACTTGAGCACAGACAGTGAACGTGACAAGGTCCAGACTGAGAAGCGACTACAGGAAGTCCAGGTACAGATGAATCTGTCCTCCTAAGCCATAGTATAGGCCTCCTACAAAAATGTGCTCTTCAGAGGGCGGTGCTTTGTATTCTTGGCCATCTTGCCTTCTATCACTGGGTCGTCTTCTTTAGAATCTCCTCAGTCTGAGGGCTGAAGGAGATGCCAGGCTGCAGGACCTGAGGAGCAGTGGGCAGGAGCTGTCAGAGCGGCAGGACTTGGAGGAGAGCAGGAGGACTGAAGTCCTGCAAATACTGCATGATGCAGAGCAGGAGTGGAAAGCAATCATGCAGTCTGCAGAGGAACTGCGCAGTCAAGTAGAGGCACAGAGAACCCTGGCCATTGAGAACCAGGACTTCCAGACCCTGGCAGATGGAACTTTGGCTTGGATCAGAGACCTGCTGCAGCAAATGGAGGCTCTGGACAGAGGCAGTAAAGGCGACCAGCCAGAGATTGAGGAGCGACTGCAGAGAGTCCAGGTCAGGGGTCCTCCAGTCTTGGATAAGGGTCAATCAATACTGTACATTGCTTGGGTTTGATGAGAAACATGTTTGCAAGAAACTCTTGTAGCTGAATTCTTTTTAACAGAAATTGTTCTTTAAGGTAACCTTGTACCTCTGGAACTTTCTTCTCTTCCTTTATCCTTGAGTGATTTTACATGACCCTCTGATGGTGAACATTCTTCCAGAACATCTGACATGATGTGGTCCTCTATAACAGTGTGCAGATTGGAGTGCATTGACCTCTCCTCATTTGTGGTTTACTCTTGTGTCCTCACTGGGCTTCCCTCTTCAGGAACTCCTCCGTCTGAGGGCTGAAGGAGATGCCAGGCTACAGGACCTGAGGAGTAGTGGGCAGGAGCTGTCAGAGCAGCGGGACTTGGAGGAGACCAGGAGGACTGAAGTCCTACAGATACTGGATGATGCAGACCAAGAGTGGAAAGCAGTCATGCAGTCTGCAGAGGAACTGCGCAGCCAAGTAGAGGCACAGAGAACCCTGGCCATAGAGAACCAGGCTTTCCAGACCCTGGCAGATGGAACTTTGACCTGGATCAGAGACTTGCAGCAACAAATGGAGGCTCTGGGCAGAGGCAGTAAGGGCAGCCAAGCAGAGATTGAGGAGCGGCTGCAGAGAGTCCAGGTGAGGGGTCCTTCAGACTTAAATCAGGACCACTTAATAGATTGCATGGGTTTTATTATAAACATGTTTGACAAACTCCAATGGCTGAATTCTTTTGAAATGATTTTTAACACAAAATGTTCTTTAAAGCAACATTGTATCTCTGGAACTTTTGTCAAAGTACCAAAAGTAGGATACCGTACCTGTTGCGGTGGAAAAATGCCAAAATCGTGCTGATTTGGAGTGCACTGACCTCTCCCCCTTTCCGTTGCGTCCTCACTGGGCCTCTCTCCTCAGGATCTCCTCAGTCTGCGGGCTGAAGGAGATACAAGGCTGCGGGACCTGAGGAGCAGCGGGCTGTCAGAGCGGCAGGACATGGAGGAGAGCAGGAGGACTGAAGTCCTGCAGATACTGCATGATGCAGAACAAGAGTGGAAAGCAGTTATGCAGTCTGCAGAGGAACTGCGCAGTCAAGTACAGGCACAGAGAACCCTGACCATAGAGAACCAGGCCTTCCAGACCCTGGCAGATGGAACTTTGGCCTGGATCAGAGACCTGCACCAACAAATGGAGGCTCTGGACAGAGGCAGTAAGGGCAGCCAGGCAGAGATTGAGGAGCGACTGCTGAGAGTCCAGGTGAGTGAGCCAGGAATTTAACAGAATTCATCTGAGTGTAAATTGTGGTAAAAAAATATCAAACTTAGGCGAGGTCCCCTTTTTAATGTCACAAAAACAGTGACTGTTGCATTATTTTAATCATAACTATGGGATGACCGTCTGTCCCAGCTGAAGAACCAGTCTGTCCACTTACACTCACTCACTACATAGTGTTCACTATGTAGAACAGTCATTAAGGGATAAGGGCAGACTGGTTGATACATTTCGGACATTAGGGGGATGTTACTCTCCTACATTAGTATGCGTTGGATATTCTTAATTATCTCTGTTGCATAATAATGTGCCAGAACATGGACACCAACGTTGGTATTTTTGGATAAGTACACATTGTAATTTACATATGTCTTCACAGTGCTGAAATAAAAATAGAACAAAACTTCACAACAAAATCTGTGCACATGTAACTTTATTTGCGGCCTACTTGAATACTATATCCACCTACACTAGCATGATGTAGATTACAGCTGTAGTGGTGCTTTATACTGATCTTCAATATACCGTATTAATTGTGAATTAACATTACTCATGTAAAGCAGTCAAATATGTTGAATTAACTTCTTGTTTTTAAAGCAGCGGTAGCCTTTGCATTGTTTTAGCTCGTGCGAGTATTTCATAGGTGAGCTATGTAACAACAGTTAGCGGTTACAGTCCAGACAGAAAAGCTTCTCAAATATGGTTTTGACACTCGTGTGACAAGCTGCAATACGGGATGGTCTAAGCTGACGGACGTAGGGCACAGCTTCTGTACACTACATTTTGGTGTGCCTCATGCCGATTTTGTAATGTACTGTATAGTGAATGACATTTACTGTACAGCTGAGAATTCAAACAGCACTAAAGTGTGTGTGTGTGTGTGTGTGTGTGTGTGTGTGTGTGTGTGTGTGTGTGTATATGTATGTGTGTATATGTATATATGTATATATATAGTGGATTATATCGTGGGCGAGTGGACATTTTGAACACGACCTAAGTGTCGTTTTTTTAAGGCTAGAAGACCATTAAGGTAACGTTTAAGATTATGCACCAGAAAAGGGCTTTTGAGGACTAAGCATTTTTCCTGTTTTCAAAATTATTTTATTGGTTTAGAGCTATAAAAATGATCCTCTCCATGGGTCTCCCTCCTCAGGATTTCTTGAGCCTCAGGACTGAAGGAGACGCAAAGCTGCGGGACCTGAGGAGCAGTGGGCAGGAGCTGTCAGAGCGGCAGGACCTAGAGGAGAGCAGGAGAGCCAAGGTCCTACAGATTCTACATGATGCAGAACAAGAGTGGAAAGCAGTCATGCAATCTGCAGAGGAACTGCACAGTCAAGTAGAGGCACAGAGAACCCTGGCTAAAGAAAACCTGGCTTTCCAGACCCTGGCAGACAGAACTTTGGCCTGGATCAGAGACCTGCACCAACAAATGGAGGCTCTGGACAGAGGCAGTAAGGGCAGCCAGGCAGAGATTGAGGAGCGACTGCAGAGAGTCCAGGTGAGTGAGCCAGGAATTTAACAATTCATTTGAGTGTAAAATACCAAACTTTAGCAAGATATCCTTTTTAGTGTCACAAAAACAGTGCCTGTTGTTTCAGTTTAATCATAACATTAGGATGATCGTCTGTCCCAGCTGATGAACTTAGTGTCTTTCAGGTTGTGAGTAAGGCACTGTATAAATAAAACTTACCATTAATACACTTTACCTGTAATGGACTTTATAAGATGATGCACCAGAATAGGACTTGTGAGGAATAAGCATTTTTCTGATGGGCTATAAAAATTATTCTCTCCATGGGCCTCCCTCCTCAGGACTTTTTGAGTCTCAGGATTGAAGGAGACAGAAGGCTGCAGAACCTGAGGAGAAGTGGGCAGGAGCTGTCAGAGCAGCAGGACTTGGAGGAGAGCAGGAGGACTGAAATCTTGCAGATCTTGCATGATACAGAACAAGAGTGGAAAGCAGTCATGCAATCTGCAAAGGAACTGCGCAGCCATGTAGAGGCACAGAGAACCCTGGCCATAGAGAACCAGGCCTTCCAGACCCTGGCAGATGGAACTTTGGCCTGGATCAGAGACCTGCAGCAGCAAATGGAGGCTCTGGACAGAGGCAGTAAGGGCAGCCAGGCAGAAATTGAGGAGCGACTGCAGAGAGTCCAAGTGAGTGAGCCAGGAATTTAACAGAATTCATTTGAGTGTAAACTATGGCAAAAAATACCAAACATGGGCGAGGTACCCTTTTTAATGTCACAAATGTAGTGAATATTGTTTCAGCTTTATCTTTTTTTTTTTTATTTTTTTTTTTATGAGTTACTTTTTTTATTGGAGTTTTCAGGCATTAGCAGAAACAACAATAAGGGGAAAAACAGAAACTAGGGTGGGGTGTAAGTTTGTACCGCATGAAGACAGAATACAAAGATTAAAAAGTGTAAAATTATAATATAACAGTGTCACTACTGAAAAAGATAAAACAAATAAAATCACCCTACGGCCTACCGAGAGACAATAAATGCTTGCCCCATTACTGATGATATTTATCTATTTCCCCCAATTGTTAAATGACATTTTTTCAAATTCAGCCACTTTGGCCAACTCAAGAAACCTCTCCTGAGAGGATGGATAACCCGCTGATTTTCATCCCCTAAGAGTAATTTGTCTTCCTATCCTAACAGTAGTGTGAACCCATTCAGCTGTAGGAACAGGACAATGGTCCAAAACTGAAGGACCCCCAAGAATATAGAGCTGATGACCAAAAGATTATGAATTTCTGTTATTTCCAGTGGGTGATCATGAACCATAAGACTGTTTTCGGGCCCGAAGGACACATATCAAGCTTTCTTTACAATTTGACATCTCCAACAGTCACGTGAATTCTTCAGTTCAACCTTAAATCTACTAGGCATCCAATAAAATCGACGAAGGATCTTATAGTCTAAGTCTAACCGTAAGGTTTCTAGACATTCTTAAGAGATTTTTTTTTTAATGTTTCTCTCATTGTTACATGAGAGGTTTAAATCCCTCACCCGCGTCTTAAAAGCTGCAGTAGCTTTATTATATGAATGATATAACAGCAGAGAGTAATACACAGATATTTCATGACTTTTACCATAAATATTTAAGTTTTTTTTAAACAACCACACTGCCTGTGGGGATGACCTGCACTAAAAGATCACTTTAATAAGTGCTGCAATTGTAAGTACCTAAATAACTGATACCTCAGTGATTCAGATTTCTGAACCTGCTAGTCAAAGGACTTTGGCATTTCTTGCTCATTCTTATCTTCAGCTGTTAACATTCCTCTTTCAATTTTCCCGAGTATATATGGGGCTTTTTTCCTGTTTCCCTCCTCAGGATTTCTTGAGTCTCAGGATTGAAGGAGATGCAAGGCTGCGTGACCTGAGGAGCAGCGGGCTGTCAGAGCGGCAGGACTTAGAGGAGAGCAGGAGGACTGAAGTCCTGCAGATATTGCATGATGCAGAACAAGAGTGGAAAGCAGTCATGCAGTCTGCAGAGGAACTGCGCAGCCAAATAGAGGCACAGAGAACCCTGGCCATAGAGAAGCAGGCCTTCCAGAACCTGGCAGATGGAACTTTGGCCTGGATCAGAGACCTGCAGCAGCAAATGGAGGCTCTGGACAGAGGCAGTAAGGGCA
>JAODLC010000945.1:0-13022 GCA_026781145.1 Hippopotamyrus pictus | reverse complement strand
GCCTCTAAGTCATTAATTTTGTTTCTAATACTCCTAGCATTCAAATACAGACCACAAATGGTAGGCCTTTTACAGTGACTACTTTTAATATTTATTTGGGCTTTCCGTCTCCCCCCACATAAATTCGTAATGTGTTGCTGAGGCCCCAGCCCACCCCCACAATCCTTAACCAGATAAGTGGGTAGAACAGGGGTGGCTAATCTTATCCACAAAGGGCTGGTGTGTATGCGGGCTTTCACTGCAACTCCCTAATTAGATCACTAATTTGAGGACTGATTGGCTGAAGAGTCCTGGGTTTGAACAGCTGACCTACAGGTTACCCCAAAAACCCGGATACACACCGGCCCTTTGCGGATAAGATTGGCCACCCCTGGGTTAGAAGGATAGATGAAGTTTCAGGAACTTGCCTTTCTTCCACACGCAGCCAATGAGTCTGCAACTTGCCACATGGGGGCACTGTTATATCTCAGCCGATAGGGCACAGTTAGGGAGTCCAGGGCAAGAGCCAGAATGGCACTGGAGTGATACCACAGGGTGGGCTGGAGAGGGGACAGATGGGGCAGGGTACAAAGTTTATTAGTTAGAATAAAACAGACTTAGCACAAAGAAGCCTTCCAGCAGGACTCCTAAAACTGCAGCATTACACAAAATCCTAGTAAACCACCACTGAATCATAAACAGGTTTTAGGACATGCTTAGTGAGTGACAGTGCAGCAAGTAATGACGTCTGACTTACATCATACTGAAGGTGAGGGAATACAATGGGGGGCAAGGGCCGTCGCCCCAGCCCACCTCTGAGGGTCAAAGGGCAGAAGAAGGAACTGTGATTGGCCAGGTTGGCTGTGCCCAGGACATAATTCATCATGTGGTACACATCTTTTATCAGGTTCTGATACATAAGCAGAAAAAAAGCTAAATAGCATACCACACTGGGAAAAAATGTCATTAATAGTTTGATAAATAACACATTGCGACAGAGATGGGAGGAAACACAAGCCTCGTTCTCTTCAGGGCAGATGCGGAACACCACAGAAAATGTGCACCATCAGCTGTGCTTACTCACAGAATCTGGATAGCTGACAGGGGCAACACCCCATGTAAGGATTCCACGACTGCCGTAGGAGTCTCGCAGCATCTCTGTGACCTTTGACCCTAAGCCTGAAAAGCCATCAGCAAGGTCACACAGTACCTGAAACCCCTGAGAGAAAGACAGAGAGAGGGGGCAGAAGCAAGACGGGCAAATGTTATACCAAAACGTGAAGATGGTTTCTCTGGTTATAACACAGACAATTCAGTGATAAAAACCTGCAGGTAGTCACACTCCTCCACAAAGAAGTGAAGCTTGTCTTCCAGCTCCTCTAGCAAAGAACCCTGGAGCAGTGCCTCCCCTTGGCCAAATGCTTCTAAACGTTGGGATTCTCTATGGGATTACACAGGGACATACCCTCAAAGACGCCATAAATGTAATAAATGTAATGTAATACTACATAGCCAATTTGCTACACTAAGTTTGCAGGCCAGATACTGTTTGGCATTGTAGATATTTCATTGCCAAGATGGAACATCAAAGAGCAGTAACACATTATGTACTTCTCAGAACACACTCTGTATTCATCAAGAGCACCAAACAGCACAAAAGCTGTTTAATAGAATAGAGTAGATACCCATCATGGTTGTACTGATTAATGACAGTGATGGTGCGTGGGTGGAGATGGATGCGCAGGAAGTCGGACCACACTCTCACACTGCCCTCTATCTGGTACCCTTTCCGAACACGCTCTAAGCTGCTGTTCACTGTCTCCATGGCCACAGACCCTGCTAAGCAAAACATACTTAGCTTTATATGTTTATTGATAAAGGTATATCCAACAAAGACTTGAAGAAAGTGGTTGGTAAAAGGCCTCACTCTGGGACAGTTTGTTCCCTCCTGGGCACTGAGGCAGCTGGGACATGTTGAAATCCGCTTCAGCCAGTATCTCCCCCTCCTGGACAAAGATCAGAAGACAACTGAGAAGGCTTGCAGCCAAACAGACACTGCATAGGCATGACAGGGCAAGAATGAAGTCTAAGTGATGGAGGTGTTCAGTTACATCCATAAAAAGGTGAACAATGCAATGGGATAGAGCTGGAGACTCACATCCAGTTTGTCCAAATCCTGAAGAAAGGAGTTCTTTGTTGGAGGACACTCCTTATAAGTCACCATTTCTCCATCCCTAAAAAACACAGTTCACAGACACAGCCTCACCCACATGCAGGGCTGTCACTATCAATTATGTTTATATTCAAGTAATATATCAATTAATTCAACGATTAATCAAGGACCTGGTGCAAGGCAAGAACCAACCCTGGGCAGAGTGCCAGCCCATTGCAGGATGCACAGTCACTCACACACTCATAGGGTCAATTTTGGAATGGTTCACTTAACTTGAATATTTTTTGACTGTGGGAGGAAACCAAAGGATCTGGTGTAAACCCACACACAGACAGAGAGACCATGCAAACTCTACAAAACAAAGCAGCAATGTGCGGCAACAGTGCTACCCACTGTGCCACCATTACACCCCTCATACTAGGCCTGCAAAATGTGTGATGTTAATAATGACAGGCCATATTATGCACATGCAACTGTCACACTGAAAAAGTCACGATAGTCAGCTGGGTTAAAACAAAAAGTAATAAGTTTCAACAAAAGATCAAATTGAGTAAAAGCAGTAATCTGCCAACACTGCTTTGTGCCTGGTGTCACAGCTCGCAGCAACACCACCAACTTATTTGACAAACTCAATTGGTAGATGCTAACAAGTTCTACTTGGCTGTACAGGTATCTCCCGCTTTACAAACATTCGCTTTATGCCACCTTGCTTTCACGAAAGACCTATATTAGCATCTGTTTTTGCTAACCGAAAGAGATCCAAAGAGAATTTTCGCATATATGGTAAAGGAGAAAAATAAAAATATACTTAGCATTTGTTTATCAGTGAGCTAATTGCAGATATGCAGTCATGCACAGCAAAGCAATGTTTCGGTCAATGATGGACTGCATATTTATACGACAGCAGTCCCAAAAGATTATAATGGAGCTGAAAAATTGCTATGGCTTAGCAGCATTGTAGTTGTCGTACCATCATAATGCAACGCATTACTCAGCTATTTCCGAGAACTTGATTTTTATTCACATATAATATGAAGTGCTTCCACACAGTCAAGATTTTTGCGCTCTATATATTTGGACCCTCACCCGCTATGCTCGGTCTTCCACCATATTTCCAAGTAACAGAGAAGAGAATTTTTAATAAATGCCAGTTTTTAAATATATAATCGCTACATCGAGTTTATGCAAATAATCATGACAGCTCTACCCATGTGCAATACAATTTCTATATACTTTACTGCAATACATCTCTATCAACATCGCTGGTTGTGTTATATAGACTGGCATTCGGTAATATACATAGAAAACAACATTTCATGCATAGCTCCAACAAAGGTGAATCCAGAGGTAGTACTGACTGACCATGCTGAGGACTTGCGCTCTTTCCTAGTATCATACAGGATACCCTCCTGCCGTAATGTCTGTAGACTACCTAAGCAGAGAGAGAGATGCAGTCAACATGCAATGCATACTCATTAAACAGGCACACCTCAAATGCCATATACTTGGGTATAAAATTTCAGTTCATTAAATATGAACAATTACTTTATTTCTTATTGAAGCAAGCTGTCAACAATGATTACCTTTGAGGTCCATGGCAATGAGGCGGGGGGTGTATGTGACCTGACCCCCTAGCGTCAACCCTTCACGAAACAACACATCACTTTGTAGCTCACTTGGGGGCACCACTAACTCTGGATCGTAGGACAGAGATGCATCCTGATGCAGAGAGAAGTTGGTTATTAATAAAATGCAGGTTATTCCCCTTCTGTATGCTACCAACTAGCGCAATAATTTCACTTTAGTTATTCTATATTTTATTGTATTTTGTTAATTTAGCTATTATATAGTTTCACCTAGTTATTTAACTTAAATGTATTGCATTTTTCTCTAATTTCATTGATGTGTACTGTACTGTATATAATTGCTTCTCTGTCCTTGGTTTTATTTTGGAACCACCATGAGCTGCATACTCCATGTATGAAAATATATAAATAACGATGATTATTATTATATTTATTACAGACCTTAAACCCAAAATTAATTTTTCAATATTAGACATTGTACATATTTAAGTGCCCATCTAATGTGAAAACTTACGGACGTGTATTTCTGAAACGTCTTCTTTTAAGGTCAACTTAAGGCATATATGATCAGGATGCTTATGTAATTTCTGATGAATGTGAATAATGCAAAGCATGCACTTAGGATCCGTACAAACGATTTAGGTATACTAAACACAAATATGTATAAAAATGAGAAGGCCCATCTTTATATATGTTGAAAGCATGACTGAGCTAAACCGTTAGCAATGTATTGCTCAGAAAACATGCGAAAACGCTATAAAAGTCTGAGCTACTCCAGTAAAATAACACAGCGGTACCGATATATTCATGTTTGTTATGTGAAGTCACAATAGATGTCTTAGTTGACATATTCTGTGCAAAATACTAACCTGTAAATTCCACCAATGTGTCCCGACAAAGTTTGAATAGTGTCCCAGCTGCAGGGTCACAACTTCCCTACATACGCCACCCATTCTTTAGCAAAAAGAAGAAACACACAGAGAAACTAATTAATATTCTGGCATGTTTAGAAAAGAACGCCAGTGATATTTCATTTCACTAAGGTTGCGGCCATGACAACAGCAGCGCATCCAAGCTTTACTGCGGCTCATGTTAACATTTAATTGGCCAACTTCCCTTGGTCAATTCCGAACTCGCTTTCTGATTGGATAGATGAGACGTAAGTCACAACACGGTTCTTCGGCCTGGAGTCCCACGTGTGCTGCACAGGACTGAGAAGGAAACCCGCCTCTGTATTATCAAGGGACCACACGGGATTTATGATGTGGACCGGCCTTCTGTAGTCCATACTTCGCTTATCCGCGTACGGGCGGAAGGCATCGTTTGTAGTAACTTTATTGTTGTTGTTTACCTAGCCAGTACAATACGTCGGTCTTAAGTTAAAATGCAATGAACGGCGGGTTTTAATTGGTTTGAAATACTCCTGAAATGATGTACTTGAACTCGAAAAACGTGTTTGCACTTAGATTACAACAAATTAGTAACAAAGTGTAAAGTAGCATAAAATACTATGAACTAGGCAGGTTTCTATCCAGGATATTTTATGCGCAAAAACACTTTAACGCTAAAGAGTGGGCGATGGAAACATTGTTTAACGCTAATGTCGACACAAACCGTTTTCGTTTAGTTTTAACGGATAAAGTCTTTGTCGACACTTAAGGTGGAAACATTTTTTACGAGAAAGAACGACATTCACGCTATATGTTCTGACAGGTGACAGAACTTTTATCACGTGCCTTTCATACAGTAAACACAAACATGCACACGATGTAAATAGAGCGGTGGACTGTTGTCTTGGCAGACACCGATCGAGTGCTTCTCCCACTATACATTAAGCGCAGGTTGCCAGTTTGTACAGAGCAATTGCGATGAGCTTTCGGGTCGAAACTGATGGTCGATGGCTGCCTATTACTGGCCCAATAAAAGGTCCTACGTGCCGGCATTCAAATGTAGAACTGAACATCCTAAGATGTTTAAGCCAGAAGTTTGGTATAAAATGGTTCGCTACTATACATCATCCTAAAATGTTATTTTGTTTTGGCGGTGCTTTCTTTGGAAGGTGAGCACGTACAGTTTCAACTAATTGAGTTGACAACATCATTTTAAAATGCCAAATGCACATCAGTTCGCTGTACAGGCAGTCTCCAGCTTACGAACGAGATAATAGTAACTACATACTTCACTGTACTGCACCTCGAGCCGACGAACCGCTGAAGCTGCGCAACATTTTCACGAGCGTCACAAAGTAGTATGTGCATTCGTTATTACAAACCATTGTATTTAACGCGAATTTTTAATATAATACGATTTATGGTAATTCATCCGAATGTACGAGTTGTTCGTAAGCTGGACGTTCTTAATCGGGGGACTGCCTGAAGATCCTTTCCATTTTGCCCTGGAACTCCTGTTATTTGAATATCGAAATAAGAGAAGTCAAACGTATACATTTTATCGATACATGTGTAGCTTTGGATGAAAACATGCCTGAAAGTGTTTTTAGGCCGTAAAGCGAAACAGATTTTCTCCGGATATTACGTCATGACGAATGCCTTTTTATCGATAAAAGTCAGTTTTATGGAAACGCAATGATAAGAAATTTCGCTAAAGTTTTTGACGTACGTATTTTGTTGTGTCGCTAAGAATATACGAATAAAGTGTTAAACATAAAAGAGAGCAAAATCCAAGAGAAACTTAGGAAGTGAAAAAATAAATGAATGAATCTTTTAGGTGAACTGAAACAATACTAATTCCCATCCCCGGTAGTGAGGCAAAATTGAAACACAACGTAAAAAATATGGTGTGATTAATATTTTTAAAAAGTAAACAGTTTTAAATGTACACGTGACTGAGGCCACTGCCCATTTCCAATGACGTCACCGAGGGTTGAAAGGTTCTGAGCGTGCGTACTGGTGATCTTACAGTCTGCGGCAAGTACTGTATCCTAGAAAGTGAGGTAGGTATTTCTTTTTTTATTGTCGTGTTTTCGGCAGTTATGTTGAGAATAATGCGAATTCATTTTAGGCGTTTGATAAAATATTTTGTAATTGGTTTTGAAACTCACTAACATTCATTGATATCCGAAGGTTCTAGTAGATGGTTGCCAGACTGTTGGTCGCTGGTCACTTAGTACACGTAAGCGTTAGTTGGATTTGATATGTTTTCGTTGAACCGTATCAAGTATTCTTTTCATTGTGCACTTATGTTTCATTCTGTCGTTAATTCTAAGTACTGTGATGTTTAATTGTGTTATAATCTAAAATCAAGGTTACCGCTTCATTGTAACTAGCAATTGTAGCTAACGGTTGCTTTTTGCGGACACGTAAGCGTTAGCTTATGATGGGAAGTTGCATCTCGCAACTTGAAATTTTCACCTTCATTTTTGGACTGTAACTGTACCGCAATAGCCGCTTGTTTGGTCATATTCATTATCACTGTCATCCTCACATTTTCCTCAAATCAGTGCATCTATAATTTTAAAATTAACTCCCTGGCAAGAGCTGGGGCAGTCCCATACGATGAAGAAGTCTACATTGTTGGATTTTCAGTGAAAGTGATGATACGCTTCCTGACTGATAGTGTGATATTTTTATTATTATTTTTCAAATGCCTCTTTTTCTCCTTCCATCCAGATGGGGACACTAAGTGCATTTGTTCTGTTGGTTGCACTGGGGTTGGTGACAGGAGAGGAGGGGGCTCGGCTCTTGGCTTCCAAGTCTCTACTGAACCGATATGCAGTAGAGGGCCGGGACCTAACATTGCAGTACAACATCTACAATGTCGGCACCAGGTCTGCTGCTAGTGCCTCCTTTCTCACAGTTGACCTTACCCACATCATTCTGTATTCCATCAAGATCTTGTAGAGTTCAGTGCCGCATAGAGCCTTACTAAAACTAACGCAGGGCTTATTGATATGCTCTGCTGAATCATTGGTGATTACCTGTCTTTAGTATCAGATAAATTGACTTGTCATGGAACAGAAGTGTACCTTCAGTACAGATGAAACAGTATGGAAATTTAATGTTAAGACCAATATGATCATGTTTGCCATAAAACCCAAATTCAACATCAGATGTTTTGTTGTGCTTCTTACAGTGCTGCCCTAGAGGTGGAGCTGTCTGATGATTCCTTTCCACCGGAGGACTTTGGCATCGTCTCTGGAATGCTAAATGTCAAATGGGACAGGATTGCACCGTATCCTTAATCTGTGCATTTGAAGTGGGGAGTATGTACTGTCACTTTAAGCAGCCTTTGAAAATGGTCTGATTGTGAGGGTTGTAGAAACACTTAGTTTGTTGAGAATTGAGGAGGTAATGATGCATCTCGTGCAACTGAATTGATGCCCACGGTGAGATAATGTGAAATATTGGGACACATGCTTGATCGTATTATTGTAACTGACATTAGTTTGCATCTGGACACTAGATACCAAAATCTCCACTTTTTTTCCTTTATCGTTAATGTGGGCTGTCTTATGTTACGACCTGGTTCGGGCCGTAACATAAACGAGACGAACCCAAACAATTGAAATCTAAGTTAAGTTTTATTGTAATTGGGAGGGGGGGAGGTGTTTGGTAAAAATAAAGGGAAAAGATGTGGGAGCTGAATGTGTGCGTGGGTGTAGCTCAGCATGGGGGGAAAATAAGTGGGGAGAGAGAGAGAGAGAAACAGATCTGAGGCCACACTTATCCCCTACTTCACCTGTCGCAAGTGAAAAGAATTCCCTTGATAATGAGGCCAATACTGACACACACACACGGCACTGCCACTGCCGGGCTGATGGGGGCGCAGAGGGACGTGACACCTTCCCTAAAAGAGACTCACTCAGAGTTTCAAACAACAAAGGGAGAGAAAAAACACTTGAAGCCTGATGTCACCCCATCCCTTCACTACTCCATCCGCTCCCTGCCTCCTGGGCCCCTAGGTAAAGGAAGGGATGGAGGAAGAGGAAGAAAAGGGAAGGAAAACTGTTTCACTTGGCTCTGGACAAGGCATCAGCCTTTGAAATCCTTGGAATTCCTGACTTGTCATTTTGCCATACTTTGCTTCTCCTCCTTAATGCCCTCACCTCAGAGCCAGCAATGTATCCCATACAGTGGTATTGCGCCCCCTCAAGGCTGGGTACTTCAACTTCACTTCTGCATCTGTCAGCTACGTGGCCCAGGAAGGGGGACAAGTTGTGGTAAGGGACCAACTTTTCAAATCTGCCAGAAAGAGCATACATATGTGTGTTGTCACCTTGAATAGTGTTATGTGCTTGTAGCCTTGGCCTCTGACTGTCTTTACCCTCGTCACAGGTTGGGTACACAAGTGCCCCTGGACAGGGTGGTATTCTGGCCCAGAGGGAATTTGACAGGCGCTTCTCTCCTCATTATGTAAGTTGCATTTCCTTTTAAAGGAACATTTAAAACTAAAGGTAGTGTGATCGTTTAGGTGGGAAATGGACAGTCTAGGGCAGGGGTCTCCAACTCCGGTCCTGGAGAGCTACTATCTAGTAGGTTTTCTGTCCCACTTGGCTTCTGATGAGCCACATCTGTTCCTGGAATTTACCTGAGAACAGGTGTGGCTCATCAGAAGCCAGGTAGGATAGAAAACCTACTGGGCGGTAGCTCTCCAGGACCTTGTTGTTGGAGACCCCTGGTCTAGGGCATCTGAACATTTAGTGCATGTTTTGAGCAAACCCTCAATCACAAAGCCTGACAGTATTCAATGCTGAACTGATTTTGACTGGAATACCCAGCCACTGCTTCTGTCCTTTTGTCCCTGGGACCTTTCTGTATTTTGTACTGGTGTTTCATTGGCTAAATGGCAACTTCATATGCTCATTCTCTACTCGCACCCTTTTCCCTCTCAGCTGGACTGGGCTGCTTTTGGGGTCATGACCTTGCCATCCATTGGCATCCCCCTACTCCTCTGGTACTCCAGCAAGAGGAAATATGACTCTCCCAAGACCAAGAGGAACTAAATGGCTTTAGGTTGGGGAATGGTGTTGGTAGAACGGTTTAAATTAGGCTTATGTGTAGTTTGGGAGGTAGAAGGAAGGAAGCAACCGTGGAGGCACAGGAGTAAAATACCCATATTGGGGTTTAAAAGATGAAGGGGGAGGGGGGCGCGCTGGAAAAAGCCAGTCATCCTAAAGTAAGACTGCTGGGTGCTTTGCCTCACTGCCTCCTGAAACTGTCTTAATCTGGAATGAATTGTGTTCTGAAATCATATTGGGCTGTGTATCGATATTGGTAAATGGTTAGTGTGCCCCAGTGACTTGTCAGCTTTTGGGAATAAAGGAGTTTTTACAAATTGATTTGTATGATTGGTTAAAGTAACACCCACTTTTAGGCAGTAGCATCGCTACAAAAACTATTTGTTCAGCATTTCCAGTACCGTGGTCGTAGCATTGCTATCAAACCTGAATAGCTTTTATATAGCAAAGTTCAGGCAAGTAGCGGGCCAGCTCTGATGAGCATTGCATTGCTACCCTTCAGTCACCTAAGGGGAGTGGTGTTCAGCCAGTGAGGTTGGGGATATGTTTTTTTTTTTTTTTTTTTTTTTTTTTTTTTAATTGTTTCATTTTCCATCTACTTTATGAATATATCTACTGATTTGCTCCATTAATAGTCTAATGTTGGTTACTTCATTGTAGTCAGCCATACAGTAGAATTTGCCCGAAGGCAAACTTAATTTCCAGCCCTGCTTATGTTAAATTCCATTGCTTATTCCAATGCCAGCTAGCTATTTTAAGATATGTAATCTGACATTTGCCAATCAGGCCATCATTTGAGTTGTCACCAGCCTAGTTAGCTACCAAGCTAGCTGCACTGCCTGCTGTGTACTACTATTCTCTGTACTGACATGCTTCCATTCCATTTCCCAGATCATGGTTTGCTTTTAAAGTTAATGTACACACTCATAAGCACCTATATGGTGTAAATCGATGTGCTGTAACGAAGAACCAGGGCTGCCAACTCTCACTCATCTGGCGTGACACTCATGCTTGCTGACTCTGAAATAAATCTTACAGCAAATCTATATTATAAACTTAAAATTAGCTATATTAAGTGTTGGGGTAGTTGGCAAACCCTACAGACTTCAAAGTAATAAAACTCTTGCATACTTCTAAATGTGTGTGTAGACTTGTCTCGAATTGAAAATCTCATGCTAGCCAGCTGACCAAAGTTGGCTACTATGAAGTATTGGATATCTAATACAAAGGTAAGAAATTCCAGTATATGTATTGTCTATATGAGATGCAGATAATTCATTTGTTTGGTGTGCTTACAGTAGAATCTTGCTATTGTAGTTTTTGAAATTCCATGTGACTTGTGAGAAAGTGAAAATAATTTGAAAATGGGTTTAGTAGACCTGCTGGTACTTTCTGAAATGGAAAAATGAGCCTGAAGTGGCAGTTCACCCCAAAACTGAATAGATATTTTTCAGAGGGGCTAGGTGGTTTTGTTGGGAAGTTGTCTAATTTTGGAGATATCTGCAGTAGAAATGCTGGCCTTCTCTTGAATGCAAGGGGAATGAATTGCATTTTTTTCTGTGGTGATTATAGCGCCAGAAAAATAAATTTGGAAAATTGAGCAGCTATCATGACCCGGTTACTCAAGATAATCCACCGATCAATCAATGGTATCAATTCCTTTATCCTCCTAGAAATGCCTGCATACTCTTGTCACATGAGGCTGGGCATTGTCACACACCAGGAAGAACCCAGGACCCATTGCACCAGCGTAGGGTGTGACAATGGGTCCAAGGATTTCATCACAATACCTAGGGTCTGTGTGTCCCTTCATGGATATGCCTCCCTAGACCATCACTGACCCACCACCAAATCGGTCATGCTGAACATTGTTACAGGCAGCATAACATTCTCCACGGCTTCTCCAGACCCTTTCACATCTGTCACATGTGCTCAGGGTGAACCTGCTCTCATCTGTGAAAAGCACAGGGCACCAGAGGCGGACCTGCCAATTCTGGTATTCTATGGCAAATGCCAATTGAGCTCCACGGTGCCGGGCAGTGAGCACAGGGCCCACCAGAGGACGTCGGGCCCTCAGGCCACCCTCATGAAGTCTGTTTCTGATTGTGTGGTCAGAGACATTCACACCGGTGGCCTGCTGGAGGTCATTTTGTAGGGCTCTGGCAGTGCTCATCCTGTTTCTCCTTGAACAAAGGAGCAGATACTGGTCCTGCTGATGGGTTAAGGACCTTCTATAGCCTTGTCCAGCTCTCCTAGCGTAACTGCCTGTCTCCTGGAATATCCTCCATGCCCTTGAGACTGTGCTGGGAGACACATCAAACCTTATGGTAGTGATGGCAAAATCGAAACGTGTTCCGGTACGCACTGAAACCTTTGTGGAACATCTGATTCGAAGCATTGTTCCGGGCTCTGTTCGAGCGCAGGAGGTCATGTGATTGTTCCAAATCCGCGTTCCATTACGTTATGGACTGCTTCCCGAATTGAAATGCAGTGAAACACAACTAAATATGCGGTGGTGTTATCTGTATTCCTAAATGTAATTTCAAAATATAAAATAAAATTAAAATAAAAAATACAAATGCATTAGTTAATTCATATCGAAATCTTAATACACGTGTCTTCACCTGACTGGTGGCTAATTAACCACTGACATCCGTGAGTCATTTAAAAGCTCCTCTAAAGTGCAGTTCATTTGTGAAGTCTTGTCTCATTTACCTGAATGGAAGGAAGTGGAAAGCGTCCCAGGTCAGCTGTCTGGGAACACTTTGAGCTTCTTGAAGCAAAAAGGGTTAAATGCATGCCCTGCATGCAACTACTTGCTTTTTTGCAACAATACCACAACAATGTGGAGACATCTGAGGACCAAACATCCTGATACCTGCATCAGTCCCAGCACAGGACCCCCCAGTGCTGAATCCAGCCAGCCTTCTGTTCATGGTATGTAAAGTTATACTTTATTCAGAATCAGAAATCTTGAACTCATGCTGTTTTACAAAATATGTGTCTATATTATGTGTTTTATAATTAATATGTATGTATGTATGTTTCTATACTTTTATTGTTCAGTTGTATGAATTTAGATATATAGTATATATACAATGCAAACGTGGCATGTTAACATTCCTCCTTACTCAATGTGTTTTCCTTTGTTGTTTTTGTCTTTCCCTGATAGGAAGACAAAAAGAATTGGACGAAGCACTTGTTGACCTGATTGTGAAAGACTCACAACCTTTCTCAATTGTGGAAGATGAAGGGTTCAGGAACTTTGTCAAGAAGCTTGATCCCAATTACATCCTCCCATCCAGAA
>JAODLC010000944.1:0-13041 GCA_026781145.1 Hippopotamyrus pictus | reverse complement strand
GGGGGGGGGGGGGGGGGGGGGGGGGGGGGGGGGGGGGGGGGGGGGGGGGTGGGGGTGCTGCTCCCTTTGGACGGGGATGTATAGGTGTGTTTCGAATTTCTCAATGCAGTATGTGTACGCTCCCTCCCCCGCCATTTCCCGAGGGCCTGCTGGCGGTCTGGCTCTGCACCCTCCCCAGCATCGTGGCTCACCCCCACCACCGCTACATCGGGAATTTCCCTGCTTGGTGTTTTTTTGTTTTTTTAATGAATGTATTTTTTTCAAATACTCACTTTTTCCTGTTTTCCCCCTCTGGAAAGAGCTAGTCTAGACGGACCCTCCTCCCTGCCCTGCCTGCCACCCCCCCCTGCTGCGGGGGTGGGAGGGTGGGCATGATGTGATTGGGCCGTGCACTGTGCTGTCCAGCCGGCTCTGTCCTGGGGGGTGGGCAGAACCTCCCCCCCCATCCCATAGCATTGCCTCTCCTCCAGCCTCCATCCATCATGCCTTTCCTCTGTTCCTTCTCTCTCTCTCTCTCTCTCTCTCTCTCTGTCCCCTCCCCTCTCTCTCCCTTTCCATGTTTCTTTCCCCTAACTTCAATTGTTGGGGGAGGGAATGGGGGAGTGATCTTTTCTTCAACCTTTTTTCAGTTCAATTTGGTTCAGGCAGCTTTCAGTAGCGCCACCTGGAGGCCATGTTTGTCCTCTGTGCTCGTTAAAGTTGAGCATCGTTGTGCTGCCCACCAGCAGGAGGTGCTGTGGCCTTCATGGCTGATCCTTGCTGCTTTGCAGTTCCCTGGTTGGCCTCTGTGTGACACTGCACTCGGCATGGCCTGGTTCAGCTGGACGTGCCTGATTTGGGCTAGCGGTGGAGGGGGTATCTGATACCTCCAGGGCGTGACGGCTCCCTCTGGTGCTTGAGGTCTTGCCCTGCATTCTTACTGTCCCTCAGCTCCAGCCCTTAACCGCTCACTGCAAGATGACTCTTTTGCCTCCAATGCAGTTGGACTTTTAAACTGACATCTTAGCCTATAAGTGTCCTGGGTCTTAACCTCGGTGGGTTAAGCGCCCCCTGGTGACTCACACAGCGCCGGCTGAATGTCAGCGAATGCTGCTGCTTCCGAAGTGTCCTACACGAATAGTGGGACCGGACCAGCCCCACAAACCCAAGAGCCCAGCTGCGAGTGTGTGAGTCAGCCTCGGGGAGGCGGGTGACTCAGTGCCCAGGCGTCCCAGCCGTGAGTCACTGTGCCTGGCAGTGAGGTGGATGGACTTGGAATGAGCCGGAAGTGAATTAGGGTGCTTGTTCAAATGGGTGTGGCTTTAGTGCCTGTACATTAGCAAGGGGGTGTGGTTCCCGCGATATTACCCCCGATCTAACGTGGGGATCCTGCGTTATTACCCCCTGATCTGATGTGAGGTTCCTGCGTTATTACCCCCTGATCTGACATGAGGTTCCTGCGTTATTACCCCCTGATCTGACATGAGGTTCCTGGGTTATTACCCCCTGATCTGACATGAGGTTCCTGCGTTATTACCCCCTGATCTGACATGAGGTTGCTGCGTTATTACCCCCTGATCCGACGTGTGGTTCCCGCGTTATTACCCCCTGATCCGACGTGTGGTTCCCGCGTTATTACTCCCTGATCTGACGTGGAGTTCCCACATTATTACCCCCCGATCCGATGTGGGGTTCCCGCGTTATCACCCCCAACCTGCAATCTTTGCAGAATGGGAGGGGCAGCAGTTTTGTCAGTTGCTTTCCTGACTTTGAAGGCTGTTTTTACAGTAGTGCTGCTTTCCATGTCTTTCTATTTTTATGCCCTTAGATGTAATGGGGGGGGGGGGCATGTGCTGTGTGTGTTTGCAAGGAGGTAGGGGTCAGATATTGAAATGCACACTTTCTTCTGTCCTCTCTTTTCTCCTTTTTCTGACACCATCTACGAGTGTGTGACACTCCATTAATTCATGGGAGGGGGCATGGTATGGAGCACCTTGACCTACATCGGTAATAACTGATTGGCCGATATTGGTCGAGGGGAGGGGTCACCATGGGTGAGAGTGATGTAACAGAAAAACACCCACACAGCGCTGGCTGCGCTTTTACTGTAGATAACAGATTTAGGAAGGGTGGGGCTGGGCTGCCCTGATTGTGAGGTGAGAACCTCAGCAGGAAGGGGGGGAGTTGTCTCACAAAAACAAAGAGATCTAGTATTTAACACCGGAGAAAGTTTCAAAAGACAGTGTTTGTTTTGTGAAGATTGCATTGTGTACTTTTTTAAGGACACACACGGTGAATCTCACCGACCGATCTGCAAACACAGCGATGCACAGAAACACCAATGAGAGTCCCACACAGGAGGGTTTTTCCTCAGTGTGTCAGAGTTTCTGCTTTGCCCACGGGGCTGGCAGTCTGCAGACTAGCTGTTCACACTTCACGGGTCAATAGTTCACGCGACGCTTTTTAGTTTTTTTTCCCTGGGGATGGTGGAAAAACTGGTGGAATTTTAAAAAGATCGTTCCCTGACCCCTAGAAAGGAAAGAGATCGAGGAGTATGATAAAGGTGGATAAATGAGTGAGATAAAAGTGACATGTGAAAGTGTTCGACTGCAATGAGGCCTGAGGCGGGGTCTGGTGGTTAGGGGGTGCTGCAGGGGCGGGGGGACAGGCCAGGGAACTTTAGCCCCTAGCAGATTTTATTTGTCGTGTTCTCAGCAACTTTAGAGAGTCGCCTGCAGCGTTTCCACCGTGTATCACCAGCAGATCCTGTCCTGGCGGCCTCCATCTTGGTTTCCTCCTCATTCGATGTCTCTCGCTGTTGTCGTTCATGCTCCGGCTTGCTGCCGCCAGTGTCGCCAGCCTGTCCAGAACAGCGGGTTTGAAATCCAGCCTCCTGCGAAGCCTTCGCTTTTGGTTCTGGGTCTCTACAGGCCTGATGGGTCGCTTCTCTCCCCTCCCCATCCAGAACTCCATCCGGCACAACCTGTCGCTGCACAGCCGCTTCGTGCGCGTCCAGAACGAGGGCACGGGGAAGAGCTCCTGGTGGATGCTGAACCCGGAGGGTGGCAAGAGCGGCAAGTCGCCCCGCCGGCGTGCCGCATCCATGGATAACAACAGCAAGTTTGCCAAGAGCCGCGGGCGCGCCGCCAAGAAGAAGGTCCGCCCTCGCGCCATCTCCTGTCCCCTCCCCTTCCTCCTCCCCCACCCGTAACACACACTTCCTTACCCAACATCCTTTGCTCTGTGGCACTAACACCCTACTTAGTCGTCGCCTTCCTGCGGGCTCGCGTGCTCACATGGTGCTCCCCACTCTCGGCGGGTACGCCGCCACCCCCGAGGCCTAACCCCATCCTCCCTGCTGCAGGTGTCCCACCAGGGCCGTGACGGGGGCCCCGACAGCCCGGCCCCGCCCTTCTCCAAGTGGCCCGGCAGCCCCAACTCGCACAGCGCCGACGACTTCGAGGCGTGGACCGCCTTCCGGCCGCGCACCAGCTCCAACGCCAGCACGCTGAGCGGCCGCCTCTCGCCCTTCCTGGCCGAGCCGGACGAGCTGGCCGACGGCGGCGACGTGCATCTGGGCTACACGGCCGGTCCCGGGCCCAAGATGGGTGCCACGCTGCCTAGCCTGTCGGAGGTGACAGGCTCGCTGGGTCCCCATGGCTCCGAGGACATCATGGATAACCTGCTGGACAACCTCAACCTGGTGTCTCCCAAAGCGCCGCCAGGGGTCGGGGTGGGCGCCGGCGGTGGCCCCGCCCATTCCTCCCCCTCGCCGATGATGCAGGCCGCTGCCTCTGGCTACCCGGTCTACAGCACCCCCAGCAGGGCACCCCTGCCTACACAGGACTACCGTAAGTGCCTGTACGGCCAGGCGGCGGCGCTGGCGGAGCCCAAGCAGGCCTACGGCTCCTTCCTCAACCAGTACTGCTCGCCGGGGCTCCTCAAGGAGCTGCTGGCAGCGGACGGGGACCCCCGAAGCGGCGACCTCGTCCCGTCGGTGGATACAGTGGTGACGCAGCCGTCCGGAGCCAGCGGGGGGGGGCGTCTCCATCCGGGCTACGTTGGCCAGGTACAGAACCCCCACGCTCACACTGTTCATGGGCAGGGCCCCCCCACCTCAGTGGCCCTGAATGGCCGTGGCCCCCACCCCCACCCGCTGGCCCACGGGAAGCAGCACCCCCAGCTGGTCCACGCCCACACGGCGCCCCCTGCGGGCCTGCTGGCCGGCTACAGCGGCGTAGGCAGTAACGGCTACGCCCGGCCAGGCCTGCTGCCCCCCCACCACCAGCACCACCAGCACCACCCCCATGTGCACCCCCACCCCCACGAGAAGCTGCCCAGCGACCTGGACGGCATGTTCGTGGAGCGCTTCGAGTGCGACATGGAGTCTGTGCTGCACGACGCGCTCATGGACGGCGAGTCGCTGGATTTCAACTTCGACACCATGGCGGCGCCGCAGGGCTTCCCGCACGGCGTCAAGACCACCACGCACAGCTGGGTGTCGGGCTAGGGGGCGCCGCAAGTATGTCAGCTGCGTGTATGTCAGCTATTGCGCCCCCTGCAGTGTAATGCTTAGTAAGGGGTCTGGCACCCACACTATTCATGTTCAGCTGGCTCTGGGATTTGGCGCACGCCCCTTTAACTCACCTGCCCTTTTAACTTGCCTGCCCCTTTAACGCGCCTGCCCCTTTAATGTGCAGCTGTAACCAGAAGAATAAATACGTCCCGTGCATCAGGAAGTGGATCACAGTCCACAGTCAACATGCATCTTTGTTCAAAACAGAAGGAAAAATTCCCCCCATCCTATTCCTGTCCGATCTGGCAGTGGGAGAGACTTTCCCATCATGCATGATTCAGGCCACTTGAGATATAGCAACCCCTCCCCCTCCCCCTTCCCACCCGGCAGCATCACCAGGGGTTTATTTATGCCACAGAGCACTTTTCGGCGTGCAACAAGTGCCTCTCCGATATCACGAGCTCAGCTGCAGATGCACAGACACACACAGATAGATACACGGGTGCAGGTGGGCATGCGTTAACGGACACACACAGACACACACCAGCTCAAGGTCACTGCCTCATTTTCTTAATTACGGTTTGTTCCGTGACCCTCGTATTTATCGATTTTTAACTGACGAAACGTGTACAGCATCCAGGATGTTTTTTTTTTTTATCATGTACAGCGAGTTTATGAAATTGAAGCAAAAAAAAAAGAGATTGCAGTCATTTCTTTTAGAAAACTGGATTTGATTTGCTGTGACAGTTGAAAGTCTGTCACACTCGCAGTGTATAACGTGCTACATTTATTGTAAATATGCGTATAATGAATATATTTTTAAATTGCTAAAAATGTCAAATTCTTATTTACCTTTCTTTTTTCTGTATTTAATTTTGCGATTCTGTATATAATATGTAAGCTTACTCAATATGTAAGTCATAACAGTCAGAGAGCAGTAGGTGGCGCAGCCATTAAGGAACCGGACTTATGAACAGTAGAAGGGCTGAGATGTTGCACTCTGTGGGTGGTGCTCAGATATCAGTGCAAATATAAAAATGTATGTATCAGGAGCCTGAAATCATAGTCTGTTCCTCACGCCACTACCCTGGCTACCTTGCCGGATGGCCCTCGATTGCCCCTGTGGTCCAGAATCTTTTCCTATCTTGGGATTTCATTAGATTTGCTAATAATAATTGTTTCCTCGCCCCTATGGGTCCTGGCTATATGAGGGAAGTGTGTATATATGAATATACACCGTTTTCTGTTTTCTGCAAAGGTTTTGAAGGAGTGTTGGTTTGATCAGGCCAGGTGCAGCTGGTTGGTTGGCGTACCTGTTGATCATCTGAATTGGTTTTGAGGTGCGGGGTCGTGACCCTAGTTAGCCCCATCCCCTGGCCCTTGCCCGGCGAATCATGGGCTCCCTCTCAGAGCAGCCGCCCGACTCGTGATACAAATCAGTGCGGACAGGCAGACATGAGGACGGACTCCCCCTTCGCTCTTCACCACATGGCCCATTCTTAGTGGTTTGTAGATGGGGTGTCATTTTCGGTATAGCTCAGAGAAATGCTCCTTTTCCATACTCCTGTCTCCCCCTGACTTTCAGGTGGGCGGCGTAGCGCTTACACAACGTGCATTATGGGATGTGGGTGCAGGCGAGGGTAATGCGAGGCTCGTAATGGATTTAAAAGTCCGACTCTTTGTCCTGATTGGAGAGGCAGCGGCAGGGTTTTGTGCCTGAAACTCTAAATACCGGAAAGTGTTACCTAATCTAATTGCAGCTTGTATATCGCCTTTTTGAAGTGTTACTTTAGTTCTGTGTCTTTTTATATATTTTTTTCTAAATAACACATAATGTGTGATGCTCATGGATAAGAAAGAGTCTGTCCTCATCCAGGACAGACACGGACCCCCAGTGTGCCCCCTCCCCCCCAACACACATAACTCCTCATTCACTACCTGTATGTAAACCGACACGTTTTGAAGGGATCAGTTACTGTTCGTATCAGCTAATATTTCTGCTTGATACGCGAATATAGCCGTTTATCTGGTTATCCATCACATCCTTGCAGGTTTAACAGTTTTTACTGTTAGGAAAAGCCCCTTTCTCTTGGGAACGAGAGATTTAGTGTGTGAATCTTATATCCCTATAGAGCAAGACCCGCATTAGTCGGTGGGTGGGCGGGGCTTGAGCGTCGGTGTGGCCAGTCAATTATAATCAGCCAGTCAGCAGCAGGTAGTTACTGCAGTAAGCCAATCAGATCCATGTTCTCAGAAAACTGTAGGTGATTGTTATTTTTGTGAATTGTGCTTATGATCCCAACTATGCATTCTTGTTTTAAGCTTATGCTGTTCTATAGAATCATGGATGTTTAACGACACAGACTTTTAAAAATCATTATATGAGAAAAAGATGAAGTATTTAGATTTGAGATGATGCCATGATTAAATGTTCTGCGTTTTTTTTTTTTTTTGGTTAACTGACACTGTTATCTTTATATTTACGTTAGTTTACACAAAATGACAGATGAAGTTAATGCTTTATGTCAGTGAGAGGTGCTCAAGTTTCCTCCTTGCTGGACCAACTTTAATCTTTTTAACAAAAACTTTTATTTCACTTCTATTCAGTATCTCTCCATTGATAGAGAACATTGAAGAAAGAAGTTTCTTAACTTGTGTACAGAGAGTAATTCTAGCTTTGCTATCTGCCTGTAAATTTCTTGGAATACGCCTGTTCCTACATGTGGTATGCGTATACATTTCCCACCTGTGTACCAGGATACCTCGGCATTTTTGATCTTGTTCGCTCCTTTTGGACTCATTGGCGCTCCGTAGAGAAGAATGCCATGCCCCCGAGAGTGATTCGAAAACTCGGACGGGCGACTCAACGCGGAGGCTTTAGGACATTCTGGAACTTCAGAAGTGCCTGACAGATTTCTCAGAACAGAGACTCTCACACTCACGGACGCACACACACTCCCAGAAACGGTGTAAAACGTGTGCTAGGATTCCCTTTCCTGCCGTTGCTGTATGCAGCTATACGTGTACATAAATGATGTTATAGAAAATGTGCCTTACAGTGTCTGTCTCATTATTGTCATGTGTTATACATTTCACTGGTTTTGGGGGGGGGGGGGGGGGGGGTTGGCCTTTGTCCCAGGGTTGGTCAGAAAGCCCCCATGAGCTCAGATGAAAATGATGTTGACGTTGCAGACACACCCACACTGGGGACATCCCCGGAGGTGATGGCAGAGATGGGGGCCAGTTACAACTGGGTGAGATGAAGTGCCCCCCCCACCCCCCCCAGTGAGGTCGGATCAATTGTTTCTGTAGACATCTCCTGAGCTCTGTGCAAAAAGCAATGTAATTATCACTCTGAAGATGGCTTCGGCAAGATGAGGGGAGTTCGCAGTGTCCGTGACTCCCCCAGGACACCCCCGCCCTCACTGATGCCCCCTCCCTCCATCCCACTGGGGCAGGTTACAGATTTGTATTCTGCCTGAAACATGCTTACAGCTGAATCTTTCACTCTGTCCATGGTGCATCCATCCAGCCGGTGAACAGAGGAGGATGCTGTAGGGCGGACAGACAGGCCATCAGCCTCCCACTCGGCACCTGGGCACCTCATTAGTGTAAAACCCAAAGCTCTGACAGCAGAACCCCGTACCCCAAAGAGCACCCCCACCTCGTTCACCCTGTTAAAAACCCTTCAGCTGAACTTTTGAACTTTGCCAGTCAGCCTTCATTGAGGCAGGAGCATCGACCTACTCACAAAACTCATCTTCCTGAATCAGTTTGTCGCATTTCATCCTTTGGTTCTTTTTCACTTTAAATCCAAGTTACAGCTTATTACTCCAAAACACATAGTAGTAGTTCAGTATATCCACTGTGAAGTTCTGTCTGTTACCCTTTTTGTCACTTTCTTTCCACAGATCAACTTGCTTTCTGGTTTGAATCCCCCACCCCAACACAGATGCTGGTCACCCCTCCCCCAGCTCCTGCCAGGGTGTGGCTCCCCCCATGTGATTTACAGTCCCGTCTTGGACAATGTGCTTGCAGCTTTTACAACATTCCTCTCTTTGCTTCTCTGGGTTATCCTCTAATTTCTCGTTTGGGCCCAGTCCCAGTGTGGGGAGAGGGGTGGGCATCTGGTCTCGAGACATCAGAAGTGGGCCTTAGGGCGCCCAATCAGAACGTGCCACATATGGTCATCCTGCCTGACACCTGGGTGGGTCACGTGGGGGGGGGGGGCAGGCATCATGTAACCACAGAAACCTGAAGCGTTCACAATGCCAGGGTCAGAAGTTGATGTGTTTAAGGGATATCTTTGTCCCATGGAGACTTTGGGAAGCAGCCACAGTGTTGCTTTATTCTCAACCTTCAGCCCAGGCCAGGCCTGGGGTGGCAGACTGAGGAGTGGCGGGGATAGCAGCCCTCCCTGGTGGGCCCCCTGCGCAGGCAAACCGACTGGGAATGCAGCTCACTGGGCGTGGGGGAATCAGGGGGGTTGCAGTGGGGTCGTGTGAGGATGACGAGTTCACTCCTGAGGATGTTTTTCCAAAGCTCAGATCAGTCCACACCAAAACCTGATTATGATTCTGTGCACATGTCAGGAACGATGGAAAGAAGGGAAAATGCACTGGCTCTCAGAAACATGGCGTCTCAAAGACACACTGTTCAGAAACATGGCGTCTCTAAGACACACTGGCTGTGTTCAGAAACATGGCGTCTCTAAGACACACTGGCTGTGTTCAGAAACATGGCGTCTCAAAGACACACTGGCTGTGTTCAGAAACATGGCGTCTCAAAGACACACTGGCTGTGTTCAGAAACATGGCGTCTCTAAGACACACTGGCTGTGTTCAGAAACATGGCGTCTCTAAGACACACTGGCTGTGTTCAGAAACATGGTGTCTCAGAAAAATGCACTACAGAGACACAGAGTGTCACAAAAATGCATGGGCTGCATCATGGAAACAGCGCATTGCACAGAGATTCATGAACACCTTCTGGTACTCTTCCGTGTGGATTCCACTCGGATCCAATCCCTTGTGATAAGGACATAGGATGTGTGGTCCGGTCCCCTGGTGGTCCGGTTCCTGGCAAAGAAGTGTCGCTCTCCTGATTCGTCTGTTGTTGCCGCGTTCCACTTGAGGGCGGGGCTGTTCATTAGTGAGGCAGGTGAATCAAACCCAGCACACGCTCATCCTGGGGTGTGTGTGCCATTTAAGGACATCTGCACTGTGATGCCCCTTCCCCAACCCGCTCTCTGCTTAGTCACACCTTCTTGCCCTCTTTCCTGGGGTGTAAGGAGTCACTGATGCATCATTAAGAGGACAGGATTTCTGACAACCTCGTGGGACAGTAATTACACTTTACTGTCATGGATTAAACATGGTAAATATGAGTGTTATTTACACCTGGTCACATGACCAGTCTGTGAGATGCAGCTGCAGGAGTTGAGGAAGATGACTTAGGCTGAGCTAGCTGGAGTAGCCCTCATGCCCCCACCTCCCCTGGGAGACCCAGGTGGGCTTTAGGGGGTCACAACCATGGTAACAAACATCTCAAGGTGGACTCAAGGGGGGTGAGAGAGAGTAAGACATGCAGGAAGAGCATGCTGGGTAGGATGTACTGCAGAAATACCCATGAGTGGTGTGTGTGAGTGGGGAAGTGGCATAAGTGCTCTGAGTACCGCAGCATGCTGGGAAACCCCAAGGCATGGTAATGCAGAACGCCGCGAAGGAGAACATAACGAGGAAACGTAAGGGGAGGTCCCAGCGTGGCCTACATAATCAGGATGGCGACGGGGAGGGGGGCAGACGTGGAAGACACTGAATACAGCCAGTGACACAGTGTGCAGGTGTCTTTGTCTGTGTGTGTGTGTGTGCCTGTGTAAAAGGTTCCTTCTATCAAAAATGTATAACATACAGTGTAAGGCATGAAATTCGGTTGAAATTCTGGTTAGTCAGAACACCCCACACCGCCCCCCCCCAACCTGATATCTAAACCACTGATCTCCCGGCGATCTTATAACCAGGGCATCTCTGAATGTCGGGGCTTTTTGCTGAGCATGTCACAGAGCCTGTGATGGTCCTGACAGACATGCCTGTCATTCTGAAACAGGGCGGGGTTATGAAAGTTGGTGGTGGTGGTGGGGGGGATGGGCGAGCATGACGGGCGACACGCGAAGGTCACAGCCCGAGGGCTCTGCTGGGATTATGGTCTGGATAAAAAAAAAAGATATGCACTTCTATTCTCTCTGAAACTTCTATAACGTCTTACATTCTGCTGCCACACTACACAATGCATCTATAGATCTATGTCCCACCACTGTGAGGCATGTTAAACTGGATTAACTGGAAGGATCATTGTGCTCCACTGCCTTCGCCCTCCAGGGTGACTAAGAGTGTGAAACCACTGAAAATCTCTGATTTACTGGGATTCTCACCTGCAGTCGGGGTGTGAAGTGGTACACGAGGTGCACTTCCTCTGACGCACGCCGCTTGCGTGCAGCTTGGTAAAAGCCACTCTTTAACTTCCTGTGTGATGCCACCCTGTTCCGCCACACTAGCTCTCTCAGCTTTTTCTCACACAAAAAATGGACACACAGGAAGTGGGTGCACAGGAAGTGGACGCACAGGAAGTGGACATACAGGAACTGGACATACAGGAATGGAGCCTTCAGTGAGTTTACACACAGGAAGCTGGCACTGCAGAATGTAGACATGAAGGAACTGAGCAGGTGTTGTACAAGGCAGAAAGTGGGTATACAGGAAGTGAGCGTTCAGGAAGTTGACACATGGGAAGTGGCGTTGCAGAACATGGACATGCAGAAAGTGAACATTCAGGAAGTGGACACTCTGGAAGTGAGCGTTCAGGAAGCTGACACACGGAAAGTGGGCATTTCAGAACATGGACACGCAGGAAACTGAACATTCGGGAAGTGGACATGCAGGATGTGGACATACAGGAAGTGAGCGTTCAGGAAGTGGACATGCAGGATGTGGACATACAGGAAGTGAGCGTTCAGGAAGTGGACATGCAGGATGTGGACATACAGGAAGTGAGCGTTCAGGAAGTGGACATGCAGGATGTGGGCATACAGGAGGCAGCCGTGCTCCCCCCGGCATTTGGACAGGAGCGTACCGAGTGTGCTGTGGGTTTGCCTGCGCTCCCTCTCCCTCCCTCCTTCCCTCCCTTCTTCCCACCCACAGAGCCACATCTGGCTTTCATTTTGGCAACTTGCGGTGGGCTGTGGAGTCTTCGCTGTCTCGGCCAGGGTTAGCTGAGGACATGCAGACAGCAGCACGGCTCCCTCCTTCCCAGGACGCCCTCGCTCTCTTGGTGCGGGGGGTAGGTGGCGTGCCAATGCTCCGTCTGTGTCCTGCAGGCTCCCCTGCATGTTTGGCCTTTCCTCTGGAGTCACCGGCACACTGAATCATTCTGGATGGTTTTAATGCGAACCTGTTTTACGGCGCTTAACAGTCTGCTGGAGAGGCGCCGAACATGCGTCTCGGATCGGGGGGGGGGGGGGGGGGGGGGGGTAATGCTGGCTGCCTCCCAGCCATGAGTCCAAGCCCCCCCTCACCCCCCCCGGAGATGGATTACCTGGGAATGGGAATAGAAAAGCAGCAGGAATCAGCGTGTTGTGACCTTGTGTGACCCTGTGTGATAGGTGAAGCTTTTTTATATGTTTGTAATGCTGAAATGGCAGGACATGCTCACAGGCACAGGGGTGGTGGGGGGGGGGCGGTGTTTTGAAACGGCGGGAGGTGGGGAAGAGGTGGGAAGAACGCACCGGACAGAAGGCGCCGGAAGGGGAAGCACGCGAGCGGTGGCCAGCGGTGGGAAATCGCGTGCGCTCGTCCCCGTGTGAGCTCTGAAATCCCCCCGCCCCCCCCGTCATGAGCACACAGCGTTTGTCTTTGGTGCCTCTGGTAGCAGTTTGTTGGCTTGTTTTTTAAGGATATGTATTGAAATCCACCCCCCCCCACTCCCTCGTGCCAGCCTCCTCCCAGCCTTTCTTTGTGGTTTTCTGGGGGGCACGTACAGATCATGCTGTTTATTTAACGTCTCTTTGAGGAACAGGAATGTTCCGGATGTCTCGTGGCAGCTACAGGCAGGTTTTCTCTTTTTGTGTAAGTTCTGCTTGCATTTTTTTCAAGGTCGGCAAAAACTTAAAGAGGCACCAGCATGCTCAGTGCTTCAGTCAGTGCATTACAATCAATGCTGCACAGTCAGTGCTTCACAGTCAGTGCATTACGATCAATGCTGCAGTCAGTGCTTCACAGTCGGTGCATTACAATCAATGCTGCACAGTCAGTGCTTCACAGTCGGTGCATTACGATCAGTGCTGCACAGTTAGGTCAGAACCTCAGTCAGTGGGTTTGCTTCTCTGATATTGGAGTGACGGCTCCAGCAAACACCAAACCGAACACCAAACACCTCCACATAAAAGCATTCCCTGTTGTGCACTGATTTCTCTGTCACCCCAAACACACAGCTTAAGTCTCAAAAACCACGCCAGCCACAGGAAGTATTAAACCCCCCCCCCCCCCCCCCCC
>JAODLC010000943.1:0-13059 GCA_026781145.1 Hippopotamyrus pictus | reverse complement strand
GGGGGGGGGGGGGGGTGGTTTTAAAAGGGGAGGTGGGAGAGGGTCAGTTTGGCTCCTTGTGCGTGAATACACCAAGCCCCCACCCCCAGCTTAGCTATACAGCTGGCTGGCTTTTATTATCTTCCCGGTAAAGAAGATAAAGCCAGCGATTAATGGGAGGCTGGGTAACGCTGTACCTATCTAGAACAGCATGGTGGTGGGGGGCGGGGGTTGCGATGCTGTGGCACTCATTGTGATTGGCTGAGCATGACATCACCCTCTTTGTGCGACCACTGGCAGCGCGCGAGCTTGGCACGTGTGAACCGGCTGTATGGTTTGGGTTTAAGTTTTTGTCTGCGTCCTATTCAGGGCACTTAACGCGCTGTCAGTGGTGACGATGCCAGTCACACTTTCTCTGCGGGGCGGCGTCCAGCCGCAAGTCCCTGCGACAGATGGCTCACTGTTCATCTCCCGTGGAAGAAGGACGACGGACGGCCCCAAGGTTTTGCGGGCCTGGGCGGCCCTGCTTCCTGATTGGCCCGAGAGGGGAACCCGAGGCCAGCCAATCCATGAAAAGCTCAACAAGAGCTGCTGCACAAATGAAATACCCATCAGTACAGCTCAACCCGGCTTTGCATTATGTGATTTTGCTTTTTTCTAATTGAATTCCTGTTTCTCAATAATATTTGGCAAAAAATCAAATGTACCAATTTAATCCATTGAATGCTGATTAAACTGCTGCTAGTATTGTAACTAATTACTTTGAGAATCTCAGAATCTCTGTTCATTTTCTGCAGAAATATTTAACATGTTTTGACCTCAGAAGCCTATCAGTTTTTAATCTGTGTATCTGTGCTTCCTTTAAAATTGTAGCAGTGTTAATGTCTTTGGGTTATTTGGGATCATCGTTTCCTGTTCCTGTCTGCCAAGCTAGACCTTTTTTCACCTTTTCCAGTCTGCCGCTTCCATAGCAGCTGTTGCTGTGTTTTTTTTCTTTCTCTTTTCAGGGTAGAAAATGAATAATCAAATGCAATTTAGAAAAGCTCTCTGGCGAGCTTTGGCGAGTTTAATCCTCTTGCAAGCCCAGGCAAGCCCAACAAAGCTAAAATGAAGCCGTTCTCTGAATGGGCCTTTTCCCTGTCACTTGAAACTGCCTGCCTCATTTTTCTGTCTCTCTGTTTACAGTTTTCACCATGGATCCTCGCACCACTTAAATGGGTTTCGTTACATAACACTGGTAGATGTCTAAACACGGTTCGACGATTAGCAGCGGCTCAGCGCTTAGCTGCACGCCTATCCTTTGTCATCCGTGATGCGGTCATTAATATTTTGTTCAGGCGTCTACCCACAGGGAGATGCATCAAGGGCCTGGGTTGCGCAGTTGGGTATTCCAACACGGCGCCCTCCTAGAGCAATGGTGGGTTCGATCTGTCTTCTCTACATGCCGCCGGTCGTGACTCAGGTCTGATTATCTTAATGGGATCAATTACAGCAGAGAGAATCAAAGAAAAAAATCAGGACTCGTATAACAGTGTCCCCGCCCTCGTGTTACCGAGCATGTCGGACCGCAAAGATCAATAAACAAGACCTCTTCTAAATGAAATCGTGATTGAGCCCAATGTTCAGTGATCCAAAAAGAAATCCGCCTTGAGATTATGCTGAACTCAGTGACTCTTGGCTCTGTTTAATATCACGGGGAGGCCTGCTTTGTGTAGAACACTTGCACGAAGCTTTAGGTGTCTGGGCCACATGCACCCAGACGCGGGGACTTTACAGGAAGGGCAGTGTTGGGCGTTTCCTGTACGGGAGGCTGCCTTGGCTGGCGTCGCCTGTTTGTGTTTTCTTGGTGAACTCTGCGCTCCGCAGGTTAATGGGCTTTCAGCCGCAGCAATCCGCCCACAAATACCCTCTCCAGCAACTGGATACATGACTCTCCTTCCACCTCATGAAAATTTAAGTGCCTTTAAAGTCAAGCGAGAGCCTTTGTCAGACTTTAATTCATGGAGAGCTCATGGAAACTCTTTTTTTTTCCCCCCAGTTAAATAGAACGTAAAGTTTGGTTTCTCCCATCCCGTTTGTGGACTCACCCCATGGATTAAATCCAGATGATCTGAGTCTTTTCACACCGGAAATTCCCCTAGAATGATGTCATTGTGAGAGTACAAATAGTTGGGACTTTTAGGGCATGTTTCGCGTCCTGTCTCGGCGGACTAGCGGCCCAGTCTGCCGTTTCGTTGCGTGTGTCAGCCGGTCACCTGTGGTACGCTCGCTGTCCTGCTGTAGGAGTGACACACAGTGAGTGCTTCCCGGCTGGCGTCATGGTGCAGCGCATGCAGTGACCCAGTGACCCCCAATCCATGGAAAGAGGGGTAGAATGTTCTGGAGTTTATTACAGAAGAGACGCTGATGTGAAATATCCACATGATGGTGTCACGCTGCTGCACGACGATGGAATGCTTGAGAAATGGCAGCCTGGTCACGAGGCCTTTGACTGGGTTTGCTGGGGCCTGGCGGCAGGGCAGCGAATCACCTTGGAGGTGTTGCATGGGACGTGGAACAGCTGCCAGGGCAGGGCAGCGGGAGCCTACTTTGCTGAAGCAGGCGCTTGTACTGCTTACCTCACTGCAATGCACTGCGTCAGCAGGCCTGCTGGTACTGTTGTGCTAATCATCCACACTGTATGCGGTGCCACCATGAGCATTTCCTTTTCCTGAACTGACTGTGTCTGATTGTCCCTCAGGTAATTCAGGTTGCTGTCGCGTAATGTGAGGCTGGGCAACGTCTAACAGAATCCATTAGGCCTAGATCACAGATTGGCTTATAGCGATGTGCTGCTCGGAAATCGTTACCGATCTGTAATTATCGGCTCATCGGCTGCAAACGACAAACATGGCAGTTGTCCTCACGTGGCTCTTCATTGTGATCACCCCAAGCTGCCACTGCTAGTCATGTCAATGTGATGTCACTTCCTGTATGATGTCCAGTGGCCTCAATGTTTCTCACTGCCTCATATATAATGGGGGGAGTGACACTCTTCCTGTTTTTTGTATTATTTATTTATGTTAATTTGTATTATTCTCATCATTCTGATGTCATTGGTCAATAGTTCCTCACTTGTCCCCCCTCCCCCAAGAATAAATTGTCTGCATGGGCCACAGATTTAACGCCACGCCCATCAGTGATGCCACAGCCCACATTCTTGTATCCTGTACCTGCAGGACAAGGAAAATCTTTTAATTTATGGCCAAAAAATCAAACATTTATAGTGTGTGGACAGCAAATTCCGCTGCTCGGTCCCCATCAGAGGATCAGGCTGATTACGAGCCGTTGGCCATCCCATAACATGCCAGCATGTGTTATGGCACTATTTATGGTGTCCATTCCTGTGTTTATGCTGCATGCTTGCTCTGGGTGGAATGACAAATGACCAAACCAATAAGCAGTGTTTAAATAATCAATAAACAGATGGAAAAAGTAAACAGGTTTGAAGGAGGAAGTTGAAGCTGGTTGTTTTGCTCTCCGTTTAGCACCTATGCAAGTGAGCACAGGAACGTCCTGTACCTTGCGTGTTGGGTTTCCAGAGTGTACGTATACCTGCGACCACTGGGACAGTTCTTCAACACTGGACCTCAATTCCAAATCTAGGCCGTGTTTTCAGTTCTCCCAGGTAGTTGTTTAATAATTACTGATTCTGATTGGTTAGAGGCTTCGCACCTGACTGACAGGTAAAGGAAGGCTGGAAAACCAGCAGTGCTCGGACCTCGAGGACCGTGAGTTGAATAACCCTGGTTTATAGATAGTATCATGGTACATAACGAGTAACCGGTGAGCTGGGAATGAGGTAATAGAACCCCAGGAGATACTTGACTGCGTTAGTAGGAATTAGAAAGAATCTAAGGTTCTGCTAAGGTTCCATGTGCTTTTTAAGGGGATTATGTTGAGTTATGTAGACAGAGGGTGGTAGGGTGAACGTTGAGGAGGTGGGTGTCGATTTCGGCACCGACCTCGCGAGGACGTTTCTGTTTTCTCTACTTTGTGTCATGACATTATGCGGCACTTTGAGCATATGTGCATAGACGATCATTTAAACTGAAATGTCATTTCATTCATTTGATCAGCGCCTCTGCATCATGCTGGTTTTCCCCTCTGCCGCATTCTGTACGCCGATGTCATCGGTTTGGGTTTCACTGACGGCCAGCTCCGCGTTGATGCTAATGCAGTCACAGGTCTGAAATCGGAGACGACCTTAGAGGTCACAGCGTGGAGGAGCCATGTTCGGTCGCAAGAGTGGGGGCTTCTTCAGCCCTGTGCGGTCATAGCATGTCCGGGCGTCACGTGTTCATGTGTCACACGCGTGAGTAGTGGCAGGTCCTGAGTATTAATGGCTTTGCGGTTTGGGGTTATGCCCGTCAGGGCGAACAGCTGTCGAAGATCCCGAAGCCTTTTTACGTGAAGGCGTGTGACATTTGATAAGTTGCCTGGGCGCTCATGGGGAAGGCCCAATCCCAGAATGCACCTTTTCCTGCCAGGAAGTGTCTTGAAAATTACACCTGTCTCCATGCCATTAGAGCCATTTTTATCCATTTTCACAGCTAGATTACTTTGCAGCAGACTAAGCGCTTCACTCATGGGTTCTGCAGCCATGCTTTGACCTTACAGCCTTTGGTCTGTGCCTTTAACAGTGATGCTACATGCTACAATATAGCTCTGTCCGCCACCTAATGGAGAACTGCATTGCTGTTCCACTTTTATAATCCCTAGCTAATATTTTAGCTTATTGCCCAGCTCTAATGTTTTCTCGATGGCCGCACGATTTACAGTGACCTCCATCTTGTAGCATGCTCCATCCGCATCTGTGAGTCAATGCCTCTTATTCCTGTTGATACTGGGCAAATTGACATTAATAGATTTATAGAAAAGCAGAAAAGGATAGTACTGGTAGGCTCGGCCATTCCGTATTGATATTAGTCTCTCATCCTGGTTTGGGTGGATCCCTGCAGGGTTCTGGTGGACCTAGAACCTTTAGTCTGCTTTGGGAATTTTAGCATGTCATCTAGGATAAACGGTTTATGCTTAGTCAAATGGGATGTATTCCACAGGTGTGGTTTATGATTTCAGAAACACGGTACACGGTTTTCCTGTCGCCCTGGTAACATGTCTCCGTGTTCTCTGCCTGGGTGCTGTGCCTCGTCTCCTGTGCCTGCACCCTAATCCCCGTCTTCTCTGCCTGGGTGCTGTGCCTCGTCTCCTGTGCCTGCACCCTAATCCCCGTGTTCTCTGCCTGGGTGCTGTGCCTCGTCTCCTGTGCCTGCACCCTAATCCCCGTGTTGCTACATTGCCTCCCACCATGTATCTAATGTCTCCCGGTGATGTCATTCACCCAGTTTAGCTGTAATCCAATTAAGGCAGAGCACCTTGTTCAGGGTGGAGGGCAGCTGAGAGCTCCAGAAGATAACAGAGGAGCCGATTGTACCTTGGGTAGTCGGAGTGACGCAGTGTCTAGTAATCAGCAAACTCCCTTCTAGATTCACTCAACAGCCTTGTTGAGATTGTAGTGAAGTGCTTGTTCGCCTGACACATTAGACTGGAAATACCATGTCTGTTCAGCCAAACAGAGTCGGGGGTGAGGGGGTAGGGACCGGCCCTTTAAGACCGAAGGCCAGACTGGAGCCCGTCCACGTTAACAGCAGGGTGGAAGACATGAACTGTACCAGTCAGGAGCCATGAACTGTACCAGTCAGGAGCCATGAACTGTCATCTAATACCAGTCTCTGACCTTGGGTGCACTATGGCATCACCTATGTGACATCATCGGTTAGGCGACACGCACACATTCAAAAATTCACAAGGTCATGTGCAAAGAGCAGCGCATGTGAACACCGAGCGAACGACCATAAACGCGCAGCCACCAAATTCCGATCTACCGTGCTGTCGTACCATCGCTTATCAGCCCTCTGCTAGCTGCGAGGAGGCTCCTGGGTGACCGGGGGTGATGTGTGCGGTGACTCCCTACAGGCAGGAGCGGCACCAGAGTAAGAGCTGCTGCAGCTAATTGAAAAGCGGCTGGGGGAGAGTATTACCTTTCCAGCTATTAAAGTAGCAGTAGTGTTTTTTTAGACTCATAATCAATGTATTGTTATACGCACTAATTACAGGTTATGATTTATATGGCATGAATGTGATAGTGTCTATATGACAGCACATGCACCAGGGGCCAAAATTGTGTCGAATTTTTGGCATTAGTCTGTAAAAATTACTGCACGAATGTTGACGGGAGTGTTTATAAACAATCAAAGAATATTACAAATATCATAGATTTGACAATGAAATAAGTACAGTTAGTAACTGGAATAAAGTTCTGCAGTCTCTAAATACAGGAAGTGTTTCCACAATTTTGGCCACTGGTGTACATTTTAGGTTAAGAAGTGGAAAAAATGACCAGATCCCATAATCTCATTTTGTAAAGGCTACTGCATAGCAAAAACCTCCTGGTCCTCATCAGTAGGTGGCTCCCATTCTTGTTCTTGTTCTTCCTGCTATTCTAATACTGCCTCCTGGTCCAGCCAATCGTGGTCATGTGACTAGAACAGGCCTTGCATTAACACCTAGGGGCTTCGCACACCCAGGTACACTGCTGAGCATAAGTGTCTCACACACACACACAACAAAATAGCAGGTTTTATCCCGTTGAGGGGATATTTGGTCCCCGCAATGTAATGTATAGCTCAGCTACACGCACACACACGCCAAGCGCCAAAGTTTCCTGGCTGCTCAGAGGGGGTAAGCTCACATGTATGCTAACCGTTTCTCTTTATAGCTACTGAGGTTTAAATCGATTTGTGCTGTTATTTAAATGAAGCATTACTTGAAAGCGAATGAGCACTTTTCCGTTACAGCCATAATCATGCTGTATATCTTTTTATGTCTGCTATTTTTGGGAAGTTATCTTGCACTCTAAACAAATTTGTCATACCAGCGGTATTTTCAGATTTGTAAAAATATTCACGCTGTCAGTGAACAGTGTCCCATCTGCGCCCACAGAAATCAGCATGTCCTGTGAACACAGCTATATAGTCACACTTTCCATACAGGCGTCGTGCCAGCCTTGCAAGGTTTACAAACCCTTTTTTTCCCCCGTTTACGACAGTTGAATAATTCGGGTCAGCTGCTGGATGCTACATCTTTACCCAGTGAGAAGAGTGACCCCCCCACCCCCCCATGCCTGCCCTTATGGTCCAAAGCCAGCATGAAACCACCGTCATTAGTACAGAGCTGACCAGGCTGCTGCTTTATCTCCTTTATTCTCCTTAACCAGCGTACGACATCCACGCTTGTTATTAATTTTATTTAGTTATTTAGTTTAGAATATGTTTTCCGCTGTGGAGCAAATTCCCTCCAGCTAACGAAACCTCATAAATAGCTAGAGAGTGTGACATTTTGCCCCCGCACCTGCAGAAAGGCTGTGGTCTGTAATCTCTCTGCCCGCTTGTTGCCTGCAGGTGGACTTGGGGAGGAAACAGGAGGTGGTGGTCTACGACCAGAGTAGCCAGGACGCCAGCCTGCTCTCCAAAGACAGCTTCCTCTACATCCTGCTAGGCAAACTGGAGAACCGCTTCCACCGGGTGTCCCTGCTTACAGGTAAGCGCCGGAAACCTAACCCCCCCCCCCACCGGCCCTGCGGCCATCTGACGCAGACCCCACTAGTGAAACATGGTCTTCACAATCAATAACTCATTCTTTCACTTCAGTGTTTCTACCCACGGTGATTTCAGACTTTAAAATTTGATTCTGTTTCATCATCACTTAGTAACACAACTGCGGCACTTATGAATGGCTTTATTAGTATTTTATGAGTACTACTTTTTATATCAGGTACTTTAATATCAGGAATTTGTTGGTTTTCACATATCTCATCTTGCTCTCCATGAGGCACACAGTTCTGAGGTCAAAGCCCAGAGTCAGCCAATGTCCAGCCTCTGGAGCAGCTGAGGTTAAGTGTCTTGCTCAATAGCAGTTTGATAACTCTGGCAGCTGCGGGATTTGACCCCATGACCTTCTGGGCATGGGCCCAAATCCCTAAAACCGCTGAGCTGCACACCATCCTGATCAGGATCTAATCAGGATTTAATCAGGATTTACTCTTAATCTTTTCTTGACCCCGAGGGTGGTCATGTTTATCTGCATTACACCCATAGAGGGCGACTGCACTGTTCAGAGAGGCATGGGAGAAAAAAATTCTCTGCAGACTCCGTATCATGTCATGTTATATTTTACCAGTAGGGGTCACCAGTTATATCAAATTTTTTTGTGTCCGGTATGTTGGACAAGCTGCGTCTAATAGGTTGGCTTCAGCTCTCCTAATGTTCTCTCACTTCAAGTTTGATTGGAAGCATAAGTTAAAAATGAAATCATTGCTTAAACGCTGAAGAAAATTAAGACTCTAACTAGTAAAAAAGATGGAGCAGGTTCTGCTTCGGCATTGCTGGCCATCAAGCTCAGAATTAAATCCCACAATTATCTGTCCCTGGAGTCAACACATGGTGTACTGCTGTAGTTCTGTCTCGGTTCTGACTCAGCCTAATAGGATAAATCCAGCACCTTCTAGATCTTCTCCATGCCAGCAAGATGTCCTACAGCCTTTAAAACTGCTAGCATAGCTAGGTGTCTTCAAATGAGTGGGTTGTCTTAACTGGGTTCAGAAGCTGTGTCTAATGTAACTTTACCCAGGTGGTTCCGAATAACCGAATCGGACTCCTTTGTTTGGCATCACTGCCTGCCCCATGGCGTGTGTCTGTCTCCAGGCAGGTGGGTTTCCACACAGAATTACCATGCAGCTCTCGTGCACTTTCCCGCAGGGCGGTAGCTATAGCAACTGGGTGGGAGTGGAGGTTCCACTGGGGGCAGATTTTCACATATATGGGACAATAAAAAACACGGTGAGCATGCATTGATTACATCTTTGTCTGATTCTCAGTCTGTCCTTCCACCCCCCTCTAGGGGAATTCTGGTCCAGTGGTGCTGAAGCAAATGTCCCAGCTGTGGCCGTCTCCACACTCTCCTCCCCCCCCAAAGCCCACAGTGCATCGTGTTCCAAATTATTGTGAAAATTAAAATGGTGTAAAATCTGATGGGTGTTATAACCTCTCCCTATAGCCTCACAAAAAAAGCACGCTTTTAAATTTTAGATTTCATTTATCTGCTGATTGCTACTGTGATTCACAGAACTGCATAGTCAGTCTGTCAGCTTTGCGAAACTCTATCCATGATCGTAGCTAAACCAGGTAAGCCTTTCTGATCGCATTAGATAGATCAGGAAGTTCTAACATCCACATGTTATTTTAAGGTCATTTATTTAGATGTTGATATTACCATGGAATCTGAATTCCCCCACGCACTCATACACTCTGGAAAGCTCTAGACCATCCTGTACTCAAAATCCCCTCAAAAAATTTCTCATGTCATTGTCTGCCTGGGTTTACGTGGGGATTAACAGTCTCACAGGAAAGGAAATAATTTCAGCATACTCTCTGCAGTCACCAGTGTCATCTTGGGCTCGGTCGTCCAGGAGACAGACACTAATAAGGCTCAGTTCTGCCTTGGTATTTAAAAGTGTTTTAAACTTCTTCGCACAAGTCATTTTTGGTGGCAAGTGAGCAGTTTTAGCTCTTTATCGAGACCTTGCATGT
The DNA here is from genome assembly GCA_026781145.1 of Hippopotamyrus pictus. NCBI lineage: Eukaryota > Metazoa > Chordata > Actinopteri > Osteoglossiformes > Mormyridae > Hippopotamyrus > Hippopotamyrus pictus. The sequence goes on along the minus strand of JAODLC010000943.1, from coordinate 3,394 downwards.
GTGCAGCTAAACCCCCCGTATAAAGGATCGAATCCCTTCTAATGAAAGACTGCAGGCACCTGCAGCATAATGTTTTACAAAGAGTTTTTTTGGGAGCATCTTGACCCAGATGTGTCACTGTGAAAAATGAAGCCAGATGCTTTTTAGCCAGGTCTGTGGGGCAGTGCCAAGGCACCGGGCTTTTCCTGCAAATCTCTGATTATGATGATGCAAGGGGATTATACCTTTTTTTTTTTTTTGATGAGTCACTTGAAGCGAGCGCCACCGTTTGCCGAGACCCGGCGTCTCAGTGCCGCTTTGTGACCGACCGAAATCCCTGCCAGTTAATGCCGCGCCGCTCAGCGTAGGCGCTAACGCCCTCAGCTTTTCTGAGATTCTTTCCGTTACTGAGACGCGTGATGTCAAGCGGGGCCTTCGCCTCCCAACGTCTCTGTATCCTGCCGTTTCCCTGACAACAGTGGAAGTGGAAGGCTGGCGAGAGCCAGCCAATCAGCGGGCTGCTGCAGTAAAGGCGATTCTGGCGGGCCCCGCTTTGCATCCTCCTCTGTGCCGCTTCCAGGGGTTTTTCTCTGGCATCTGGATTTTTTTCCCCCCCCCCAGGATACGGAATGAGTTGAGAGCTCCCTCAGTGGGGCCAGTGTGGCCTTACAGATGATGAAACTTCCAGTAAGAGCTTGCTGAGGTGACCAAACAGCCCCTGGTAGATAGCCAGCCTGGAGCTAAAGAAAAAGATTATTGCTAACAGTGAGGTTTTACGCATTTAACAGGCACCACATTAAAACAACACAAATACAGCTCAGATTAAGTTATTTTATTAGTTTTGTGGAAATGACACCAAAACAAAGTCCTCTTAGGGCAGTTTTGATGCCAAAGATTACCCCTAGTCCCGCCTCGTCGGCTGGTATTAGTGTTCTGTGCGTCATCGGCGCAGCGGGTCGGAGAGACGGCCGGGCAGACGGCGCCAAAGGCCTGACGGAGTCCTTCCGCGGCCTAATTAGCAGCGCTTCGTTACGGTGCCTGGGTTTGAGGGCCAGCTATCCGACATGTCGCCGGGTGATATTTCAACTGCGACGTAGCCCTTCGAGAAGGATTTTGACAGCTATCTGGAACTGCACACCCACCCACAGATTCCTGCTTCCCTTCTGACTCTGTCCTAGTTTGCTCCTTCACGGTGTCCCGACCGATCTGGCCTTTCGTTTCCGGTTTCCTCTCTTGGCCGGGCAGATCAGAGTGTACGTGTGAACGGGCCCCAGACCCCCCGAGTCTGACAGGACCTTCCCCATCTTTCGCACCGTCGGGCTTATCGTCACGATATGTGGCGACCTGCGTGAGCTGTCCCGCCGGGAAGGGGCAGCGCTGACCAGGCTGCCGGGCTCTCAGCCTTCGGGCGTTCACGCCCACACTGAGGCCCCACCTTTGAGGGCAACTAGCCGAAAGTCCTACAAAACTCAAGGGGCCCACCGTCCTGGGGAAGAGTCCAGACCGCTCCTCCGCAGACCCACTGTCTCGCCCCAGACTGGCAGATCGATCACACGCCCAGCATCCCGTCCGATTTGCACCGCCGCTGATTTACGAGCTCGTTAGCTGCACCGGTGACCTCATATCTGGCTGTGAGGCTCACATCCTCAAACACTGCCTCTCTTTTCTCACCCTCACTATGTGCAGAGGCACCCTTCCCTCCCACCCTCCGACTAAGCGAGCGAGATGCAAAGCAACCGCTGAGCACTGAGTGCGAGAAACAGCAGATTAAATAAGCAACACTGCAGCTTTGAAGAGCACAGGCTCTACAAAATCAGCAAGTTACTGCTGAGCTCTTAGAAGTGAAGGCTCAGACTTCTCAGCTCTGAAGCCCCAGGGACAGTAACGAGGGGGGTGACGACAATCTCCCAGTCCCCTTTCCCGTGCCTGCGTGCTGTCATCCAGCGCGATATGTCACATGTCCCCGCTGACGCACATTCAACCTGATATATTCATGAGGAAATGCTAATGTTCTGGTCGCATGAAGATCTAGGGGCTGTGTTCTAAGAGGCCCTCAAGCGAGACAGGCAGTTTTTTGCACAGCGCTGCCATTTCCATAGCTCTCGTTCAGATACATAATGCCTAAGTTGACTGCGACTTTCCTACTTGTGCCACACGGTCGCATTAAATTCAGTGTTTTTTAGTCACTCTGCAATCTTTCCTTCAGCTTACTGTTCAGGACGCGGGTTTGAACCCGCAGAGAGGAGCCGTATTCCAAATGCTAAAGAAGTCATGCGGCTTTGATAGCTGTAAGCCAGTGCGCGTCTCCTCGTGGCCTCCTGCTCGTGGCCTCCTCCTCGTGGCCTCCTGCTCGTGGCCTCCTCCTCGTGGCCTCCTGCTTGTGGCCTCCTGCTCGTGGCCTCCTCCTCGTGGCCTCCTCCTTGTGGCCTCCTGCTCCGCGCTAAGGCCGCCGGATGATGTCACGTGGCCAGCTGGGCCCCGCACTCCCCGGGCCACACCCCGGCTCATTTCCGCGTTTGTCCTTTTTGTTTTTGATGACCGGACGCAATACCTATTGTCACCTGTTGGGGTGCCTGGGTGGGTCAGACGACGCGAAATTGGACCCGGAGTGAGACTGACACCAGGCCCCACAGGCCACAGATGTGCTGTGGGTCTGTTTAATCTGCCAACCTGTGGACCATCTGTCCGTGTTTTTCTGAGTCACACTGACGCGGGGGCATCTTTTGGCGTGGGTGGGGTGAAACGCCGGATGGTCGCTCACCTGACCCATGACCTTATACTGCACACGGTGACGCACACAATCCATTCCTTGGATGTAATAAATCAGTTACTGTACAAACAATTATAAAGCTTATCAGTAATAAATATGAGCTGATCTGTAATAAACCAGTAGAGCTACCTGTTACGAGAAGATGGTTTGAGTGGGGCCACACAGTGGCGAATGGCTTTCAGGGATGATTTTCAGAGGTCTGGCTTAATGGAGTTTTTGCTGTTTAACTGAATCACTTGTTCTAGGTCAGCATGCGTGTGCTGTGTTATCACCCGGGGTGAATGGGATCAGATGGTGGTTCTGCACTGGGAACTCTGAGATGGTTGATGGGAGTAGGACGGTGAAGGAGTACCGGCAGCAGTAGTGGGAATAAGGTCTTAAACACAGCCACCACCTGCGTCCGCAAACCCGGACGGCCATTTCTAGAAGGCATCATCACAAGGTTTGAAACCCAAAACGCTGATTCCTCAGCACGACAGGAGATGCAGTGCGGTCGCGGCCCGCCTCTCGTCTTCCGCATCCTCCACTCCCCAGGGACCCGCATCGCGTCCTGCTGGCTTCCTCTCTTCCTCCAGCTCAGATCCATTACCGCGCTGCGCAGAACATGAGGCGTCTGTCAGGGGGGACGCAGGGGTGGGGGTTAGT
>JAODLC010000941.1:0-13130 GCA_026781145.1 Hippopotamyrus pictus | reverse complement strand
TTATTATTTTTACTTAAGTAAAGTACAGATACGTAAAAATGTACTTAAGTACAGTAACAAAGTACAAATACTTTGTTTCATTCCACCACTGAACAAAACAGATCAGCACTATGTTTGGTGAGATTGGTACTACAGGGAGGGGGGGGGGGTCTAAAATGAATAAACGAGTATGCTAGGATGTAAAATGGGGGGTCACATGACTGCTTTTCCATCCATGCAGCAGATTAGATACATTCCAGACTAAGAAGTGGAGGTCAGTTCTGTCACATGCTGTAATGATTCTGGAACCTATGTATGGCGTCTAGTTGGAAAGAGCTCTAAAACATATAATTTCATCTGTGGTGACTCTGAGGCAAACCGCAGCAAAACCCACTATTCATCTACAAATGTCTTACTGAACTATAGGATCATTATTAGGCTTCCAGGGTCAGATGGTCATGGGAAGCCTTTTTTACGATCTTTACTATCTAAGGACAGATCCTCATCTTTATGCGAAATGGTGATGCATGTTCCTTTCCATCAGTGTTTAGTCTGACTGACACTTAAAGTAAGTTCTCAAAAACAGGAAGATTTGCCTAAAATGGATGGAAACGTGGGTAAAAAAATGAGGATATAAAGTGGGATTCCTGCCAAATACTAAGCAAAATTGTGTTAAAAATGCATCCCAAAATGAAGCATGCAAATGAGAGAGACATTGAGGAAAACGAGGCCAAATGAGTGTAAAAACAAAATTACACGCATCATCCAAAAAAAAAAAAAAAGCCAAGTTCAATACAGACAATTATGTAATTTCTTCACAACTGACTTGTTACTCCTGAATAATATGCTTCTCTATTGGAGTGTCTAAAAATATGTTTATACAAATCCCTAATGAAAAAGTAGCACAGTTGTGTAAAATATCACTTAGAGCAGCATCGCACCACAACCGGAAGTGAAAATCAGACTTTGTGGGTTTCAGACGGAAAAACATTGCCACGCTGCTTGTGATCTGGGAAAATGCCAGTCTAACGTTAGATCCTACATTCTCTATCACAGCATACATTTCTATGCCATCTGTCATGGCTATGGGTATATCCTTTGGTGAAGCTGAAAGCCTGTGATGTTCTAATAGACGTGTAGCCCCTCATGTTTCAGATTGTTTCTGAGCCAGCTGAAGGTTCTTGAAGACCTTACACGGTATTCAAAACAAGCCTCAGGTGTTCCAGTGGGGAAAATCAGGGAAGCAGTATTTATTTCAATGAACAAATCACATGACCTGGAAAAACTCTCTCTCCAGTCCTCTCAATTCAATGATGCCTGTCATTTTGCAAGCAAAGCATCTCATTGCTATTTAATCTTATTTATGTAAAATGGACTTTTACGTTTATCACTCAGTAAGTCATCTGAATTATTCAGTTTGCCGCAATTGTCAGAATTGAGTAATACAATTGCTTGGAATGGAAATCTAGAGATGCAATTCAATTAATTGATACTTTTCGCTAAATTTGTTTTTTTCCTGTCATTATTTCTTTCTAACACATCATTTCCTTGGACTAACAATGCCAAGTTCTGTATTACCATGCTTCATTATTGCATCATCATTTTTATCTCAAATAGCAAAATCCCCACAAAGCACTTTGTAACAAAATTAAGGCACTATGCAAAATTAGACATCCCAACATTGTGCTGTCAGTGGGGATTTTTTTCCTGATGAAGTGATGATAAAGTTTTATCAGGGTACACGCCTAGTAACCAGCAAAGAGAGAGAGAAACACCTCTATATTCTGGACTCCTGCAGTAGAAACGCAATCTAGCAGCTAGCTCAATGATCCTAGTCTCGATGGAAAGTTCTCTTTCTACCTCCCAGTTATTTAACAAACTGAATGCAGTCGTTCTCAATACTAGTAGCTCTGTTTCAGCTCTAAAAGATTTGAAGTGGGGACTTGAGGGCTTTGTTCTACACATCGTCAGCCATGAAACTACTGCCATCCACTTCTCCATAACCTTCACAGTATGTAACATGCACATTTTATTAATTTAGCAGACACCAAGCCTGGAGTAACTGGGGTTAAACCAGCAACCATCCAATCACAGGCACAGCAACACAAACACTAAGCCACACAACACACCTGTGACCCAAAAGAATAAATACAAAGTGTAATTCTAAGTTAAGAACTACTGTTTTATTACTGGCTGATTAAGAGGTCATCCCAATAACCCACACTCACACCAGCCCTCCATAGAACAGGTTCCCTACCCCAGCTGTACTGGATAAGCTGTTTGGGAAATGGAACTTTTCGGTTAATTTTCCCCATGTGCCATGTTTTATTTGTGTTTATTGACCATGTATTGTTTGCAACACAATGTATTGTTTGCCATACCCAATAATACTGTATATGTTTAATCAATTCTGTGGGAGTGTGTTGTTCAGTGCAGTAAAGCAGAGAGATACAAAGTTATTATGTTGCACTTCAGCTTGGGGTAATTTTTCAGCAGCGCTACAACTAATCATTTGCCATCTCTACCAAAAAGCGAATTTGTTTTACCGCATAATGGCCACATACACAAGCTGTTGAACTGGCAGGAAGTAATGATGTCCATGATTGCCATGCTAACACCCTGAGATACTTCGTCAAACTTTATTACATTCTTAACATCATATCAGCGGATTTTTAGAGATATATGACTTTTTCCATGCAGAAAACTCATTATAGTTCCATGCACTGGTGAAAGAATATATTTTTAAAAAGAAGTCAGATCCTCTTGCAAAGTGTAACTTAACTACCATAATCATCATAATCTTTGAGTAATGGCTAAAATTTGTTTCGCTCTGTGTACGGGAAGTTCCAGCCATTGTAAAATAAAATAAAAACAGTATTTCACAGTGTCTTGCTTCTTGCAGGTAATAAATTGGATCAAATCAGGATGAGTTAAAGAAGCATTTGAGCCATTAAACATAAAGGTAATTATAATTTTACATTCCAGATGAATAAATCTCAGACACCAGTTCAAATCAATCTATCTCAGCTGATTCAAATTTTAATCATTGAACAGGGATATGCAGCCCTGTTTATTGGCTGAATTGGGTAAAAATTAAACATAAATTATACATATCCATTCCATCTCACCTCTGAACAGGGTTGTGGGTGGACCTGGAGCCCAAGGTTGTTGCTAGGGCTGTTTTAGGGGGGCTTTTTAGCATGCCCACATAAATGTACAATACTTAGTTTAAATAGTATATTCTCTTTCATTTCTGTTAAAATCAGATACCCCAGTAAAAGGTCCCCTTTTTACAAATCTCTAGTGACTGTACTGTTTGTGCTTGTCCCCTTTCATGGGATGGTCTTTGGGTGGAGTCTGGTTAATGCGATATAGGGAGCTCACCTCCGTCCACTGCCCTTGCGCCTGCACCATGACGATGACACAGGGATCAGATTTATTCAGCGTGTCTCGGTCCAGCAGGGACTTGCAGGAGACGCGCAGTTCTACCTTGGACACGCAAGCTGAGGGTACCGTGCTGAGGGCAGCTGCCGGTGAGGCCCGGGACATCAGCTCCGGGGTGTCATTCATCCCGGCTGGGGGTGCGGGAGGACCGGGCCACGGGCAAATGGAAGGTCTACTGTTTGGGTCCTGATTGCGAGGTCCTTTTTGTTTTTAGAGCAGTGAGTCAGCCTTGGTAGCGAGAGCACCAGGACCTCCAGAAAACTTACACAGGACTAGTCCGAGGACTTAAAGAGATAAAGCGAAAATCTGGTGGCTTCTGTCAGCTTTTTCAAATCCCGCGTCGTGAAGATAAGGCCCAGTATCTGCAACCTTCAAAACGATGGGCCGGTCTTTTCAGGTGCAGGTCTTCTCAGATGTGTAGTCCCTCCTGAATTAGGAGAGCTTCCAGATAATGCATGTGATAGATGCCCTATTCCTTTAAATCCACCCTAAAACACCCACCCTACAAAAATTCAGGATAAAGTGCAAATTAATATACATAGTCACACAAATTGTATTGCATCACTATCCTACCATTGCTGTATGTGTAATTAGTGAAAACATCCACAAATGTAACACTATCAACAGCACACTAAATAAAAGAGATATTTAATATGTAGTTTGTGGCTGTTTTGCTGAGCCAGTCCTGATGCATAAAGATATGAAACATGTTCAGTGCAAACAGTGAAAATACCGAGTGGAAATATCACTGAGCTTCAAGCATTGTCTTCATCATCTGAACCCCACAGTGCATCCTATCAAAGACACAGAACCCTTAGCAGCCATTCTTACTGTGTACATGAGCCTTTAATGGGTCATTTATCAAATGAATAAAAAGCCCTTCCTGTTAACAAAACCAATTCCTATATAATCTTATTGTTCAGCTTCTGGAACTAACCAGCCCAGGGTGTGCCATACAGAAGAATTCACACATTCAAACTGTATCATCCGAGTCTCACTGGATGGACTTGCTTAGCTCTTCTTATATGAATTGTGGATTTATCTACATTTGACAGGAGAAGCAAAGTCAAATGCTGTTTTGTTTTACCCCGTTCTCATAAGTTAGACTAATGTGTTGTGAGAATTCCTTGGACTGGATTTCACACGCCTTCGTTATATTCAAACTGAATGTATATTAACAACTAGTTCGCCAACGCTAGCTGCCGTCTTTCAGAATGGTTGACGTCCATAATACCGATCAGTCTCGGTGTTAGAGCACACGTGGAACAAAGAGGGCGTGGCTCAGCATACATAACGCTATAGACCCCCTCAAAGCAGATAGTCAGATGGAAGCGTTAATGCTGAGCAATGAGTCATCGGGAAGGATTGGCATCGATTTCTTGCTCATCTGTTTCCTATGGATATATATATATTTCTACCAAATGTCCGTTTAATAGCTAGCACGCCTTTTTGAATGACTCATAATTAAAAGATAATTTTCTTCACGATATATAAAATAAGTCTTACATTTCCTAATTCATAGCACGTTTGTGATCAAATATGTTTTGCCATTTACTTCCTATTAAGCACAATAAATAATAAAAAAGCACCAACCCCATTACCGTATTTCCAAATAATACTGATATCTAGTCAAGCCTGTTCTGGCGGTAACAGCGCAGCTTGCGCGAAAGTGATTTGGGTACAGAAGTCCTATTGCAGTCCCCAGATTGCACATAAAACAATTCGCTTTCTGACCGTTTCCGTTCATACTTAGAAATTCAAAATGCCAAACCATATAACAATACGTTATCATATACATTTGTAATAGTAATTTCAAGCTACAAGATTCAACAAATGTTTAAAAGTTATAATATAATATACTCAAGCTGGGAAGGTACTATATAAATTCATATTTATAACATTGACGGCTTCATATTGTACCAATTTACAGCAAAACTGGAAAAATATAAATCCAAAGTTTGCTTTTGAAGCGCTCTCGTTCATACCACTGTTAGGAGTCTTGTTCATTGCTGTTTGGGAATGACACGTAAAATTATAATAATCTCAAAATGATAGGGGACACCTCTGTGCCTTCATTATTTAAAAACAGATCATACTGCACATGGAACATGTGCTTTTAAACATATTTCATACTGCGATGTCGTGGGAAGAACGAATATTTGTTTATGAACGCTCGAAAAGATGGAACACAAAATTAAGTAGCTAGTTTTAGTAGTAGTAGTAGAAAATCTGTAATAAATCATTTTTTCCCAAGCATTATTCCCACACAGAGAAACTACAGTAAAGGTAAACGTGAAATCTTGTTTTGTGATTTGCCACCAATAACTAAACACCTAAAATGATGGTGGCACATTGGTACACTAAAAATATACAGTAAAAATACACGTGTCGAATAAATGGGATATACAGCATCTTAACGAGGAAGAAAAAGCTCATATAAGAGGAGAGAAACTTAAGAGCTTTTAAAGCTTTTCAAGTAACTTCGCCCTGTCGTGTCTCTGAAACAATCCCATGCAATTTTACTTATGTTTGCGAAACAGGTTGTTAAATTGATAAAGGAAAAGCTTACGGAAAATTTATACGACAGAAAAATGTACTCTGATTTACTCCGTCTTAACCTGATTATGAAAAGGCAGCACATGCTCAACATTAAATATTTGCTTATGATCATACAGAAATATTTTTCATGCCTCCGTTATTTAGTAATGGATCTTACCTGTGATCCCCCCTTCAACTTGAGCCCGTTGCTGAAGCCTTTCCCCCATCACCTCTTTAAACTCGCCGTCGGAGGGAGGTGGCGATGGAAGGGATGTGCGACGGACAATGAGAAAGCGCCGCCTTGGCAGTGCCGCTGCTGTCCGCCAGGGGGCGGCACCAAGGCTTTGCAATAAAATAACGCAATGAAACTGCAACAGGATTTAATTTGGGGCAACTTTAAAACGACTGAAAACAGCATGTTTTACTATTTCATGTAACATCATTTTTGCATTTGCTCTTCAGAATAAGGAACAATTAATTTTTAGAACGTTTTACTAGCGTAGCATTAAAATATATGCAATGTTCACTTCAAACATGGACAGAAAGAACTACTGTCCACCTGTGTTATAACCAGAGGGTGGGGTCATACCCTGGATGGGACACCGGTCCAAACACACTATCACGCACTATTAAAGCGCTCTGTTAGTGTACCTGTATTGTTGGGCTCTTCCCGCTGCCCTGCTAGAGCCAGTACAGCCGTGAAAAGAAAAATAAAAAGTTTGGCGCGTTCAACGACAATCCGCTTCAGAAGAAACTTAATTTCGATTGGAGATTACAGCCAGCCTCTCTAATTAAACGGAATTTATAAAACGTTATTGTTACTGCTGTCAAAGACGACCGATAGGACATTGAAATTAATGTTTAACCCAATTTAATTGTGCGGTTGCAACGTCACATAGATCGGGAGCTACTTACAAGTGCAAATAAGTGCTACAATAGGGCCATTGCTGACATCATCCAACACCTTTCCTGGTCTGGGTCATGGCGGCGCGTAGCCTGGTGTCTATGCAAGCAGCACAGGGCACAAGGCCTGGGGGGAAATACCCTGGAGTGAATACCAGCCCATCACAGTCTTTGTGCTGCGAGCACGAGGCCAAGCCCTAACTTCAGAGGATCCATGCTGACGCCTGCTCTACGTAACTATTATGACGCCAATAATTCATGCTTCTTGCAGTACCCGCGGCTGTTTTTTGGATTATTCTTCTATTATAAATGAATATATTAAAAAAACAAATTTGGGGAAATTTTCTGCAGCTAGTAAATGAAATCAGGCATAATTTTGCATAGTTTACCGCATGGATAATAAAAATAAAACATTAATCGAAGGCATGCGGCTTGTGTAAATGTATTGTTTAAAAAATATTTATATGCTAATGATCCCCCAACACACTGGATTCGGTGTTTAATTGGAATGTTTTAGTTTAGCCTTATATGCTTTGTTGTTCTAGCTAATTCGTGGAATACGGGACATTTTAGGGTTAACCAAGCAAACACTGGAAAAGCAAGTGTTATAATAACAAATGGCTTCTTACTGAAATGCTGACCATTTTTTCCTCTGGTAGTTTTCCACAGTAATAGTCACTGTGACCATCATTAATCTAACAAAAAAATCTATTTATATAGAATACATATCTAGACCGAGTCCACACAACAGCCAAATAAAACAGAATGGTTGGGCTGTCTTGGAAGGCAGTTCAGATTCAATCAGACAGATCATCCTAAACTTGTGTAACAAGCCTTTGGCACAAAAGTCTTGATGTCACAGAGTCTGGCAACAGTAAGAGCAAGTGGCCTCTACTGTAAGATAATGACACTCAAAGCCCGTACAAAACCTGACACTATTATCATGTTCTACGCAGTTTCAACAGCTAAAATGTAAAAAACTAATGTGAGAAAGGTATTTGTGGATGAGAGGTAAGTATTGAAAGGAAGACCTCAGCAGACATGAAAGGTGGAGGAAAAAGCAAAGGCAATAATTGGGTGTCGGGGATACAGATAATAAGCAGTGAGTTTAAAGGAGAAAAAGCCTATTACCAATAGCCATCTCCATGGCTGCGCTTTGTATAATCAAAGAGAAAAACTAAAATAAATATAAAAACTAAAACAAGAAAAAAAAATGCATTATTAACCACTCCGGTCTCAAAGTGCAAAATACTTCAGTTCACTTTAAATGTCTAAAAACACACCTACACAAATGGAGGCTGCGTTTTCGCCTGCGCCGTCTTTTTCAGGTTGCCCACAAGTTCATCTTTTTGAGAGCACCCTGGGATGCGGAATTTCATGTGGCTGAATGACTCTCCTGGTCGCCGGGCTCAATTTGTGAGTTGCTTTTTGTGTTCTGCATGAAATGCTAAAATGGGTATGTGACCTGGGAACATCACCCCTCAGGATGGTCAATGGCATACTGGGTGGAGGGGAGGTTAATTACACACTACGCTCCAGAAGGTTTTATGGGTCTCTGTAGGCAATGCTACGAGTGATGCACTGAATTGCATTTGACCAAAACAGTGACACAACTGTCTTAGCCTGAATTTACCCATGTAATTTCCTCCTTTATGGCCCCAATGAGTTGAGGAACCCACAAATCTAAACATGCAGGATTAGGAAACTATGTTTTCAGAGTGGAGAATGAGTTTTCCCTGCTAATCAAGAATCAAAGCTACCTGCTCTGACATTGGTCTAGGGAATGTAGTCAGCGATGATGCTGATTTTAGCAGGCTGTGTTACTACCGAAGAGGCGTTGGGGAAAGACAAGACATGGCATTAATGCAAATGAGCAGCACCGGAGGGTTTGGTTAATCATAGCTGAGCTCAAAGAGATCCTAGCGGGAGCCTGAGTTAAAATAACAACCGCTGAAACGTGGAACTACGCCTTGATCCACTCAGCTCATCCGTTACTGTGCTAACAGGAATTTTATGCTTTTTTTCTCTCCCAGGAAACCTTCTTTGTGCTGATTTATTAATCTCGAACAGCTTTAGCTCAGTCCCTTGTACAAAATACACTTCACACCTCAACAGACGCAAACTCCAAAACAAATCTGCAGCGTTGAAGTTATTCGATAATTTATTACTTCCTGCTCTCCAGGCTTACAGCCACGGAAAAAATTAAGGGACCCCCTCCATATTTTTAAACAAATCTGCATTTTTAAAATCCTGGTTTAATCCTGGTTGGCTACGCTGAGCAGCAGGTTGCTTCCAGGTTCAAAATTTCTAAAACAGCAGTACACAAGAAGAAGGTGAAGCAGGAGACACTGGGAACGACCAGGAACCAGCCAGGCAGAAGGCAGAAGCAACATTCCAATGCCAGAGATGGACCGTCAACTTATCCAACAGTTGAATCAGAGAATGAAATCAAGTGACCTTCAAAACAAATGGGAAATATTAAGTGCAGATATGAAGTGGGCAGTTTGTATCAGGCTCCTAGAAGCAGGACTTGAAGTCCCATAAAGCAAGGAAGAAGCCTTTCATTAATTATAAACAGAGAACCAGGCTGCAGTTTGCAGATGCACACCATTTGATTCAGCTCCTCCTTAGAAAAAATAAAAGTATGAAGATGCAGAATTACAGATCATAATCCAGGTGGCTGTCTTCCGCCTTATTAATAGTACAACCTGTAAACTCAGGCTTACATAAATAAGATTTCCTAACAGAAGCTGACCCTGGCACAAATTAGTAGGAAACTCAATGCATTTGGTCACCTTTTATATTTATTTATTTATTGCAACACAGATCATTGGTCGTATAGGTACTGTGACTTAATTGAAGCCCTATTACCAATTCATAATAGAAGTTAACACAAAATTCTGTGTGAGAATCTGATTATTTGTGTTGGTTATTGCATCAGTAATGATTTTTCTTCCTTTTGGCTGATTTTGGCTGTGAAATACAACATTTGTTTTTCTGGGATAATGAGAATCAAATTATTCCATCAGGAAATGCTGACTGCTCATGACAGATCCAATATGGGGTCATTGATAAGGTCGACCTGAGGATTTTCATATCGCAAGGCACAGACACACAGCTCAAGGTTTTCAAGTTACTAACAAATGCCACACGACCAATATGAGCTCCAACTGAGGTACAATGTACTGAACAGGGATAATGTAGAAAATGCTTTCTTCATGAGCTGTGAGACTGTCCACTGATATGGAGAGTGACAGTATCCAGAATCCATGGCATGCTGTCTGTTTTAGGGGAAAAACACACATCTCACAGCCTCTCATATGAGAACCCTTTGAAGATGATGCAATATGGTATCTACATTTAGAGGATGGGAGTGATTGACTGTGAGCCAGCATGTGCAGTAACACTTAGATGACATGACTGCTGGATTATCTACCTAAAAAAGCTGGGAATGCAGCGATTCAGTGCCACTTCTTTCTCCAACTTTGACTCTCAAGGGTGTGCGTGCTTTACTATAGTTCTCTAAAGTGCCACCTGACCATCTCCACCAAAAATGATTCATTTCTTGGCACATTTCGCAACGCCCTGACATTTTCCCAGGAAGCCTGAGGGCTCTGACGTTACCATGGCAATCAGAGAAAGTCAAGGATGCCACTCAACCCGACCAGCGAGCTCTACAGCGTCTGACTCAAAATCCACACTCTCTCCGACTTTCAGAATGAAGTTCAAACACGGCTTGTTCTGTTGCTCGGTGCTCTTCAGCGGCACAGGCAGGCTGACGGCGGTTTGCCAACCACACAATCATCTCAGGTTAATCAGCCTCTATTTACGCGGCACAGGACAGTACCAGACAGGTGCAGTGATCGTCATAGTTATTATGTAGCTGCAAAATAAAAGAAATTAACTCAACGTTTAAAAAGCAAGTAGCCATTCTGTGATTTATATACTATGCAACACACAAAACTAAAATGATCAAAAAAATCAATGAAGAGAAACAACGTAAGATTAATGAAGCAGATAGCCTCTCAGTGTAAAGCCTGCTGTTGTTAAACCAGTCTGTTTTTTGTACCCGCTGGTCCTATTCAGTGTTATGGGCATTCCGAGCCTATCCTGGAAGTACATTATGGGGCACCAACCCATTGCAGGGCACACACACCATTCACACATACAGACAATTTGGTAACTCCATTTCACCTTAGCATGTTTTTGGACTGGGAGGGGGACACTGGAGTACCTGGAGGAAACCCCATGGGGAGACCATGTCAGCTCCACACACCTAGAGCCATGGCGGAGATTTGAACCCCAGTCCCAGAGGTGCATACCCTCTTCTCCACCCCCCCAGCAAGTCCGATGACCATTATTATTAGCCATGCAAAGATATTTTCATTCTTCACACACTGTCTTGACTCTTGCAAGCAGACTGAAATTTTTCTTTATTTATGCTGTACGGTCCACATTTTTGCTGGCAATTGGGAGAGAGCAAAAATGTGGACTGTCTGGTGGTCCCCGGTGACTTGGTTTAGAAACCCTGCTCTGCGGCCAGTATGCTGTTTTGACCCATGTGATGTGTAACGTTCCTTCAAAACTGGAGAACAGCGAGCAGGTGATAACATTACGGTGCACAGCCTTACCATTGTAACTGAAAGTTCAGTCCTGCTCTTTAAGTCAGATTGAGAACTTCTTTGGCCCAAACTCTTCAACTATCGCATTTCGCTGAACATTCAAACCAATTCAGACAATCACCATAAAAATACAACATAATGCAGTTTTCCTGGCAATAACCCATCAGATATCGAAGAAACCTTTGATAATTTACTTTGAGACCCCAACAGGGAGGCTAAGTGATATTTTCCATCAGACCGAAATATTATCTTACAGGTTCAATAGCGGCTTCTTGAAAGGAGCGGATTCCTTTGTATAGCAAATCACTTTATATGGAGTTTTTACGGCTGCATTTCCTGGGATATGAATCTCTGAGAATATTTTTATCGGTTCAGCTTTTTAGCAATCATCTAAATATTCACAAACACACGCAGAAGCTCTTCATGTTTAACTTCCGTAGAATTATGGCAGCATTTGATTCCTGAGATTAATAAATTATTCCTCTGTGTCAGTAGCAGCTGTACGCCAGCTCCTGAAGTCCAGAATATTCAGCTGAAGCCTGAAGCTCCATCTGAATAAATTAGTAAAATCTGAAGAACAGATATTACTGAATGAGTATCGCGGCACCTTTGCTTCCTTAAGAGTGAAGTCGCAAGCGAGATAAACTTTAATTTTGAACCTGATGGAATCCCCTCACCCAGCATCATACTGATCACTATCTGCAGGACTAGGCCCAATTCAGCAAGTCCTTCACTGAAGACTCTCATCTTTTAGAAAATAGGGTTCACCAGCTACATTAGTTAATTGGGCCAATACTCTGATTTTCACTTACTATAGCTATGGCCACATTTTAGGAAAGAGGATAATCAAGGCAGCTTTCATGAACATGTTTACATACTGTAGTTCTTTGGAAACTCCAAACTTTGTTAGTGTTTTCAGATGTTAGCTATTTTATTATGTAAAACACCAGCCCACACCCCAGTCTCAAATGTACTTCATAATGACATTTTGTACTGGATCTGATTGTGCGCAGGGTTTACTAAGGTTCATGGAGGTGCACAGCACCCTCAGCTTAATAACATGCCCCCTCTGGTGGAAGGCAAACAGCGCATGACTGTGACATACCTGTGGGGATCATACCCCCCTCACTAATTTCAGATGCACATAATGATTTTGTTCTGGATACGGCACTGATTGTGTGGTACAACAAGTCTGAGAAAGGCTAGGTGTCATTTTAGTCCATTTTCTGTTTTAGGAGATAAACCAAACATAGGGGTTCTTTGCCAGTCTTTTTGGAAGCGCGTATTCAAAACCATGCAATTACAACTGACGCCGTGTTAATTCCAGTAATGCCATTGTCACAATTCTCTAATTAAGCCTTTAAAATCCACTCAACACTCAAAATTATCTTCAGCCCTCTGGTCTGGAAATCTATGCAGCCCCCCCGATCAGCAAAGTGTACCAAGATGGACTTATCATTTCTGGCTACAGGCCTGGAATGGATTCTGTCTTTTCAGGCACTCAGATATATTTTTATTCTGTCGCGATTGTGGCTCGAACACTTGTGACCCAAAATCCTTCCATAGCATCTGTCTGCAGCCTTTATGGAGCTCTGCCCCCCCCCCCCCCCCCCCCCCCCCCCCCCCCCCCCCCCCCCCCCCCCC
>JAODLC010000940.1:0-13170 GCA_026781145.1 Hippopotamyrus pictus | reverse complement strand
AACCAAGGGACAACCAAGACTTACTTGAGACCAATTTCTGACATTGTTGTTCTTGTTTCTGAAAATGACTGAATTGTTTATGTTCTGCATAGCAGTTATTTTATATGGTAATGTGTTATTCACACATTAAGCAGGGAGTGTTCTGGATTCATTTCACCATTTAGACATGGTGCAGTTATTGTTATGTGTTTAGCAATGTTAATTACAGTAGTTTGCTGCCACCTGTTGACCAGTTCTGGTATTGTCAACCTGTGTACCAGCTTAATACACTGAGAATACAGTAAGTCCAGCCCCCTGAGTTCACAGGGCACAGGAAACTCCTCCATTTTAAGTTCAGTATCAGCAAGGCTCATGAAGATAGCAGACTTTTCTCTTCAGGCCCTGTCTACAAAATAGCCTGTAAGTAGGATTGTTTGTTGCTTGTATACAGCTTGCATTGTGTATGTTATTCAGGTTCTTATGTATTGTATATGTTATCTACTCCTGACGTATCATTGTTTGGATTGTATTATAGTTTTACCACTTGCATCTCGCTCATAAATCTGTTACAAGGATAAATCGTTCAAGTTTATTCATTTCATAGAGAATTGAGTATTTCTTCGCTGGCTTCCTTAAGATTTATTGGTTAAACTATCTGTGGAGCTTCTATACACTGGGTACATAGCTGTGGAAACAGAATAGCTTGAAAAGCAGTTCCTGTATGTAAAGGACAACAAAAGCGGCATAAAAGTATTTCAATAATGTCATCATTTTTTGCATTATTTACAACTAAACAATTAAAATGTGTATTATGTTTTATTATGGGACTTAAATGTCATTTAAAATCTAGATAACACCAACTTAAAATCATGATACACAACTCTACTATAATGAAAAAAGGTTTAGATAGTATGATGGTATGTTCCAAAACAGATCATTAGACAACAACTTACCCAAGGGTGTCTGCAGTTCACAGAGTCATCCCGAAGCATGGGATAATACTCCAGAAAACGCTTTGCCATTGCTTGGACATCATTTTTGGATGGATACATGAATTCAGTTGATGTAGCTCTGATAATAGACACCATGTTGGTCACTGTGTTCCTCACTAATAGGCAGCGGAGTTCTTTTGAAAGAGTGAATCTGCTGCATTTCAAAAAACTGCTTTCTTGTAGTTTCTAGTTCACTGTCTGTATACACAACATATTCAGGATTTGGCAGCTGAAGGATTCTTGGGGGTCCAATGTTTCTTGTACACTCTGACTGGAAGACTCTATATTGCTAGGTCTTAGAGTTTCTGAGACACTGGGGTTCAGATGAACAGCGGCCAGCCCTCTGTCGCTCACACCATTTTTTTGATTGGGTGCTGCTCCCTGCTGCCCCTGCTAAATTGCATCAGTCAAATATGGCACATCATAAACAAAACATTATTTAGACAGAAGTCACACATTCAATGTGTAATTTTACCTATTAAAGGTTTTTATTATAAAAGATCTTCCTGAATAAATATGAAAATCAAGTAACACCAGTAATCACATCAGTAATTTGAAATGTGTCTGACTGGAACATAGCCATACATTGCTGTTTTTTTTTTATACATTTTTTTTTGTACATATGGCTTAGAACAGAGTAAGTGCACTTAGTAAAAGCTATTTCTTTTTAAAAAGCAGAAACATGCTACGAGCCTGTAAATGTCAGTATATGATGTATCTAATAATAAAAAAAGGTGATTCTAGAATTGTTTTGTTAAACTTGCTGAATGCTATAGTATTATTATACTATAGGATTATTATACAGTACTGTAGGCCAATTTAAGGTAATGTGTACCTCCTGCTCCTTATGAAACAGGTTCCATATGGCTTTCCTCCTCAGAAAATGTTCAGGTCCAGGTAAAAGGTCACGGATATCATCACGGGACAGGGTTGGCAACAGGGCTTCACCAATGTTTTCAGCTAAAAGAATATTGGAAAACATAATGGAAACTAGTCAAAAACTGAACTGCCCTTCTTTTCACAAAGCTTATTTCAACACAGGCATTTCACAGAAGGCCAACAACCGTTAATCTATTTATTACCATTTTCGAGAGAAATAGCACTCACTCTCATGTATTATTGCTTATAACGTAAAACACAGAATTCAAAAGAGAAAAAATGAAAAAGAATTTAGGAAAAATACATAACAGATTTCATAGGGTTCTACCAATATGAATTAATATACAACCCTCAATTAGGCTATGACAGTAAGTAGATATTTTCTCTGTAGATAGGTGTTGTGTCTATTCAACCTCTCCTTCATAATAGCAGCAGGTACAGTCATAGTTATCTTTATTAATAAAATGAACCATTAAACATAAAATATGCAAACATACGTGTAAAACTTAATGACAGGATTAGCATGCACATCTTTGAATATGAAAAAGAAATCACCTCAGTAATTTATACCTCACCAGAACTAATTTGAATGGGCAGCAGTACATGGAAATTGAATTACATTTTACCTTGTAAGGTAGCCCTTGATACTCCATCAAGTTGTTCCATAATTGACATCTGAAAAATAATGCTCAGAGAGCTAACTTTTAGTCAAGCTCGAAAAGTTTACAAACAACTTACTACAAATCTAACAGTATACACTTGCAGAAACGCTAAGTCAAGTTAACTAACAAAGTTTAGCAAGATTAGCCATAATCTTAGTTGCATTTACAAGCTGCAAATATACAAAATAAATGCTAGCTACTAAAGTAACCGTGTTTTTAATTACGCTTTAAAAAATTTTCCAATAAATAATGACTAAAAATAGCTTTTTATTTAATAATTGCACATACCTTTGAGCTGTATGAAAAGCCCGAGCCAGTTTTTCCAAACTCGTAGGTTAACGGACGTTCCCGCTCCGCTCTGATCAAGAAGGGCGATTCCAACAATTCATCAGCACTTCTATTTTAACCTTACATTTTTAAGTTAAGAAAGGTGATTAATATTTACACAGAAACTTTAAAGTTAGATGATTTGGTTAATGATTAGTAATTAAAATTATTTTTTTTATCCTACACTGTTATATCTAAGCATGAACTCCTAACAATTTTAACCCCCTTCCCCACCCCTATTTTTGTAAGTATTGTAATCTTCTGCCACTATATTTCAATAGTCCATCTTACGGTGGTCCTTTTTGTGCTGTTCTGGGTACTTAGGTGTAGGGGTATTTTTGTTGGCGGTATGTTTTCGAACTAAAATGATTTGGCGGTGCTTTATCTGCTGCCGTTTTGTGGCAGTGACATTAAGAGGACTGTATATATGTGAATCATATAAATACTGTACATAGTCATAGCCCGAACTTTCGAGTAATTTGCGGAATCAATGGTTGCACTCAGGAATACAGACTGTACAACTCTTTTTACTATCATGTCAGACGGAGCCATTCTTTGTACCTTCTCAGTCACAAATGCATCAGGTCAAGTGGACATCAAATAGCAGATGAAACTACGAAGGACAGTGTACGTCCATGTACACCTAGAACCTCTCGAATTCAACCAGGAGAAAGGTATTTTGAAAATTTTGATGCACCTTGCATTCAGCCTGACTCTAAGGCATGTGAATTAACTCCAACAAGTGAACCAATTGGGGCGACATGGTGGTGCAGTGGTTAGCACTGTTGCCTCACACCTCTGGGACCTGGGTTTGAGTCTCCACCTAGGTTACATGTGTGTGGAGTTTGCATGTTCTCCCTGTGTTGTCGTGGGGTTTCCTCCGGGTACTCCGGTTTCCCCCCAGAGTCCAAAGACATGCTGAGGTTAATTGGAGTTAATAAATTGCCTGTAGGTGTGCATGTGTGAGTGAATGGTAACAGTGTGTGAGTGTGCCCTGCGATGGGCTGGGCCCCTGTCCAGGGTTGTTCCCTGCCTTGTGCCCACTGTTTCTGGGATAGGCTCTGGACCCCTGCGACCCAATAGGATAAAGTTGGTTGGAAAATGAATGAATGAAAAAAAAAAAAGTGAACCAATTCATGCATTGCCGGATGGCAGTTCGAGCGACAATTATACTCAAGGCCACGACGTTTCAGCTCTTGACGGCAGTCCGTCTGCTTCCACCGAAGAAGTAGCACTTATGAACCCGATAAAACACTACATCAATCTAAGCAAGTAAGTTTCCAAGCTTGTTACGTATAGCATAGTTATTGTGTAAATTACTCATTGTAGTTTAGTTTTGGGTAACATTAGCCATGTATCTGATGAAAACAGAACATGTTATTGATTATGTTTGAAATGGCGCGTGAAATACTTTAAGTTGTTTCCCAAACATGCAGTATTAAAAAATATTCAAATTGAGCCAATAATTCTGAAATAACAGCCGACCTCTTAAAATCGACTGTTCTTTAATAGTTATTGAATAGATTTAATATCTATTCAATTCTTTGAATAGATAGTTGACAAGTGTTTATTTGTTGAACAAATTTAAAAGGAGTATGAACAGTGCTTTGGCGAAGCCCATCTCTTGGTCGTTGGTTCCATCGACTCTGAAGCTGACAGATCTGGCTGGGCGACCAGGCAGGAGGCGAAGGAGCCAACCCCGGACCAGGACAGGGAGCCGAAGGTGGTGGCGGGGAGGAGGCGGGAGAACGAATAGCTGTAACGGCAAAGAAGTAGGTTAGATTTACTCTTATATAAAACCTGGACTGCTGTGATTGGACACGCTGGTGTTCATTAGGTCTCCTTGTTTGAACTTTCGTATTCACTTTCATTTCAACCAAGGAGACCTCAATAGATAGTTGACGAGTGTTTATTTGTTGAACAAATTTAAAAGGAGTATGAACAGTGCTTTGGCGAAGTCCGTCTCCTGGTCGTTGGTTCCATCGACTCTGAAGCTGACAGATCTGGCTGGGCGACCAGGCAGGAGGAAAAGGAACCGACCCCAAAAGTTACTATGAAGAGGGTGTGGAGTAAGAAAACCGTACCAGTTAGGCTATCAGTGAAGCTCTAGACCTGTTGGAAGAAAACACAACAATGTTAGGTAATAGCAACCTGACTAGTGTAATGTGAGGAAATTGACCTTAACCTGGTGTAGCTGCTGAAGGACTATTGAAATAACTTATGCGTCTTGGGAGCGGTATGGAGCTGCTGATTTCATGCAAGACTGTATGGAGATGCTGGACAATTTCGAGAGTGGTATGGAGCCACTAGTGTAATGAGAAGGCGTTATGGAGACGCCAATCGCTTTGCCAGCAGTATGGAACTGCTGTGTTAATGCAGAGGGCGTTATGGAGACGCCAAGCGCTTTGCCAGCGGTATGGAGCCGTTCTGTTAATGCAGAGGGCGTTATGGAGACACCAAGCGCTACTATAGGGGTGAGTAGGTGATACGACGAAGCGTTATGGAAACGCTAAGCGCTTTGCCAGTGGTATGGAGCCGCTATGTTAATGCAGGGGGCGTTATGGAGACGCCAAGCGCTTCTATACGGGTAAGTAGTTGTTGATATGACGAAGCATTATGGAGACACTAAAAGCCTTGCCAGGGGTATGGAACCGCTGTATTTAATGCAGGGGTGTTACGAGACTCCAGGTGCTTCTAGACATGTAAGCAGTCGCTAAAGTAACTGGAAACCACCACCAATGGCTATCTGAATGTTACTTACATTAGATGAAACAATAACATGTTGTGCCTCCAGGATAACGGCGGTATCTGCTCAGACGTATGTGGCAAAAGCAGAGGACCATCGTCCGAGGAGTTTCAACACTGACAGCGGGATTCCCTGATGAGATCCTGAGGCTGCAGCTTCAATCCTATTGGCTTTGGAGCGACCCTTAGTACTTATGGAAACAGCTTCAGAATTAGAATAAAAAATTTAGTAAGCAGTGACACCATAGCACACAGTGCACAACGGAATGTTCACTCTGCACCCCAGCCACACGCAACAATGTAACATAGCAAGGGACATTCAGCACACGGGGAGCAGCACCCTGACCAGGGCACCCAAGCGGTGTCTCGATGATCAGGGAGACAAATTTCAATTACAAATGCACTTCACTAACCATTTGTTATCATTAACACAGACCTTCTTTTTACAAAACCATTTTTACCCCATTCAACACAACCAAAAATAGGAAAAGGTTAATGGACAGCTGAATACTCCGCAAGGAGTGCAAACCCGTGAAATTCGAGGGCCAACGTGCCGCGAATCAGGAGCCTTGATAGTACTCGCCGAAACCTGCAGATGGAGTGGAATCTGTATAGAAACATAGCGAGTGGGACGTATCAGTAATAAAATGAAATGCCATTCAAATGACTGAGAAGCGTACTCCTAAATTTAAGGTCAGAAAAACGGCATTCGCCTAAAATAGGCACGACATTTAACCCAGAAAATGATATAGAAGTAAACATGATATCCAGCAGGGTCGCTCGTGTATAATACACATGGCAAAGTTTAAATACCTGAAAGAGAAAACAATTTGCATTTAGAAACCGAGGACGAATGCATGAACATGGAGCTAATTCTGCGTATGCAATTCGATTCCTCCAAAGGCAGATGGATAGCAATGAGCTGCAAGCTTAACACGATATCCACAATGCCTCAGAAGTGAGCAGACCAATGGTTTTTCTGCCAAATTCCCTAAACATACTTTATAATTAAGACGGCGAGGAGTCAGGCTGTGAGGAAGGTGGATCACGAGATCCAGCAAGCGTGAGACAGAAATGGATCCATGAGTTGTACAGCAGTATTCATGACTGAGCGGAAGCCAAACAATTTAATACAGATGGACTGCTCTGACAACCAAAAACGAGCCTGACTGGAAAATAACATTCACAATTTAACGCCAAAGGGCATTGGGAAGGATGTAGGAGAATTTGAAAAAGTTGTAATATCGGCGTTGCAAGCGAAGCGCCTTTTTAACCAACATAATTAAGTTTGCGTTGTCAACTGAAAGTTACAAAGTAATTTTCAAATTAATTTACCATGCATACACATTACCATACCAGACACGTTCTCGACACATCATAAACGCGATGAGTGACGAGGGCAAAGCGATCACAGGACTCTATATCCACCAACATGACGAACTAGAAAACCGGAGTTTAGACATGATCAACCAACACGGGTGCTTGTCACCTGAACTGACAAGGCAGCTCCAGCCGAGAATGATCCATGGCATTCACAAAACAGAGACCCACCATGCCATCAATCAAGGACAAACAAGCGTCCAGCTCCCCACGCCACTCCGGACACAGGGCAACAATGACTCTATAAATGCCAAACGTAATGACAAACCCGGAGATACACAGGCCATGATGAAATCGGGGATCCGAAGCCCAAAGGGAAACGCCGCCGTAATCACAACGCGCCCGACGCACTTGGTGAAGGCAAAAGCAACGAAACCAGACCAATATCCTTACATTGGAGGATGCGAGATTGAGCATGATAATGAACCGCGGTGGAGGGAGACATGAAAAGTCCACCAGATAGCGCGGCTGGAACAGCGAAGAAGCTGGCCCAGCATCCAGCACGACTCGGAGCCGAATGTGCACCGAGTGAGCCGGAAGACGCGCCGAGGACCCACAGACGTGCAGGCGATTTAGCAGAGGACGAGCCAGAGGGACGGATGAGCGGGGGAATCTGAGATGCAGGCAGCTGAGCGGGCCCAGCCATCGGAGAAAAGGTGACTGGTGGGCGCTTAATTATGGCGACCCGTGTAGCCTACTCTGAGGAGGTGTAGGGCAACCTGCGGACTTTCCAAGCACGAGAGATCAGGATCAACAAGGACAGCCGCCTTCTCCACGAAACCCCGGAGTCGCCGATCAGATCACCGTAGCATGTCCCAGTCTGGAGACAGCCGAGAACGACACGTCTCTCTTCGCATGGGACGCGGAGCGCCAAAACCTTCACTAAAAGCGGGTGAAGGATAGACATTGTACATTCAAATCCAACAAGTGAGACTGTTGACAAAGTGAGACAAGTGAGGGTTAAAGTATCCATCAGATACCAAACCTTCTTATGTTTTATGCTGCAATAAAGATGAAGTGTTTGGTTTTGTTACAGCTGGAAGAATGCGCAATACATGAGGAGCCTGTTGCGAATGTATTGATGAAACATGCCACTGCCTTTGTACTTTCTGCTAAAGAGAAGCACCATCTGTCACAGGTAATAGACAATAGTAACAGAAGAACAAAGAAGAATTTGTAATATGCTACCAGTCAAAGGTTTGGACTGATCCAACTTATCCCAGACCATATTACATGGGTTTAGGTTGGGTGATTTGTGGAATATGTAAAACATATTCTGGTTTGTTTTAAAAAAAATTGTTTATTGCATTATTTCTTTTGTCCGTCTTTTGTGTTTCTTTATTGTTATAATGTAGGCCTACATTATAATGTAGATAATAATCTACAATGTTGATCTTAATTAAAATAAAGAAAAGTTTTTGACTGGTAGTGTATGTGCCACATGTACAAAAGTACTGCAACTTGCTTTGCTGTATTTTTGTATGTATGTTTGTGTGTTTTTGGTTTCCTGTAATTGTGAAATATTAAATTAATGCAAGTGAAACATGTGTTTTATTCTGTTAAACAAATTGGTTCATCGATGTATGCTATTAGTTAGAAATATATTAAAATAATATCTGCATTACATTGCATTGCATATATGGTGGCACCAAAACTTTTTTGGGCTGACTTATATTGCAGAGATATTGCTTAGTTCATATAATGATTATAAGATACTGCTGTTGGAAAGGTTTATTACATTACTTTTTTATTTGCCTTTCTCCCGCAGAGCACAGTCAGTGACATTGTAACTGGAGTGCAGCATTACCAAACTTAATTTCTGTCAGTTTCGGTCAGTTTGAAAAATCAGATGGCAGTGGTACTCCAGAGACATTCAGAAGTTACTGAAGAACTGCTTAGGGAGGCAATGGACATTTTTGATCATTTTGAAGACCCACTTGCTAAAGTTTCCACTACATATATGCAAGAATCAGCTGTCAAAGAGCTGTTTGGGGTAGTTGAAGCAAAAGAAATAGAAATTGATAAGGCTGCATGTTATAAAAGACAAGGTTCATCTCGTGCTCTGACTATTAAATCTCAGTGTTTTTACTATATACCTCTGGTTAAAAGTTTGGAACAATTTCTTTCACATACAATTGTTTTATCTATGTTTCACAAAAATGTAGAGAAGTGCAAGTCAGGATTTTTAAAAGACATCATTGATGGTGATATATTAAAGTCACATCCATTATTCTCTGTTAGACCCAGTGCCCTACAGCTGATACTGTATACAGATGAAATAGAACTGTGTAACCCTCTGGGCTCACATGCCTCAAAAAACAAACTTCTGATGGTGTACTATACTTTAGGGAATATAAATCCCAAATATAGGTCTAAGCTGGCTGCTATTTGATTACTTGCCATTGCAAAAGCTATTGATATTGCTCAGTGCAGTGTCGATGTGATATTGGATAAAATACATGAAGATCTGAATATGCTATATAATGGTGTGAATATCAAAACAGTTGCTGGTGACAGAGTGGTTTATGGTGCTGTAGTCTCTTTTTGCGGTGACACTTTGGCTCAGCATGAGGTAACTGGATTTAAGGAGGGAGTTGGATTTTCATTCTGTAAGTGCAGACATTGTGAATGCAGTTTTGAAGACATGCAGATTTACTTTGAGGAGGAGAACTTTGTTCAACAAACGTTAGGTAGGCATATGAGACAGTGCCTTGAAATTGAGAGGGCTTCTACTGATTTTTTAAGAAACCGTTTGAAAACCACATATGGGGCTAACAGGAAAAGCAAATTGGTAGACTGTCCATCGTTTGACCTAATCAAGCAAACTCCTCAGGATATAATGCATGTAGTACTAGAGGGAGTAGCACCACTATAAATAAAAAATGTGTTGAAACATCTTGTGCTGTCAGGGCAGTTTGACCTTGACACATTCAATAGTGCTTTACTAGGATACCCATATGCAGATGATGTCCGAGACAAGCCATGTCCTATTACTGTCACAACGTTGTCATCAAATGACAACAAATTGAAGCAATCTTCTAGTCAAATGCTTGTGCTCCTCAAGATTTTACCATTTATATTAGACAGTCGTGAAAGAAATGCATACATTCAAGCCCTTACTGAATTAATACAGATAGTTCAGATCCTGTTTGCACCAGTAATTTCTCTTGCAACTATATCTAATCTCAAGTCCCTCATCAAAAATCACTTAGCTCACATAAAGCAGTTATTTCCTGAGAACACCATAGCACCAAAACAACATTATCTTGTGCACATTCCTAGTCAGATAAAAGCTTTAGATCCAATGGTAAGACATATGTGTATGAGATTTGAATCTTCTAAGTTAAATTTCAAGAATGTATGAAAATCCTTGGTAAAGCACAATCAGATGTTTGAATGCTGTCTAAAGCAGTGTTGAACACCCAGTTTATTCCAAAGAGGTGGTAATAGGACCAGTGTCTGAGGTGAAAAATATGCAATATGTCCAGAATAAACTGAGGGATTTCTTATGCATAGAAAAGGTGAATCATGTAGGGTCTCTGAAATGGCTCCAGCTAAATGGCAATAAGTATGTTTGTCAAAAGTCAGTGATTGTCATTAATGAAATTGAAGGTACCCCTGTATTTGCACTTACAGTATAAAATACATATTCATTGCAAATTCCTCATTGTATTGCTTTGAATATCATGTGTACAATCCCATTTTTAGTCCTGATTTTCTTTCCTATGAAATTGAGGTGCCAAATCTTGCTCAAGCCACTGAGTTGATTGATGCTGATAAGATTATTGACTACACATCTTACTATGCCATTAGTTTTAAGTGCCACCCCTACATTCCTCTGAAATACTATCTTGGTGATGTGATTGATGTACACAGATGCATACATGACTGTTAGTATATAGGCCATCCACTTCTGTAATAATTGTTACTGGAAACAAAAAGGATAAGTAAAAATAAAGGGGAGGGGGTGCATGGGATTGTTTGAAAGGGGATATCTATGGGGGTATTATTGTAGCAAAATTATTTGCAAATGCATGCAGAGAGTTGTGTGACTGTATCTCAATCCGTGTGTGCGTAATCAGATTTGCAAATGTGTACAATGATCTATAAATGTGTTTTCAGAATCCGTGAGCGTAATCAGATTTGCAAACCTGTAAAAAGATTTGCAAGTGTATTGAGATTTGTACATGTACAGACAAATCTGTAAATGTGTGCATAGATCTGTGATTGTGTAAATGCGTACATAGGTATCAATGGCTAAAAAGTCTAAGTATTTTAGTTCAAGACCTGGAAATACAGACAAGACATCAGTTACAACTCGGACAGGGCTTGCCTGTTTGTTTTACTACATTCAGCCATTTCATATTTGTAATAGTAGGCCCAAACACTTTTCAATAAGGTTCATTAGTTAACATGTACTAATTGTTCTTAGTTAATGTTAATTTCAACATTTACTAATGCATTATTAAAATCAAAAATTGTGCTTGTTAACATTAGTTAATGCACTGTGAAATAACTTGAACAAACAATGAACAGCTGTATTTCTATTAACTGATTAGGTCCATGTTAGAAAAAAGAAAATTCTTTTTGGATAAACTGTTTAGCTATATTCATTAGCTATATTGACATGGATTTCAATATATGAAGTCTTCTTCACACAAAGTATACCGAAGCTATGCTGACTGATGTATGTCATAAGCTGCTAACATTGGGGAAGACATTTTGCCAACTCTCTCACGAGAGGATAGCTCTTTCCTGGTCCTGAGCACTTCCTGCGGCGCAAAGACATTTGGCTTTTGACTCATAAGGAAGAACAGGTAATTCATTTCAAACACTTGTATTTTTGATATTTTTAACCTATTAGTGGGCATAATTTCAGTACAGATGATGTGTATGTAAGTTGGTGTGGTTGAACAATAACACGCATACATACATGTGAGACACTCTATGAATAAAATGATAAATTATTTTGATTTGATTAATGTATTTTATTGTGTTTTAGGGGCACATCATTCCTGTTGAAGTCCAAGGTCAACTGGACAAACCTCATTTACTTTCTACCCTTATGTTGTTTCAAACCTGGATTTCTTTGTTCTGTTGTATACAGAAGAAGATATTATTAAGAATGTTAGTAACTGTTGATGGTAGCTATTGACTTTCACAATACTTTTATTTATTTTTTATATTTTTCCTGCTATGGAAGTCAATGGCTACCGTCAACTCTCTGGCTACCAACATTCTTCAAAATATCTTACTAAACAGAACAACAGAAAACTCATACAGGCTTGAAAGAACATAAGGGTGAGTATGATCATTTTTTTATTTTTTGGGTTGCTATCATTTTAATGCAGTAAATTGATTCAGTAATTGCTGTTTGAAGCTTAAATGCCTGCTGTTTGAGTTTGTGTATACAGCTAGACAGATATTTGCATAGAATGTTTGCTGTTAATCTGTGCCAGGTACAGTATTTTATTTTTGTTTATTTATTTTTTGTAAAAGTGTAAGCTAGGGCTGCAACAATTCATCGAGTAATTCGAATAATTCGATTACAAAAAATCCTCGATGCAAATTCTTTTCTTCGATGCTTCGTGTAATCCTCACGACTATGTACCGCTTAGTGATCAGCGTGTTTCACTCGGAGGATTATTACTGTTGCACAGCGTGCTTACGCTGTGTTACGTGTAGCAGGTTTGATTTGTTGGCGCGTAGGTAGAAGACAGGGAAAATAGCGAGGAAATTCAGAGAAAAAGATGAAAAATATCTAAAGTTTGGGACCATTTCAAACAGAAAAAAGCGAAAATAATGTCCATTGTAAAAAATAATTAGCTTACCACAATAGCACAATGTCAAAGATTCAACATCTCAACAGAAAACACCCAGTCTATGCATCCATTCCACAGAGCAGAACCAATACAAGATAAGCGCGAGCGTTTCACATTTGCGGCTAAACAAAGACCTGCGATAGAAACGTATTTATGGACATACATGTGAATAAAAAAGTATACCAAGACTCACCCCAAGCAGCCCCTATTTTTCCTAAACAAAAACACTGATAATACAGCAGCAGTAAAAATGATGCTGTCGTAGTTTAATTAACATGGAACTGGAGCCTGTCTATACACTAACAGGAAAGAGACGGTTCCGTTGCAGAGATGGTGAACTCGGGTGGAGTGAAGGAAAACAGTGGTGAGTCTAAAGGGGAGCAT
>JAODLC010000939.1:0-13176 GCA_026781145.1 Hippopotamyrus pictus | reverse complement strand
TCTCATTTAAGTATCTTTAAAATGTTGTACATGAAATGATTTCCCATCAAAGTGGTTGAGAGAATTTAAAACCTCAAACTCAATTAGGGGATTTGAGGGTAATGGGTCTGCAATGGTCTATTGTTCCTATTGTTTAGAAGCCCCAAAAAAAATTCTGGTCACAAAGACAAACCTTCTGTTTAAGATGTAGAGAAGTGTTATACACATTCAATGAGTTTTCTCGTCATTTAGATGGGGAAACAGCAGATCTATGTTGTTTCTCAATACCAAGAATACAAAGATCACATTTGTCGCATTTGGGTTCGAGAGAAACGCAGTTTCAATCCTTTGTATGTCCTGTACATATGGCAGCATTGACAAATAAAGACTTTGACTTGTGGTCTTGGCAAGACCGATCTTGCTAACTTGCCTTCCAAGAACAAACCTCATCCCGCCTCATCGGCACAATCTGCCCTCCGCTCGTAAACCCTGCACAGTTCAAACTGCTCTGCAAGGAACAACTTATTTACCTCCCTTCGGCCAATAAATAAAAGAAAATCTCGCTCAATCTCTCACTCTATCGCTCTCCTCCCTTCCTTTTCATCCTTTTGTCAGATCAGCTTAATGCACCACATCTCCGGGGTCTGGGGGGCGCCAGTGACGGACAATTCATCTCCACCCTCCTAAACAATCCAAATCACAAAGCTGCAGTTGTTGCCTGTCACATTATGGAAACGTAGGACGGCGAAGCTGATGGATCCGCCCTCGGCCACACCGCCGACCCAGTGACTCCACCGGCAATTTTCACAAGAGCTCACTTCCATCAGGTTTCGTAATTCGGGCTTATTGATCACCCAGAGAAGGTCGCACACCGTGACCGGACCTCAGTTGGAGCTTTGCCATTTCTCAGCAGTGCGCCAAAACGATCGCAAAACAAAGACTTCCCCCCTCAGCCCTCTTCCAACACTGGATGACATTTGCTCATAAATCCTGGGAAGCAAAAACAGAGGTCAGCCCCAAAACTTCAAGCTCCTTTGTTCTCCACACGTCCCAGAGATGTAAAGGCAGCCTGTTAAGAAACAGATCAATAAAGACACCGAGCAAAAATGGCCAGACTCACCCTCCTTCGTATCTCCCTCTCATTTGAGAAAGAAATAAACTTTCTGCACAGCGTGTGCTGACAATACGCTGGAGACTCTGTTTTACATAGCTGGTCTATGGAGTTTCACTGATTGCTGCAATAAATCACACAAAAGGTACTGTCATATTCACTGTCCCAGGGAAAAAGAATAGATGAAAGAAACGTACTAAAATTGTTGGATTGGGAAACGAGAAAATATTTATTATGCTGCGAAAACACATTTAAAAACCCAAGAATTCCTTATGATGCCACCATACCACAATCGTTTTACGTGGCCTCTGTTGATCCTAAAGATGCAGTTCTAAGTCAGATTACTTCTTTGTTATTCCTGGAGCCAATTACCTTTACCACATACATTACAGGAATTGATATCGATTAAATGGACAGTGCGTTGGATTGAGATGAGTAAGGATTTAAGGGTCAATGTACCTCGAATTAATTAATCCAAGAAAACAACGTAACTCCATTGTTTAATTACAGATGTTAATGGGACTGTCTATGTGGCAGTTTGGTATTTCAATGATTCCACCATTCCGGTACAGCTCTTTTGCATAGCTTTTATGCTGCAGGATTCCCTTCGTAAAACAGGAAAGCAATTAGATAAAACTTATCGCCAGTCAGCACTTATTCAGACTAATTGTCACCCAAGAAGCGTTGCACTACTTTTTTTTAGCATTCGTTAACATTGAATAGATCCCTCTAATTTGAAGACAGTGTGACTTGACTAAGAAAATGCTGGCTATTCTCCGTTTAATTGCATACAAAGGACCGACGTAATTCTGGTATCGGATGTAAAGGTGACCGCGATACATTGTGCTGCTGTAATTTAAGTAAAAGGAAATGTATCAGCTAAAAAGTTCAACCACCTTCACATTTCTCAGGTTAACTTCAAATAAATGGGCATGCTATTTTTGAATTTAATTTTTAATATAAACGTCAAAGGATTTCAAAGCAGTATGACACTGCCACCTATGGGTGATAAAAAATTATATAGCCAACTGTTTTTATAGTTTCGTCAATCATGTATGTGAGATAATAATAATAACTGACCTTATTAAACGTAAATAAATATGCTCTGGTGTTAAATAGAAACTTTTTAAAAATAATTTCTTTAAGTCTGCTCTCCCCTACTGTTCACTGTTTTTCGAGGTAGTTGAGCGCAGACCGCGCGATGCCAGCACTGTCGTAAAAAGGATGCGTTTTTGAATACGGCAACGTGGCCTTAGAAACACGAAGATGGCAACCTCAGTGATTTGCAAAGAGACGGTAACCAGGTAGGAAAGCAGGACTTCGGTTGAAAGTTAAATACTCGTCATATTGAACCGTTAAGTTAAAGACACGTTTTCATACAACGTCCTTTCGTTTTGTTCGTGTTACTTAACTGTAATACGCTTCAGGACAGTCATCCTGGATACTGCCTGCTTGCCCCAAACAGTACTTTGAATTTGCTCACGGCTGTCGTTGTTATTTTTTGTATTTATTAGGGTGAGTTCAGTTCTGAACAGGGACGTCAAACAATTTGGAAAGCACTATATGTTTGACTGTAATGAAGAGACGTGTTGGAATTCTGACCAGGTACAATACAGTAAGCAAATCAAAATGCGGTTCATTTTCAAAGACGAAACGTTTATGTGCTTTTTGCTAGTCAATGGTTAGCACTTTGTTTTTCTTTAATGCAGTTGAAGAGCTTCTGTTTGATTTGGTTTAGGGCGACCTTCAGTGGGTGCTTCTGGACTTTCCAAAGCCAGTCAAAATATCCACAGTGAATGTGCAGTTTCAGGGTGGGTTTGCAGGGAAAACATGTCGATTGGAAGGTAAATGCACGTGCACTTAAAATAATCCGGGCGATACATTAACAAATCTGTTTTCCCATAATCAACACGATGTAAAAACCTGATTTACATGTTAATAACCCAGTCCGCTAATTTTCTTACGCCGTTGATTAACAAGATAATTCAAAACTGACCAATTCCCTTGATCTGATCACACAATATGAATCAATCAATCAAAAAACTTTATTTGTCCCCGAGGGGCAATTTGAGATTGTATCAGTTGTATTGTATTTTGTCATTATATTGTGACAAAAAGTGACATGGATCATTTTTTATAAACGTTCGTCTTCTCTTTTCAGGTTGTCTAAAAGATGAAGCATTTGCCAACCTTACAGTTTTTTACCCTGAGGACGACAACAACGTCCAGATATCCTTTAAAGGTTCTAGTAGATGTGTACCTGGCATATTAGCAGTGTGTGGAAGATGCACACCTACCACATAGTCTACTATGAGATGTGCATTTGGGTGTTCAGAATATAAATTCTATTTTGCAAACATGGTTTCTCTACAAGAAGCGGCATGTTTTGGCAAAGTGGTTAGCACCTCTGCAACAAGGGTTCAAGTCTACCACAGGGGTCTCCGACTCCGGTCCTGGAGAGCTACTGTCCAGTAGGTTTTCTATCCAACTTGGCTTCTGATGAGCCACACTTGCTTCTGGTATTTACCTCAGAACAGGTGTGGCTCATCAGAAGCCGGGTATGACAGAAAAAACCTACTGGACGGTAGCTCTCCAGGACCGGAGTTGGAGACCCCTGCTCTACCATACTGTGTGTGTGTGCGCGTGTGCGCGCATGCCCTGTGATGTGTTGGTAGACCGTCCTGGGTTTTTCCCAGCCTTATGCTTGTAGCCTCCAGGGCTCTGGACCCCCCCCCCCGCCGACTCTGATTAGGATAAGCGGTTGGGGGGGGGGGAGGGATGGATGGCTTCTCCACATTTGAATATATAAAAAAATTCTTCTGTTATGGTTGCAATGAACTAAATTCATATCAGGAATTGCAAAGTCCAGGCCACACTTACAAGCTAAACCAGAGCCTTTTCGTAATAACTATGGGTATTTTACCCACACTGTGCTCTGCCTCTACTTCACCACAGGAAGTACGACCAGGCCCTGGAAATAGCCATTTAACATGCTTGATTCACAAACTACTACTACCCCTTAAGTCAGGCTTTACTATGTTTTTTCACCCTTGACTGCACACCCACAGCTTTCCCATTGGAGAAACTCCCTCAGTGCAGAGGGTAAAAATAGTGTTTGAGAACAGTACAGACTTTTTTGGAAGAATAATTGTTTACTCCTTGGATGTGCTGGGAGAACGGACCTGATAACCGTGTCCGTGAGATCAGAATAGAGCGAAGGGCAGGGGGACTGTTTGCACTGGAACACAGGAGCGGGAGAATCTCAAGACTGCTGATATATAAGTAACCGGATGTAAGATTGGCTGCATGGTTTTGCTGAAAGAGAAATTTTGAGTATTGACTGACTAGAGAACACTTATACTGAACATTACACATCTCAGTATGTGCCTTGGTTCCTTTGTATGGATGTATGGTCTTTTGGATATTTGATTTTTGTATGTAATTAAAAAAAAAAAACAACCAGAAATAAGCCAAAATGAGGTGTATGTAATATTCTTTTTTGTAATTATGAA
The DNA here is from genome assembly GCA_026781145.1 of Hippopotamyrus pictus. Taxonomy (NCBI): domain Eukaryota; kingdom Metazoa; phylum Chordata; class Actinopteri; order Osteoglossiformes; family Mormyridae; genus Hippopotamyrus; species Hippopotamyrus pictus. The sequence continues at coordinate 8,574 of JAODLC010000939.1, read as the reverse complement.
TGTTTGTTATTTACAAGAATAGACCCTGTTCACCAGAATACAATTGGGCAGTGGTGTCTGTTGGTAGTGGTGGTTTAATGGTTAGGGAAGCGCACTTGTAATTGAAAGATTGCTGGTTTGAATCCTTAACCAGCAAGGCACCACTGAGGTACCCTGATCAAGGTACCGCCCCCAAGCACTGCTCCCCGGGCGCTGAATTAGCTGCCCCCTGCCATGTCACATATGGGTTAAATGCAGAGGACACATTTCGTTGTTGTTTGCTGTGGTGTGTCATCAGTGACCACTGATCACCAATTTAAAACACAATGGGTCATGATGTATAGAGCTGACACTTTAATGCCAAGATAAAATAAGTAATATGTGCTCGCATTCGATGTCCATGCATGATTACTGAGGACTGATGGACTACGGCTCCTGTTTACAGAATCCCAGCAGTCTGCCAGCAGACTGCCCCCGTGCCGGATGGTGGCGGCCAAGCGCCTTGCAGACCCCGCTCTTCCGGGTCGTTTCCTCGCCCTTGACGAAGCAGCTTCCTGTTGTCACGCTTTCTGCTTCAGCAATGCCAGGATGTGATCCTCGATCACCCTTTGGACTGTAACCGCAAAGCAGCGACTGTTTATACCCGTCATATATGCTGAGAAAGCCCTCATTTCTATTATTACAGACAGCATCTGCGCATAACATTTTCGTAAAACACCCGTTTCCTTTATGGAGACTGTATTATAAGGCATGATCTACTGACAGGCAAGCCTGACTTTTTAAATGGAAAAGCAGCAATTAATTTCTGCAACAAGCTGGTCAGTTGGTACACTGTACAAGAACTGTGGTTGTGGAAACGTTCTGTTCTATCCTGTTTGTTCTGGTCTCATGTATTTGGGGCAGCGTAGAAAGGTTCTATATTTGCAGTAACTGTCCGTTATTTTGATAGGCCATATCATTTTACACTCGAGCTTGCAATAGACTTTTGTTTTGATACATTGCCTTTAGTTTGATGCCTATGCTTTATATTGCTGGATAGGGAACCTCCAGTAGCGTGCAAAGCACAGATGTGTGCAAGGCTAAAGTCTTCCTGCCTTGTTCTTTTCCTACGTCTTTGACAGCAATGGTTGTAAGTTTTTTTTATATATATATATTTGTTTCGTATCTTAGTTAATATGTACAAGTAACTTATTTTCTTATTTTCTATGTTTCAGTTCGGCAATGAGCTAAGAGATGCTAACACTGATTCATTGGATTGCACCGATGCCGATTCACGACACGTCTATATATGTTAACGTTTATTTGCAGTTCCGTTGATGATTAACGTCAACACTTATCGACCAGCTTGTTCTAACTTTGCTAAGCTAGATAAGGGATCTCCTGAGTCTTTTCTGTGTTTGGTTTAGTACAGTTTCACTCATAGATTTTCACCTGTCACACACAGAGAAAATCCACTGCAGGAAGAGTACACTGTTTATACAGTACACTACTGTATAAATATTCCTAAATATAAAAATGTTATAGATGGTGTGAAGGTGGCATGAAAACAACATCTAGAGACGATTGACAAACCCACTACCAGTACAGTGGCCTTGAAATATCAGTAAGGAACGGCTCCTCGTTTATCGACCAGTTCGCTTAAGTGCCTGGTCGTTAATGGACTTCGACGTGAAGAAAGGCCGGCTCCGTACGTACCCTTTTTGTGACCGAGGGCGACGGCGAGGTCCATGGGGCTGTAGCCAGAATCCGCCTCGACGGTCAGGTCGGCGCCGCCGGCTGGGGGGGGGGGGAGACCACATGCTGTGTCAAGAGGTGCCACCGAGGGCCACCAAGCAGGGCTAGACCGTAGGGATCCTTAAGGAGACGGAGAAGGAAGACGGAGCCACTGACCAAGGAGGGTGCTGACACACTTCACGTGGTTCCCCCGTACTGCGTAGAGGAGGGGAGTGCCGCCATTCTGCAATGCATTGTGGGGGTATACATACATGTTACCAGCATAGAGTAAGCTGCCATTTTTGTGGCTTATGACTATATAAGGATAGCACGAAATGCTACAATTTCTAAAGGAGCTGCTGACCAATCACATTTTTTTATTATTATTATTGTACCCAGAATGGACAGGCCTACCCAATCATAAGTGTCGATGTCGACTCCGTGTTTCAGCAGGAGGTCTACGATGTCCGCGTAGCCCCCGGAGCTGGCCAGAGACAGGGCGCTCTCCCGCTCCCAAGCAAGTGCTTTGGGATCAGCTCCCTGGTGAACAAGACGTCACACGTCACAGTGTTTTTCAGAGGGAAAGCACAATTTCGGGATCTATCCATCTTCCTTCTGCTTATCCAGTACGGTCTTGGTGGACCTGGAGTCTATCCCAGGCAGCATATGGTACTAGTGACAGAACATCCTAGATACTAATCCATCACTGGGCACAGACTCGCGCACCATGGACCATGCAGAGGTACCATGTCATAAATACTGCAGCCTTCACATGCTAAAGGCATTACGATAAATATGAGGTGCCGACTTGGAAGTTGCACTTGAATGTCTCCTCAACTAACGAAATAACTCTGGTACCCAGGTACGACCTTTCAATATGGCGGAGAAGAGGATATAGAACAATGCTATTTATCGTTGTGTCCGTAGCGAATGGACCGCTACCGCGGTGCAAAACTCTCAGCTTTACGTTTGTGTGTTGTTGCATCGATTTCCTTGTGTGGCATATGCGTTCAATCAAAATAGGATTTTCCCAGGAAACAGATTAGAATAAATTAGCGTCCGCCAATTTTTCTAACAACAAAGCACTTGAATATGATATACTCCTAATTCTGACATCGCATGTGGGAAGCTGGACATTCCAACTAGCACCTGGATACGTCTTCGGACTGTGGGGGGGAACCTGGAGTACCCAACGGAAAGCAAGAAGAACACAAACATCACACAGACACAAGCCAGGGCAGGATTTGAACCTGGTACACATGAACTGGTGATACTGGACACAGTGCAGGATGAGGACTTACCTTCTCCAGAAGGAACTCCACCACGGCGATCTCACCAAACGCTGCGGCCCACATGAGTGGCGTGAAGCCCCGCTCATCCGGACTGTTCACCAGCGAGCTGTCTGTGAGCGTCAAATTCAACATGACCAATCACCTTCCATCGCTTGCCATCCAATCTGAGCAGTCGCACATCATTGTCTTTGACAATCCAAAATTCATTGGCAGGTAGCCAGACTAACGGCTTCCCATGTTTCACTTTCATTTCGTTGGCCAACATATAGCTTCGTGCTCCCCCCCCCCAAAAAGAAATTGCTTTGCTGCAGCATTCTTGTTTATGTCAGCAGCAGCGCATTAAATACAGAAGCGGTGTCCTTAACTGCATGCAGCGTTACTCGGATTTATGAGGGAATGCGCCGCCGCAGCAGCGATCAAACGGCTGTGAGGACTCGGAAGGAAATGTCGTATGATACATTACAAGGCTACGGGCAGGATTCAACATCGCAAAGGCAAAAAACGGGTGAAAACCATAATGGAAAAATGAATATACACACAGATAAGATTCATCCTGTACCCAAGGGGTATGAATTATTCACACATGTGCATATCATTTTCACTGATGCTGAAAAAGCAGATTAAAAATGTGATAACTACTAATGATTAAAGAAGCAGCTTCTATATTAACAATATTTTAAATTTTTGCTCATAAAAACTGTAAACATTCTGTAAATACTATTATGAATGCTGTTTCAAGAATGGCCAATGCACCATACATTTTGTTATGGAGAGACATAACAGATGAGTTTTAAACAAAACAGCCACGGCGAAGTTTTGGGAAGAGCAAATGTGCAGTGATTTGCAGTGATTTGCAGTGCTCCCTGGCTGCATGGAGTCTGTCGCTCCCGGCGGTTCAGAGCTCGGTGCCGCTCAGCACGACCATCGCGGTGACACTGGCGGCTGTCAGATGGTGAGCTTTAGGGCTGACCTTTGCTCAGGTGTCCTGCCACCTGCGTGAGGTCCCCCTGTGCCGCCAGCTGGTGCACTGAGAGCGCTGTTGACAGACGGGGACATGAGGGACGACGTTAAGTGGGACGCGAACAAGCCGAGCACCGGGCCTGCGATGTGAGGAGCCGCCCACGGAGTCCAATTCGGCACCAAAAGGCTCCGAATGCGTGTGGCCGGTGATGACATCAGCTAAAATAAAGCTATTAGAATCCACATCAGGCCAACTGAAATGGTGTGAATAATTAAGCAGAATGAGGTCCAGCACTTTCATGATCGCTAAATCGATTAAGGAATTCAATCAGTGTATGGACCGCTTAGGGTGTCTAATGAGTCTTTCTAGTGACCAAATTATTAACGTTAAATAGAATTAAACTTGATTAGACATGTATCTAAAATGCATGTATAAGAATTATATTGATAGCACTATGACGTTCCATAAGGAATAGAACAAAAAACATTAATTTTGTAGGTAAAATTATACTATTGGGTCACAATGACCTAGTCGACAATGTACTGGCTTGTCTTAAAGAGAAGGCCTCTTACTGTCCAAATTCGCGGGTCGTGCCGTGATCTCATTTCCGCGCTGTCTGTTGGTCAGGGTGGTCGAATGTTTAAACACTCCCTCGTCTTTCCGGGTTTCAGAACCGGCCCCTAAACCTGTTCAGTGGGGATTAAGATTGTACAGACTGTGGTCAGCGTGGTGGAAACAAACGTCACAGGTTTCACAAAAGTGTATCAGGTGCAGCAAATTCTATATAACATCGGCTCATATGACAGGTGTGCAAAACCTCTATATGACACCATTCAGTGAATGTGGAATTAGGATGATTCCAAGGGCCCCTGAGTGACAAGGGGCCTACAAAATTTGGAAAACTGGTTTGATAATGATAATGTAGAAATAAATGCAGGAAATGGTAAGGCAGCGGGTCGCTTTGCGCGTCAAAGGTCACGGGTTCAAGGCTGGACAGCGCCTTAGCAATATACACATACAAAAATTATAAAAATGTTTTTCAACATTAATTACGTTTAAGGGTGTCCAGGTAATAATGTTACCGTGCTGACATTGACAATCATAGAAATTAACGTTATAGTAAGAACGCTCTGTGCCAACTTTGAGGGAACCTTCGCATAAGGTTGGCTGAAGTTCTGGAAATTTTCCCTGTTATCTGGTAACTGTTGAGCTACCACACAAGAGAGTAATTAAGTACATGTAAAAAAAAAAACACTACTCACTATTGCTGATTGGTGATCCGCCGGTCAGCGAATGAGCGAGGTCTATTTCATTGCTGATATCTGCTGGTTCGATGGGATACAGGTGCAGTACTAGTGTTTCATCGCAGTTTTCACTGTCAGCGTCCTTTAGATCTGTGCTGCTATCCTGCACGATCGGGTCGCTGCACGGTGGCCGCGCGGACTCCTGCTGGTCTCCGCTGCTCTTTTCCATTTCCTCCTAAAACATGGAGCCGATTGCAGAATTTTCTAACTGTGGGCGATCAATAAAGATGGTATATGCACTCGATCGCTGCCGACACGAAACAACGATTCATCCAATTGGTAAAAGTATAGTTTAAAGATAATTTAACTTTGGCATGGTTCCCACACATGCACGTGATTTAAAGGTATCAGGTATGTATATATGTGTGTAAGACACCTTTAGCCCGTGCGAAAGGGATGTGATCAGTCTCGTGGCGAATATGATTTATAAATATAATTTCTCGTTTTAATTCCCAGCGTACAGGGCACACTGCCTGGCCATATCACGCAGCTACGACAACCAACTACGCAGCAGAGCTAGCATGCTATGCTAAATAGCGTTCAAAGTTAATGATTAACTTATTTTTACAGATTTTATTTATTTATTTTACCTATGGGGCGTGAAAGTCGGCGAAGATCAGCAGCAATGACAGCGCGCTCACTGCAGCAGTTACGATCATTGTAGGTTCCTGCCATTAACTTCCTGATTTTTCACCAAAAGTGAAACTAAATAAATTTAGCTAGGAATCCCATGATGCATTTGAACACGATTATTTACCCGATTCACAATCGCGCTGCATTTAAGCCCGGTGTAAGTATGTATTTGTTCATGCTGATGGTCTCCGCGTTTGCTTTTTTTTTTGGCTGTTTATTACAGCGCACAAATAAATCAGCGCTGAGATGCTGTATGGCGGCGGCCAAGCCCCCCTGGACCGCGGCCACAAACGCCACTTTTGACACTCGATCCCCATAAATCTACGACAAATGTCGCTAGATACTGATTGATCTCGATTTTAAGTGAAAAATAAAGGCTGTTGCAGTGGTTTATGAAGCTTGCCCGGTCAAACCAAGACACATAGATATCTCACATATCTCTACATAGTAGTTATTTTCCTACTTCCAGTTTAAAAAATTAATTTCTGGTCCCACTTATAGCCTACAGTGAAAGCATTGCCCAGTGAGATGAAATGCTACTCATGCAGAAAAAAGTGACCAAAATATATCTACATTAGCTCCAATTAATGACGCCAATCAAAGCGATGGCAACGATCCATATAAGAAGTGTATGTTTTAATATTAATGTACTGTTGGATAACCAGCCAAATTGGAAATGACTATGAAATGACTGTTAGAAGCGGTGTTTTCAGTCGCCCACTTCAGCATCCTCAGGAAGGCTTTGTCCGTGTTCTTGCTCCATCAGGTATTTTACTGCTGCTAATTGTTTGGATCGGTATTCTATGAAATCACCCATTTGCTGTACTATGTATGCTTATTGGCGCAACATGTATAATAATGATAATAATAATAATATAAAACTGCATGCATCACTACATAATTTAATCATGGCGCGCCATAGACCTCCACCACCTGCCGAAAAAGGATTCGTCCTTCAGGTTCTTAGTATAAAAATACTATTAGTGAACCAAGTCCAAAAACGTATTATATAATTTTAAAAACTCCGTAGTTCAGGTGTCAAAACACAAGGTGCCTGTTGTACTCGTTTTTAACTATAATTCTTAACATCTTTCAGGATGTTAAAAATGTATCTTTTCTGCTAGTTTTGGTGCCACATTTTCAATTTTATTTTCTTTAAAGAAACAGGTTTACAATACACAATACACACAGTAACCACTGCTTGTAATATACTATACTATGTAATCTACACATTGTGTAATACAATAGTTTTATTGCCGTTCACGTAGACCACCCTTGGTCAGTAAAGCTCAAGACCAACACTGAAAACACATAAAGCCTTAACTGCTAAATATGAACTTACACATATGTTTTTTTACTACTTAAATAGTGCCTTCAAGTTCACCTACATGATTTACATTAAAATAAAGCAAAGCTTGGTGTGGCAGAACAACAAAAGAAAACCTTAACACTATTATTAATACTTCTTACTTTTTAAGTGTAATTACCGTTCTGCCAATTATTGTTCCCACAGTATATCAAAATAAGGCAAGAGGCAGGTCCTGATTTAATCAGCACACACATCATGTTCTCCAACTATTGGAAGTAGTTATTGACAAACACCTTTGTACTCTGGCTCATTAACTGCGAGGCAACTTGTATACAATAAAAGAATCATCCTTCTATGCATTTTTCACTTCTACTTGTCCAAAAGAGCCTCGCAGTAACATCCCAGAAGAAGAATTTCACTGGAAATGTTTGCTAATCGTCCTGTTCGACAGATAATTAACTGTATACCTCAAGGCGATTAGAGTACGTCGATGGGAATTTAGTTGCCCAACAAATGTAGAGTTGAGATGGAGTTCACCGTCAACATCAGGTGCAAACAAAACATTCAAGAGTTCAGGGAATACCGGTCAGAGTGCCGCTGAAGACATGCCCTAGCCAGCCAACACAAGAATCAGACGGTGGCATGTTTCCTGGATGTGCCGCTCGTAGGGTCGGCCCAGGTCACACCAGAGTGGAGTCTTTGCCTACACCACCTGTCTTCCGTGCCAGCACAGTCCTCATCTCGCTGTTGACCCCGTTCCAGGGCTTGGACTGGGTCTGCAGCAGCCCGGACTCGGCCGACAGGGTACGGTGCATCCTGGGAACGCTCACGCCGCTGCTGTAGCCCTCCTTATCGCTGCCGCGGCTCTGGGCGACAGCGGACGGTGAGTACTGGTGCTTGAGAGGCTTGGGGTCGGCGCAGGGCGGGTAGGAGAGCTGGCGCTGGAGGCTGGGACGACGGCGGTGCTGCTTGGGCTCGCCTCCCGCGTTGGCATCAGCGGCGTGGACGCCGGCGCTGTCGTCATGCTCGTTCCAGTACATGGTGTCAGGGAGATCGCCGCGGTACTGCCTGGCCGTGTTCGCCGCGCATACCAAGGAGTGCCACACGGCGGCCAGCAGTAGCAGGATGCCACACGCCAGGACGCAGGCACTGGCGATGCCCGTCTCCATCTCGAACACCAGCAGCATGTAGATGGACATGGCTATGGGGGGGAGGGGGGGGGGAGCAAACTGCTGAAATCAACTGATCTCCTCGTAATGGTGGCGCACGGCTTCTGCATGCCAGTCACGTGTCTATGTTTCCCACAAATGGTGAAATTGCACCATTTGTATTTTGTAATTGCATTTGTTTCACTCAGTTAGAATAGGGAGTTGTATTTCAAAT
>JAODLC010000938.1:0-13213 GCA_026781145.1 Hippopotamyrus pictus | reverse complement strand
TATTTAGTCCGTGTCTCAGTCAGTATTCCCCAGGTCTGTCATTGAAGTCTACTGTGTAGTGTTCCTGTGTTCGTGAACCTGCCGATTAAACCCCGTTTCCCCGTTAGTCTGGACTCCTGTGCTCCCTTACCCGCTCGTCCCGCTCCGCACCGTGACATCAATATTCCAAAAATTAACTAATAACAATAAAATTTACTAATAACAATTCCTGCCAATGCAAGGCTTTTAAGAATGTGTTTGTAGGTCATTCCAACCTAAGGTTGGCACGTCCAATCTGAAGAAATGGACTTCCTTTATGATAAAATATGCTGGGGGGGGGGGGGCAATAAAATTGTGAAATCCCGATTGTTACCAGCTGTTTTGTATTATTTCCATTAAGTCCTCTGTATTTAAGTCCGCGTTCAAGTATGTTTCCCCAGTCCTGTCATTTACGTATCAACCGTTTTTGTACCTTGTCTCACTGTTTTCCCTCAATAAATCCAGTTTCCTGATTCTCCGTCTCCCTGATCTTGATTCCCCACTTCCTGTTCACCCGCTGGTCACGACAACTATGTTGCTTCTACAGTCAAAGGCCATTGCTGAAGAAATCAACACTAAAAATCAAGCATGACAGTCAGCTGAACTTGGGGGTTTATTTTATTGTCACATCGAAAAACATGTCGCAAAACATGCCTTCAAACATGCCTTCAAAAATTGCCCATGGGGGAGTGGAAGGGAGAGAGTGAGAGGGATATTCATGTGTGTTCAGGGTTGTGTCCGTGCTTTAAAATGTTTCCAGCTAAGTTCTATTCCTGTCCAGAAAAGTATCTGTCAATGTGACAGAACATCTAACTTTTCAGGCTGTCTGTGACTGGAAATGTTACTCCATCGTAACGTCAGCTATGGCTCATGTCAATTCTCATGCATGAGCTTGCCTGCAATATACATGGGGATTAGTTGATGAGAGGTCAGAATGTTATGTGAAAATGTATGCACAACATCCCACAAACAGAAATAAATGAATAAATATAGGATGAAATATAACATTCAAATTAAGTAATAATGGTTTAGGTGCTGTTTTCAAAAGTAGTGCACTTTGAATGATGATGTTTCTTGTTACAGTAAAAATATACAGTTGAAACCAGATATTTACATACACTTCAGAAAAAAACACAAAATGAACCAGGAGCCAGGCTGACTGAGGCCGAGGGAGCAGGGACCAGAGAGACTGAGGCCGAGGGAGCATCAGCTGCCTGAACTGGGGCCGCTGGGGCCGGAGCTGGAACCTCAGTTGGTGGCGCATCAGCCGCTGGGACTGGACCCTCGAAGGGCAGCGTGTCAGCCACCAGGATGGAAACCTCAGGGGGTGGCGTGTCGGCCACTGGGACTGGACCCTCAGGGGGCAGCGGCATGTTGGCCGCCGGGACTGGACCCACAGGAGCGGCCATCACAGGGACTGGCTTCTCGGGAGTGACTATCAGGGGGACTGGCTTCTCAGGAGCGGCCATCACGGGGACTGAAGCAGGGTCAGGGACTGGGTCGGGCAGAGCCTGGGCCGGGACGTTGGGCGCGGCCAGAGCCGGGACATTGGGCTCAGGTAGAGCCGGGGCCTCGGGCGGAGCAGCTGCAGGCGGAACGGTGAGGACTGGAGCCTCAGGAGGCGGTGCAGGATACATCGGACCAGGAACCATGGAGGGCGGCGCAACAGGAGATGCCAGGCCAGGAACCACCGAGGCCACTGCCGGTGCAGGAGCCTCGGGGGGTGCGGCCAGATCGGGCGGGTCTGAGGTCACAGAGGGCAGTGCCTAGATTGTCGGGTCCGGGATTACTGGCACAGGAACCACAGGAGCCTGAGTATCCACCGCCCGCACAGGAAACTCTGAGGGCAGAGCTAGAGCAGGAGGCACGGGAACCACGGGGGACTGAGCAGGAGACACAGAAACCATGGGGGACTGAGCAGGAACCACGGGGAACTGAGCAGGAACCACAGGGAATGCCACCTCTATGCATCTGGAAATTGCACCTAAGGATGAGCCACACTTGTGGATGTCCACAATTCTTTTCCTGATGTCTTAGTTGATTTCTCTTGATTTTCCCACACTGTAAAAAATCAAACCTTCAAAATCGTTAACTGAAATGAAACTAATAAATGTGCAGGTAACTTATAAACATGAGTTTAGTTATTTTTCTTATTCTAATGTTCAATGGAAATGAGAAATTAAGTTGTGTTAAATCACGTTCTTCAGTTGTAGCCGACATGGTGAACACTCCGTATACTTTGCGTCACTGCGCATGCGCACTTCCTCTCCTGCTTGAAGGACGAAAGGTTCTGATGCTTGGAAGTTTCGGCAAGGATACGCTTTTCTTTTCGCGTGTGTTGGCAAAGCATAAGGTAAGACTGACTTCTACTTCTGTGCTATGTTCATTACTATTAATTAAGTTTTGTTCAGACAGTTTGAAGTGAAAAGATTGGTATGTATATACCAAACGCAAGTTAAAGTTTGTCTTTCAGTAATTTCGTGGCGACATTTCTTTTTCCAGTGTTAGGCAAGTCATGCAACCAATATATGACAGGTTAACTACATGAAATTACATAATAAATTTAATTTCTGGCATTATACATTGTTTTTAATTAAAGTGGCCACGGTGATTTTGGCGGGAGATATGACGCGGTAATGTTAGCATTAAGGTTAACTTCAGTCAATTATTGCAAATTTGAGAATCCCTCTCCTGATATTCTACTAAAGCACTACAGGTTGTGTCACTATCGAGGACGTTTGCACTTACAGAACTCCAGGTGCATTGAAGGCACATCTGTCTCGAGCACATAGAAAAATTCCTCAACGGGCACCCCATTTTAATTTTTTGCGCGAAGCCTGTGATTATAGAAATATTTGTCAGCCAAAAACCTTTTTAAACCACATCAAAAGCCATTTGAGAAAACATGAAATGGTGAAGTGTCCTTTTAGGAACTGCTTGGTTAGCACAAAAATTCTTTCAACTTTTACAAGCCACATTTCTAGGAAGCATAAGTCACATTCACTTGAAGAGTTTAGCTTATCTGTGACATCTCAGCAAGGAAATGTTGAACCACTGTTGTCTGCTGAAGATGATCCTGTGCCTGATCCACAACCCACAGACAATGACCATTTTTCATTACTTTCCCCTGTATTTGAAACATCTTACCCGGAGCCAGTGGACTATGTCCTTGAACACAAGCTTGCTGCACTGATACTTTAAATGCAGAGTATATTGCACATTTTGAAAAGTGCAACTCAGGAAATATTAACTGGATTTAATGACATTTTGTCTCTCACAAGACTTGCCGCTAAGGAAGCAATCAAAGATATTTTAAAGAGGCACGGAAATATTGATGATTCATTGAAAGAGGAGCTGTCAGAACTGATATCAGATGCTGTACACAATACAAATCCTTTACTGTACATCGCAGCACTTCAGAAAAAGGCATCCTTTCAACAGAACATAGAAGATTAGGATATTACAAGAAACATTTTCAAGTGATTAACCCAGTTGAGTATCTGTATGATAGATTGCATCAAAATAGTTTTGTCTATATCTCAGTTGTTGAAGTTATTGAGGGGTTGTTGAACAGAGAAGATGTTTTGGGAAGAGTTGTTTTCACTGAGCAGGAATTGCCTGGAATGTACAAGTCGACACGTAGTGGACAGTATTTCAAAGAAAACCCACTTTCAGGTTTTCAAAGTGATGCTATTTCGATTGGTGTCTACACTGATGAATTTGACACCTGTAATCCATTCGGAACATCACGGAAGGTTCATAAAATAACGGCTGTGTATTGAGTGCTACTGAATTTGCCAGCAATGTTCTGCTCCACGCTTACATCAATGCAACTTGCCTTGCTTGGGAAAAGTTGTGATGTGAAGAGATTTGGATATGACAAATTTTTTAATCCACTGGTGAAAGACATAGGTTTTCTTGAACAGCAAGGTGTGTTTGTCAAACGTCTCAATTCTAACCTCAAGGGAACTGTGTATTGTGTATGTGCTGACAATCTTGGTGCCCACAGCCTTGCTGGCTTCCAAGAAAGCTTTCAGATAGAAAATATCTGTAGATTTTGTCTAATAATAATAATAATAATACATTTTATTTAGAAGCGCCTTTCAAAACACTCAAGGACACTGTACACAACAAATGGTAGAAAGAACATGAAAGCAGACAATTTACAAAATCTGTATAAAACAATCCAAATTAAAAAAAAAAGAAAAAAAAGATGAAATACAGAGTAGGGATGCCGGTTCTTTTCCACTAAGAACTGTTGAACAGCACAATACCATCATAGAAGAGCTGAAACATAATGATCAACTAAGCTGGGTGTGAAAAAAGAGTGTGTCCTTGCAAAACACCTATCCTACTTCCATCCAGTAACAGGGTTTCCTCAGGATCTGTTACATGGCCTCTTTGAGGGAGTTGTACCTTATGAGTTGTCTGTTTGCTTGAAGGAGCTTATTAGAAAGGGATACTTCACATTTGATATTCTAAATAAGTGTATCAAGTCCTTCCCTTACAAGTACTCAGATAAGGTGAACCGACCCAAGGTCATTGCTCAGTCTAGCTTTGCAAAGAAAACCATAGGTGGAAACGGACACGAAAACTGGGCATTGCTTCGTCTTTTGCCATTAATGATTGGTATAGGTATGTGCCAGAGCAGGAGCCATCGTGGGAGATTTTAATGGACCTGAAAGAGATAGTTGAGCTGGTCGTTTCATCAGAGTTCACATCTGCATCTCTAGCCTGGTTGCAGAGAAAAATTCTTGATCACAGGCAGTTAATTAAAGAAACATTCCCAGACTTCAAAGCATCACTATATTGAGCACTATGCTTACTTGATTCAGTGCTTTGGCCCATTGATCGAACTATGGACCATGCGTTTTGAGGCCAAACACAGCTACTTCAAAAGGGTTGTAAGTGATGTGCACAATTTAAAAAATATTCTCCTCACCTTGGCGACTAAACACCAGCTCATGATGGCCTATATCCTGAACGGCCCAAGTCTCTTTCCTCCTGTTCTATCTGTGCAGAAGATAAAACACGTCACAACATGCACACTAGATGTGCAACAAAAGACGGGAGTGCTGCAGAAATATCCTTACAGAGGAGTCGTGAGCCTCACTTAAGATGTGCATCTGAATGGCATTCACTATAGTGAGGGTATGATTTTATCCTCTGGAGAACTCAGTGGGTTGCCAGAGTTCTTCAGAATTCTCAGAATACATGTGAATGGTAACACAGTGTCTTTCATTTGTAGAAAACTTGTCTCGTGGTATGTTGAACACTACAGGTGCTACAGTATGAGGTGTCTGAAATGTGCACAACTGAAATTCTTGAACCAGAGGACCTTAATGATCCTCACCCTCTGTTCTCATACACAGCTCAGGGAAAGGCTATGATCTCTTTAAAGAGGTTTCTTCTGCACTGATTGTCTCTAATAATACTTAAAGAATATTTGTTGAATATTTGGTGGAACAGTCAAGATCTTACCTAGTGCTGCTCATAGTTATTGTGATTTGTTATATTTTGGGTTAATTGTAGAGCATTGGCTTCAACCTAATTGTATCTGTCATTTTGTTCTCACAGAGTATGTTGTTTCGTGTTGTGCTGGGTCCTGATAACATCAGAAGATTCAATGTCACTGAAGCCCTCAACTCAGTCAATCACTTGAAAAAGATTCTGCAGGACAGGCTCCAATTTGTGCAGGACTTTGTCATTCAGTTTGAGGATCCAGAATTTGGTAATGAATTATGTAATCTGACTGAAATATATGAGCTCCCGCCAGATAGAGCTGTATTGAAAATCATCAACAAAGTCTCTGAGGAGTCAGATGATGTCACCATATCGTCCCTGGACACTGCCAGTATGGCATCCTCTTCATCATCCAGCTCAAACCCCAGTTCAGTTAACGTTCCTCTTAGACAACGTGAAAATTCAGAGCAGTGGCCTTCTCCTTTCCCTATACCTACATTTTCATATGATGTGTAATTGAGACTTGATAAAGGGAATGAGATGTTCAGAGAACATGGGACACTGCTTGATGTTACTAGGGATATGAAAACAGACATCTTAAATTCCATTGCTCAGTCTATTTTTTCTTATAAAGCATATCAAAAAAGAAACAGTTAGAGTTTGTGGCTGCTGCATTAGTCAGTAAGCATCCCTGTCTGAAGGACCCAAGCATAGGTACGAGTTACAGTATGATAGCTGGACCACAAGCATCTACTATAAAGCTGGAAATTACCACCACAAACAAGGAGCAGCAGGTTGCAGTGAAGTTTGTGTTAATCGGAAAAGAACTGGGGGAGACTGCAGGAATCGTTTGAAGAAGGCAAGAAGGTGTGAAGTGAATTTCCTCCCTGACATTCCAGCTGGGCAGACTGATGTAACTCTGCAAAATGAAAAAGCTTTTTTGCAGGAAGAAATGAAGAAGAGACATAACAACCTTGCACTCATTCAATCTAAAATGGAACTGACTTTTGCTTTATGAAGGAAAGAGATCGTGGAGGAAGCACCCCTAGTGGCTGACATTATGATACAGAGGCCGGCGTTATTTATGGAAGAGCAAGTAAATGCATAGATTTGAAAAGGTTTGGCATACGTTCATTTTGAAGCATTTTATCTTCATATGATTTGAATGTGCCCAAATACTGTATGTGCTCTGTAATAGGTCGACACAGAGTTTTATAGACTCACTGGAGTTCCTCTCAAGCAGACATTCTTCTCTTCACTGGATGAGTATACACCAAAGATCATTAAACTGTACAGATTACAAAACAGATCATTTGGAGAGGAACTGAAGATTCTTCTGGACAAAATGGATAACAAGGTAAATATCTAACATTGGGTCTCTATTTTGACAATGTTTCTAAACGCTACTTTGTCTCTTGCTTATTATTAGTGTTACACACTTGAATTTGCTCTCCTGAGGAAAAAACTCTCAATGCAAGATTCAAGATGCTTTATTTGTCACATGCATAGCTATACAAGTACAGCATGCAGTGAAATGGATCCTGAATGTATACTCAATGTTTTGTATACAGTACATATGTTCTATGTACAGCCCTAGCATTACCTCACTTACAGATACAAAATCACACATGCGTAAGACTAAATCTGAATGTTCCATTCCTGGTAAAGATATTTGTTCACTGCTTTGCTGCATGTTCTAGACAACCAATGTGATGTTGCACAGGAAAACAGCAGCCCTGCAAGGCTTACCATTGTTTTTCAGGGAGAACACAGATTCCTTCTTCAAATCTTGTCTGGTATGTAACCCAGTTGTACTTGAATTGTTATGAAGTTAAAAAATCGGTATCATTCTGTAATTTGAGCCAATCCCTGTGGTTATTGATGAACTGGTTATTCACGGATGGGTCAAATACAGAGCTCACATTTCGTTGTGGTGCGCATTGTACTGTGCTGTATTCACAATGACAAATAATCACTCACTTTCTTAAAACTGTAATGATCATAGAGACTTTTTTTAAACTTTGTACTCAGATTGGTTCCAGAATTGTGGTGGGAGGACGTCCCTGAACATGTTGACTGTTGGAACAAGTTTCTTTTATCCTAAGTGGTATTTGTTTGATGTGTTATTGCCCTGCAGGATACTGTGGATGTGAATGGCGGCACTACTCATGGAGTCCAGATAGGGATTTTAACTGTCATTGAGGACGATGTTGCCACCACGAAGACAGACGCAAATGTACGGTGTTTTGCTTTGATTTTTGAGGAGCAGATCGTACTTGATGACCTCTCTGACCTTCCCACTGCAATAGCCCTCCTTTTTGGACTGATTTATGCTTTGAACATAAAGTATCCAACAGGACTGAAGTACATGTTCGAAGCTATTCAGAAGGTTTTCATGCACCTTGATACCAATCTTTCTGCAAGGGTGCAGTCTTTCAGAAACAAATTACTGAGGTGCTGAGGTGCAAGGAATTTGAACACTGGTGATATGTGTATGTTGTGTGTGTGTCATGATGGAATGTCACAAGGGACATTCAGAAAACTGGGAGTTGCTTGATTAGCTTAGCAAGCTACAGTTATGTTTGAGGTACACACACTTATGTTGGCATATACAGCTTTTCTTTGATGGAGCGTGTTATTTGTTGTTTCAGAAATCTTAGAGATGGACAGTGTGTATTCTTTTAGGTCATAGGCTGTCACAGTGTTCAAAGAAATTTTCAATTTAATGGTTCTAATTATATGGCAGTCAGCCATGTTTGAGTAATGTAACAGCTTATATTCATGATTGCAGTATGCATTGTTATTTGGACCTGTACAACTTTGTCAGAGATTGATGATATTACTGGATTTCTGTAACTTTTTTGTATCCTTAAGATCAATGTTCAAAAAGGACAGTGAAATAAAAAGCTGCATTTAATAGTTAAATAATTAATTGTCTCTGTCGTGTAATTAATTGCCTTTAATTAATTATGAATTTTGTTAAACTCACAAAGTTTAGAGGGATTTGAGCAGATGTAGAAATGTAAGGCAACCAGCTGCAAAGCATTTCTAAGTTTTCTCAACTTCAATCACCATGCAGTTGTGCTAGCCTGCTTTTCTTCTTCAGGTTATAAGTTCACCCAACTTATCATTTCAATCTCAGCAAAATAACACTTATTATTTGATTGTGCTTGGAAAATGAAGTTGAGGTAACTTTAAGCATTGCCCTGTGTGAACTCACAGTGTAACTTAGGAAATTAAGTCAGCACAACTACATGTACGTGAAGTTGAGAAAACTTAAAAATGCTTCGCAGCAGGTTGCCTTAAATTTTTAAGTTTTTATTTTTTATAGTGCATGATGTCAAAGAAAGAGGCTCTGTGTTTGAGGTGTTCTTTTATATGTACCCACAGATGTGCCACCAATTAACTCAAATGGAATCAATTAACCTATCAGAAGCTTCTTAAGCTCAGAATGGAATCATCTGGAGTTTTGTTTTTGTTTAAAGACACAATAAACTTGTATTGTGGTGCATGTATACTTCTGACTTTGATGAAAGTGATAAAAAATACATAAAAATTCTCTATTTCACAAATGCAAAAAATATGTTAATATTTTCTATAAAATTTTCTCTGATTTAATGTTTGACAGTAAAGAAAAAAAAACGTTTTTGTGTTTTTTTCTGAAGTGTATGTAAATATCTGGTTTCAACTGTACATTCAATTTACTCAATAGAAAAAAAATCATACACTACCTTACTAAACCTAATTGACAGGCTATTAGCTAACATGACTAGGAGCAAATAGAATAATGAAAAAAATGGAATTTCGTAGTAATGAAGGTGGATCAATCATGGACAACAGTCCCAAATGAAAAAGAAAACCCAACTGGGCACAAGACCAGTTGCTGTTCCTTGCCCAGTTGGTGTTGGAAAGGAACCATATAATCAAAGTTAAATTTGGATCTGGTATAACATCCAACACAAAGCATGATTTGTGTGAAGAAATCGGCTTCCATATTAATGCACTGGACCCACTTGTGTGATAGGGCAGTCAACGACTGCGCGAACCACTGGTATTCACTACAATCGCAGTTGAGAGCAGACATTGCAGCCTTCAAACGAACAAGTTCTACTGCAGGTACGTCTAACATGGCTTGACTAATTTCAGTGACTTGACAAACCTATCTTTGTTATTGTCATATTTAATAATAATAATATAAACAAAATTAATAAACATATGTACATACATTGAAATTTTATTAGAATTATTATACACTATTGGCAGTGATTAGTGATTGCTGGAAATGTTCATGCATTTGTTAAGGGGAAGGCTGGGCACCAAAGGCACTATCAGCTACTGCCTCTATGGTGTACAGCAGCGGTGGCCAGTCATATCTGCAAAGGGCCGGTGTATATGTAGGTTTTCGGGGTAACCTTTAGGTCAGCTGTTCAAACCCAGGTGTGAGGACTCCTCAGCCAGTCCTCTGATTAGCAATATAATTTGGGAGCTGCAGCGAAAGCCCGGCCCTTTGCAGATAAAATTGGCCACCCCTTGTGTACAGCATGCTTGGTCACTAAGATACCAGCCTCGAGGGGTGCATTGACCCTGCAATGCAATTACTATTGAAGTTGCATGGGTATGGGTATGTAATGACTGAAAATCTGATAAAAGCATTTTTGTTGTAATATTTAATAAAAGTCAAAAATTTCAGAATGTCATAAGCCCCTCCCCACTAAATTAAATTACTCACTAATTAATGTATGGGTAACACTTTACTTGGCGGGGCACAAATAATATGGTATTATAGTGTTACTCGTATTAATTAACCATAAACTAAGTCTTAGTTGCATATTGGTCTCATGTTAATTCATCATTAATGAATCATGATACATGTTTTATCTATGGCAATTACTTGTACTATATTTGTTACTATATCTGTTAATTCTGTCTTTGTGAACCACTGAAGGAACTACATAAGGAATTACCGCTGGAACAAGTCTTAAATATCACGTTAAATATTTCTCATATGTGTTCATTATTAATGAATCATGATGTATCTTTCATCCCCAGCAGTTACTGTATTTGTTACTATGTCTGTTAATTCTGTAAGCATTTCTGAAATACTTGTCAGAAGTACTGAAGGAACAAGTAATGAACAACACAAGTGAAATATTGATCTCATGTTTGTTCATCATTAATGAATCATGACATCTTTTTTCAGTTGCAACTAATACTTGTTTATGATCTGTTTGTAATTTGTACAAACAGTACAAATTACTGCTAAGTATTTCATCCCCATAAAGTAAAGTGTTACCAATGTATGTTCTACTGATGTTCTCTCTATTCCTTAGGGCAAATGAAGACCCTGCTCCTGCTGCTCTTCCTCTTCTAGCTCTTCTTCCTCTTCTTCTTTCTAGCTCGCCTTCCTCCAGCTGCTTCCCTTCCAACACCTCTTCCTTCAGCTTGCATCTCTTCCCACACCACCTCTTCTTTCTCCTAGTGCTGGTGGTGGTCCATCACTCCCGCTGGAACAAAAGATGATGTTGGAAAAGGGAGTGTTCAAAAAACAGAGAAAGGTTCTTGAGCACGACTGTCCACGAGCGTCAGTATGCCAGTTGCTACTATTCAGTGAACAAGCCGCACTATAACTCTTTTCATTTATTTCATATAATTGCTTTTGTGTTTATGTATGTTAGTATTAAACAGTGTTTAAACTATTTTATACAACCCCATCAATGTATATAATATGCCACTAACAATAGGATTTTTTTCATGGGAACAGATTAATCATTTTCCCTTTATTTCTTATGGGAAAAATTCGTTTGGTATACATCCCATTTGGTATAAGTTGAAGGATCTGAAATGGATTAAGGACATATACCAAGGTACCAATGTGTAGGCAACATTATGTGTACTTACTTGTTGTAATGTAACTATGGTCTTGGTTGAGATATGCCATTGTCGCCCACCAAGTGACAGTTGCAATATGACGCCTTTTAAACGACTGTCTCAAGCCACTCTCCATTAAGATGCATGGGTCGTGTGTGTCAGGGACTCAGGAATTTCAATCACGAGGGCTGGGCATCATACAGCCAGGGAAAATGATGGTGGACAATCCACTTGCAGCTCACAGAATGAACTGGGCTTATCAACAGAAACTGATAACATGGGGAACACTACAAAACAAAGTGGACCACGAGGGGACAAAAGGTAATAGGTAAAAACAAACACTAACTAAAAAGGGTCAGAGCAACGAGGAGCAGGCAGGCAAAATACAAATAACACAATATAGGGTAACTTCTAAGACTCTGAATACACCTAATGAAGTACACCTAATGAAGTATAATGACCCACTAGGCAACTGAACTAAGGCAGGTACTTAAATACAGAAATGGAACTGGGTAACGATGCAGCAGGAGTGAGACATGACACAATTAGCCAATTAGGGAGGGTGCAGGATAACGAGCAAGGACCGGCACAAGAACAGGCAACAGATGAAACTTATAATTAATTCAAGGAACTGGGAGATCATACAAGGAACCTAAGGAACTGACAGAAACACAAGGAAACAGAATCTAGCACTGGGGAATAACAAAGACAGGTTAAACACAACCAAGGCACAAAGCAAAAACCAAAACAAACCACAAACTCACAGGGGGGGTGTTTTCCGTATGTGGATTACGCGTTTAGCCAGATGTAATTGTTGATGATTTGGCATGATCCTGGATCTGTTGGTTTTTCAAAACTCTTGCTGGATGTGTTGTCATAGCAGCACATCCAAATCCTCAAACCTGCTCAGATCGGGGGCGTGTACTACGAAGCGGGGTAACTAGCTTATCGGGGTAACTTTGCGAGTAACTTGATGTGTGGTGTAACTTCGCGATTAACCCGTACTACGAAAGGTGGGTAGGTTTTAGTCGTGTTGCTATGGCAATTTAAGCTAAGTCTCAAAACTGTTCCAAGCAGTTTTTGTTCTTGGTTAAGTCGAGGTTTCCACGTAAGCCAGCCCTATAAGAGCACCGCCCCTCCTACTACAATTTCTCCGAAGACAATTCCGGTGTTACCTGGATGATCCATACGACATTGGCGCACAAATCGTGAGGGGCTCTCTCTGTTAATATCTATGAAATGGAGCAATGGCATATAATATGCATACAATGTATTAATAACTGTTACAGAGAAAGTTTTATTCTGAAAACCCAAGGGGTGTGCATTGTTCCCTATTGTCCACTGATCAAAGCACACTTCACTACATGTGCCTGTCTTGTCTAGTTTTAAAGTTATTAACCCATTCATGTATTGTCTTCACATTATTCAGATACATTCAAAAATTAATTAAAATTCGTATGTACATGTAAAGCAATCTGGGAAACAAAGGGGTGTGCAACAGTCGCCATGAGCCCAAAATACTAAACCTCCATGTCATTACAGCTGAAAGGACCTATTATATTAGCCTAGCTATTAACATGATGTGGCACAAATCACAAAATGTTTTGAAGCGGAAAAATAATCGGTGCGCATCAATGTCTGTGTACTGGACATCACAATTCTGTCATTAAAAACGCCCACCTTACTTTTGTAAAGTTATTAAAGCCAGAAAACTGAATATGGAATATAAGGCTAACTTAACCGTGGTGACAGGTTCCCATTTAATTGTTTGTTAAACAGTGGCTCACCTATTAAGTGTCATATGAACAGACACCTTTTTATTATTAGCTGTAAAACATAGAAACACGCTATTAAGTGGAGGCTA
>JAODLC010000937.1:0-13229 GCA_026781145.1 Hippopotamyrus pictus | reverse complement strand
TAAGGAGTACTTCATCAAAGTGCTGTACTCTTTTCTAAGGCGACTGTTGTCCCTCTTAAGTTATGTGTGTAATGAAACTGCACAACACCCAATGGTGTGCATAGGACTACAAATACACACATATACACATACAAGGGATAATGATTTATTATTATTATTTTTGGGTTTATTATTTTCTTTTTATTTTATTGATGTTTTTTTATTATTATTTCTCTTTTTTTCCGTATATTTGATGAAGTGTACCCTGTGGCACAATGACCACAGGGTACACAACATCCTTTACCAAGCAATACACACTAACTGCATATGCCACTACAGGGGTGGGCAATCCAGAGAGGGCTGGTGTGTTTGCAGGTTTTTTTTTGGGATAACCGTTCGATCAGTTGCTCAAACCCAGTTGTGCGAATTCTTCAGTCGATCGGTCCTCTACCGTTCTACTCTAAGCACTCGTAGTTGCAGCGAAAAGCTGCATGCCTAACGGCCCTTTCTGGATAAAAGTCGTCACCCCTGTGCTAATCAATAATTTGCAGTCTGACATTTGTCCCTATTGCTCACTACAGACAGTTACCGTACTTATGACCAGAGACCCACACAATAATCACGTTTAAAACTACATTTTCAGACAACTTCACATTATATGATCATAGAGCTAAATTATTCCTTATTAAGTATTAAAGATTATTACATTTCTTACTTATACGGTGACTATACCCATATTAGACTGCATTTTCCAGCATCGCTGATGTAGTTACTACTGTTTACTACGCAACTTAACGACAGTGTTTGCGAACGTTCGTTCGAACTATGGTTTTGGGAAACACCTGCGTCGTTTAACGATGCATCGTACTATGTAAGTCCGCAGTATCGTTACCTCTGTAGTTCAAGCTATGGTTTTGGGAAACACCTGCGTTGTACTTACATAGTTCAAACAGCGGAAGTTGCTAACGTGGTGATCTCACCCTTGTCTGGTACAAGTGTGGTGGGACCTGGGACAGATCGCACACCCTTTTTCCGCTTTCGCCTCCCTTGCTTCAAGATGGTGGAGAAACCAGAGTGGTTTCTCCCAGGTTGAGCTCTGGAACCACAGTGGCGACTTTCCCTGGGCAGGACTCTGAAATCAAGGCAGCGGGTAACTCACTCTCATGCGGTGGGGATTCCGCAGGCTGCATGATAGAAGGCTGTGGGGAGGCAGCCGACAGAGGGCAGGAATGGAGATCAGCTTCCCTTCTTAGGCGGAGCACCTCCCTTAGGTTCTCCACAATCCATTTCACCTCCTGGGGTGGAGTGATCAGATGCACAGGTGCCAGTTCCTGGTCGACCCACTGCAGCAATTGGACACCTGTAGGGGAAGCCTGCATCAGGGGATCCTCATAAAGCCTCCCAGTCAAGCCCAGTGGGGTGAAATATTCATGGACTGTATCCCTGGCCACTGGAGTGGATTCACCCCAGGAAGAAGCAGCAGGTTGCAGAAGAGAAGCCACAGGCTGTGCAGCCTCCCTGAGTTCATGGTCCAGAGGAGGAAGGTCCAGCTCCTCCTCATTGGACCCTCTCATTTGGTGCTATATAAATTGCCTTGCCAGACTCAGGACTCCCAGGGCTCTTCTGTTTCATCTGGTGAGTCGTAGATGATCAGGTCCTCCCAATAGCAATGGGGTATCGGGCATGCAGCCTCTAGAAGCGATCAGGAAGCTACTGTAGGCCAAGTAAGCCCACCTGAAGGCAGATCCAGGGTGAGCTTTGGGAACAGCCACAGGGTTGGCAGAGCGGTTCAGTCATTCTGTCACATTATGGTGGGAGAAGGACAACATAAAGGCAGGCTGTTGGCAAGTGAAACCCCTAGCAGAGGAGCTTATTGTGGGGAATAGGCAGGGAAGCAAACATGGACAGAGAACAATGACCGAACAAGGAGCACAGGACTAAGGACACTCTTATACAAGGCTAACAGAGGAGTGAACATGAGGCAGCTACAGTATGGCTGGTTAACAAGAGGGCAGGAACAAGAGGTAATGAGTTTTAGGGACAGCTGATTAGCAGCCATGCCCAAGGGAAACGCTGGGAACAGACAAGCAGGGCAGGGCTGGACACCAGCTCCTAAGACAAGAGTAGGACTCTGACGCTACGGCTCAGTTCTCATGCACGAGCTTGGCTGCAATAACCATGGGGATTGGTTGATGAGAGGCCAGTATGTGCTGGTGAAATCTATGAGCCAAATCCCACTATCATAAATACAGGAAACCACTTATAGCGATTAACCACTTATATAGATTAAAAAGCTTGGGACAGAATAATTCCTGTACCAATACTGTTTAAAAAATTTGCTTATAGTAATCAAGTAGTCCGCTTACAGTGTTCATTTTGGGTCTTTTAAACATGACAATAAATGGAAAAAAATTAGAACCACGTAAAAAAAAAAAAATTACTTTACTTTGAGAGCCCTACTTTGCCTTGTGGTAACTTGTTGGCTTCTGGCTACCTACTTGAGGCTAATGCTGTGTACACAGATAACATGATGGGAAAAAGTAAGTCATTTTCTCTTATAGTCAAATACAGATTCATCTAAGCTTAAGATAAACTGCCAAAAACAAGCCAATGAGATGCAGAGGCAAAATTACAATAAGCTGTATTTTATGTACAGTACAGTAGTATATTATAGCATATTTTAATATACACAGTTCAGTAATTTAATTTGTATAGTTCTGTAATTTGAAAAGCGTTTGAAACAGTTGTAATGAATTTTGAAATAATAAAATTCAGTAAATATCTGTTTTATTACCTTATATGCATGTAATTACATTTGTATATTTATCCACCTGAGTCATAAAGAAAATTAAACAAAATGATTATAATGATCATCCCCTTACAGTGATCAATTTCACCCAGACAGCCGTATAACCACTATAAGTGGTTTCTACTGTAAATGATTGGATTGTTTTGGTTCACTTGGAGATGTTATTGCATTCCTCACAAGCTACACAATAATCATTATTCCCTCCCGGCTGAGGGGGTGTCACGTTTGGAGGCGAAGGAAGACGCAGGGCTGTGTGACTTCTCAAGGCAACAGGGTTTATTCGGGGAGACATGGACAGACATCATGACAATACAATGACCGATCTACCAAGACTAACTCAGACGCAGATTAAATACACAGGAAAGGGCAAACAGAACCAGAAACAGGTGTAGACAATCCGGGAATCACACGAGGTAACGAGGTGGGCGTGGCACACAAGAGGATCGGACGGAGCTGGGCGTGACAGGGGGTATCTTTTAAGTAATTTGGCGTCATTTAATGCTTCCAAGACATTGACATTTTGTTACAGTTTGTGAATTGGTCCTCCTGACTACTTTTAGTTCTCCCAGACTTAGGTGCTACTTTTAGCGCTACAGGGCTTTATGAATTGCTCTTAGTCAAAAAAAATTAGGAGTCCTACATTTGGGACAGACACATCCATTATTTTTAAGGGTTTCTCCTAAATCGGCAAGTTAGGAGCTACTTTTAGCCTTAAGATGCTTTGTAAATACAGGTCCTGATCTGGAGTGTTTGAGTTAGCTGTTTCATCAGTGAGCCATTGACTGGATGTCTTTTGGATGGCGAACTATTCCAGACTTACTTAGACTTAGATCCTCCTGTGCCATTTGGTGCATTAGGCGGCAAGCTGTGCGCGTTTGATCAGCCACCGCTGCTTTGGCCTCATCCCATGAGATGTTTAGGGCATGCAGATCGTCAATGAAAGTCCGATGCTATGTTGTTCGGGGGCGGCCTTGCTTGCGTCTTCCTCTTGGGGGCATCCAGGTGATGGTGGATTTAGGCAGGTATAGTGGGTTGTTGGCAAAGGATGTGTCCTCCGAAGCACATGTGACGCTTGGTCACAATGTCGTTGAGGGGGTGGGTGGCAGTTCGGTGATGAATCTCTTCATTGGTAACACGGTCCCGGTATGAGACTTGCAGGATTCATCATAGCCACCACAGGTGTACGACACTGAGTCTTCTTACGGTTTTAGCAAACACCTTCCATACTTCACAGGCGTAGATTGCTGTGGAGATGACTATGGAATTAAGCAGATGGATCTTCATTGCCATGCTAATCTTTTGGGTCGACCAGATAGGCCATAGCCGCTGGAAGACCGCACCCGCTTTTGCAGTCCGGCAAGCCACATCCTGGTCGGCATTTCCGTCGTTCTTGAGAACGCTACCCAAGTACGTGAAGCTGCCCACGTCTTCGAACGATTGTTGTCCCACCATGATTGGGTCGTTTGCTGCCACATATCCAATCGTCATGATCTTAGTCTTAGTTCCACTTATCCTGAGCCCAATCTTAGCCGTTTCTTGCTCCAAGCTCCTTGTCATTGTCTTCATGTTTTTCTTGGTATCGGCGAGGAGAGCGATGTCGTCTGCAAAATCGAGGTCCGTCAGGTACGTTGGTGGTGGCCAGGGTATTCCAAACCCTTCTTGATCCATTGTGATTTGCATAGTGAAGTTGATGGCTAAAAGGAAGAGGAAGGGGGAGAGGATGCACCCCTGCCTCACCCCAGTCTCAATGGTGAAGAAATCTGTGTTGCCATCGTCCGTTCAGATGCAGCAACTAAATCCAAGGTAAAGGGATCGGAAGGTCTCGACAAACTGCTCGATGCCATATGACCATGCTATGCTCCAAAGCAAATTTCGGTGGATGCTGTTGAAGGCCTTGGTGAAATCTGCGAAATTGATCAAGAGTTGTTGCTGGTGTTCTAGGCTCTGTTCGATGATGGTTCTTAGGATGAAGATTTGCTCGGTACACGATCTGCCACTACGAAATCCGGCTTACTCTTCCTGGAGCTTCTGATCTACAGCTTGTTGAAGTCTTCAGAGGAGGACGATGTTGAATACCTTGCCGGGGACTGAGAGGAGTGTGATTCCTCGCCAGTTGTTGCAGTCCGCCAAGTAGATAGTACTCAAACTGTAGACCAGCAGGAGTTGAGAAGATCCATCATTTCATTGACGAGGTGCTGTCCACCATGCTTGAGCATTTCTTCTGACACCATGTCCAGACCTGGCACTTTGCCATTCTTCAGGAGTCTAATCATGACTGCAGTTTCTGCTGTAGTTATGGCATCTGTCCTCACATCCAAGTCATTGATGTCATTGATTGGGCCACGGGGGTCAAAGGTGAAGGTACTTTCGGGGGGAAGCTGGTTCAGGGTCTCCTTGAAGTGTTTTACCCATTGGGCATCTTGTTCTTGCTTGGTTAGCAGCAGCTTGCCATTTTTGTCTTTGACAGGTGCTCCCTGACCACTCTTCACACCAGTGATGTCATGAAAATGCATGTCTTGGTATCGTTTCTTTCCACTGCTTCTTGTGCTTCCTGGCCTTTCTGGTCGATCCAGACCTATCTATCCCATCTGCAACTCCGCTTAACTCTCTGGTCCAGCTCGCTCTAGGCTGCTGCCATGCTTCGCCATTCATCTTCCATTTGTGCTTAGTTACGCCTCTATCGGGGGCAGCTCTTCTTTCATCGATCAGATCCCAGGTCCATTCCTGGGTCCAGCGTTCCTTGTATGTTCCCCATCTTCGTCCAATAATCGCCTCCGTGCATTCTATGACTGTCTCCTTTATCCTGGACCATTTTCCCTCAACATCTTCATCTTCTGCAGGGGTCTCAAACCGATTTCTCAATTCAATCTTGAACTGCTTGGCCGTCGTCTGGTTCTTAAATCTTTCCACTGCGAAAGGGCATGGGCGTTTCTGCTATGCTTGTTGACGCTTCAGCTGAAGTCAATATTTTACGAGGAAGAGGCAATGGTCTGAACCAACATCTGCTCCTCTGCATGTAAATGTAGGTTTTGCCTTCACTGGTCATGCGCCCGCTATGCGTCCACCGCATCTCGTTGATCCCAAGCATGTCCAGCCGGTAGCATTCAAACTTGTTGAGCTATGCCAACTTTCCACATTGGAATAACGTTCTTACATTCCATGCCCCAATTCTTGTTAGTGCCTTTGCATTGAAGATCAGGCCTCACATAGGGTAATGGACGTCCGATAGGCTTGTATTCACTACCGTTATAGAAAAGTGACCATCTTCACCGCAAGTTAGTCGATTTTTCTGGTTTCTTCTTGTTGTTTCTGTAGCACTGGGTTTTTACAGGGTGGGTCGCCAGGCCAACACCCAACCCTCCTCCTTTCTCAGCCAGGCTTGGGACCGTCCATGGCGGAGTTAACTATTCCAGACACATGTGACAAATTGCTGTGATGAACAACCGGTGTTCCTGGCACATACTATAATAATCTTACTCAAAGAAATGTATATCATTTCCCCACCCCCTCATATATACAACCCATGTTTCAAGCCTTAAGAATCCCTCTCTAACCTCCTTCCCCTGCTTTATCTAAACTTAATAAAGTGGATTCAACAGGGGAGATGATATTTTTCACTATATTTCAAGGCAGGAATTCCTAATATTTGGTAAACTAAGTGTATATGTACCATAGGCTCCAGCTCTTAAAACAGTCAAGAATCTATTGCCATTGTGAAGCAGAACACTGTAAATAAAG
This sequence comes from Hippopotamyrus pictus, assembly GCA_026781145.1. Classification (NCBI taxonomy): domain Eukaryota; kingdom Metazoa; phylum Chordata; class Actinopteri; order Osteoglossiformes; family Mormyridae; genus Hippopotamyrus; species Hippopotamyrus pictus. The sequence goes on along the minus strand of JAODLC010000937.1, from coordinate 6,703 downwards.
TTTATGAGCAACCAGCCAGTGCTGTAGATAGTTTCCCTATTAATATCACATCCTATAACTACATACAACACCCTATAATGTGGATTAAAATAACTGTGCTTCTGAGTTGTATTTGATAATTATGTGTATACTAATAAAGTATAAAAACAGCAATCACCATCAATATTAAGTTTGAGATGCGTATAAAACAAAATATACACTGTACTCACTCAATTGCTACCTTACTAAGCAAACATCCATCACTGTCAGACTTTGATTTTACTTTGTAAAACATTACTATTCTGTTGCAAGATGTTGTCAGGTGGAAACACTAGAAAGCTTGGAACAAACTGTGTCAGTTTACAGCAGCTACAGCAGCATGTAAAAACGCAGCTGTGGTGTGTCATTCATTTTCTGCAAGGTGAACTTTAACTCTGAGACAACTGGCATACTGCTGGCATCCAAGACACTGGAGTCACAGAGCTCTAGCAGTAGCCTGATGCCATGAAGCAGTCCATGAGGAACACTACCAAAGACAATCTCCCACCACAGTCTCAAGCACACAAATTCATGGAAATCTTTAAAGAACACTATTATTTCATACAAATAAGACATTGCTTTATTGATTATTGACTGGTTACGAAGGTCATGTGTGATATTACCTGACCACCTGAATGAAGTGCAGGTGTTGAACTTATCTACAAGGCAAAAATGGGTTATGGGACAGGCAGATGATTATAGTTTGTGTGTTGTTCCTCCTCTGCCTGCTTCCCTCCCACTACCATACTTTGGTGGCAAGAGTTTCCATTTCCTCAAGCTAAGGGCGAAGATGGAGGGGGTGCTGGGGAACATACCACCCCTCCAAGCATGGCTAATCTGAAAGGACAGGCCTTGCTTATTATAGAACCATTGTGGATAATAAAATTTGAATCAAACTGCCTGGCAAGAGCCACTAAGGAATTTCAACTTTTTAATTTTTAAAGTTATAGAAGCACTTGACACTAAGGTGGATCAATATCACTGGTTTGCAAATGCAAATGATTACTTAGCAGGCCAGCATTCCCAAGTCTAAGTCTAAGATTCCAGTAAGCAGCAGTGCAAAGGCCCCTAATTATGTCTTTCCATTTCCCTCTCTCTGTCATAAGTGGTTATGGCCGATTTGGCTTGGTTTTCACAGGGGCAAATTTATGTTTTGGCTGCAGGAAACTTTTATCAATTAGGAAACCATCAAAACAGATAGGATTCAGCACCCATTCAGAGGGAGCCTGGAGCACAGGGTTGAGGCTATCGGCTGAACAGAGAAGGAGGGAGGGAGACAAAGAGAGAGAGCTACAGAGCCATGGGCTCCTGCCTGCCTGCATAGCCTCCGGCAACAAAGAACCCTCATCCTCCAGTCCTAGTTTTACTGATAGCACTTTTTCTGCCACCAACATTTTTCATACATTCACAAGGTACGGCTGAGTGAAGGAGGAGACCAAACCCCCCTTCTGCAAATGATTTTCAGTTCACTGTAAGGGAACAGAGAGTCCACTCCTGTTCTGTTGGTGTTAATCATGCATAAACTCCCAACAAACTTCACATTCAAAAAGACAGATTTTTTTTTAAGTTCTGGTTTCCCACCTTATCATCCAATTTACCATCCAGGTTCAAGTTATTGACTCAGCAGCTGCTTATCCAAGGGTACACAAGTTAATCATTGATCTACATTTACATTTTATTTATTTATTAGACACTTTTTTCCAAAGTGACGTACAATTGAGAAAGCAGGGTCAGACAATGCCCAGAGCTATTGGGAGTTAAGGACCTTGCTCAAGGGCCCAATGGTAACATCACACTGAAGAAATCTTGAACCTGGGATTTGGCCCAGCAACCATCCAATCACAAGCACAGCATCCTAACCCACTAAGCCACACACTGCCCCCAAAAGAATTGATTTCCCAATGAGGGTAGGATTTGAACCCAAAAATGTAATAGCAGTTCATAACCTTGACTACTCGGCCACCTCATCTGTTAACGTTAAAGGGAGAACACAGATGCCATAGGTTAAAATGAGTTCAATATCATTGATAAACAAAATGGGACAGGTTTTGGAAGCACAAATGAAGAAAACCTACTTCATCACAGAAGCTACAGTCATCTATAAATCTTAAGCAGAATTATCTGAAAGCTCTCAATAGAACTTTTTTCATATATGGGGATTTCAAATAACTTAAACAGGGCATAAAACATTTAAATGCTACCAGCTCTGCACAAATCCTCTCATGCTCTGTGGCAGTAATACTGAGAGCTGCTTGTTGGCATGAGCAATATCAAAAAGTGGATGTCACCTACAATAACCCTGTGCATATTTCCAAAGCCACAATTGCACAGGGATCACTGCAGGGGCTACTACTGTTCACTTTATATATGCTACCACTTGGTAACATTATTAGAAATCATGGTGTTGGGTTTCATTGTTATGTTGATGATATATAGTATTATATATATACCTGTTAAACCAGATGATGCTTCACAACTCTCTAGGTTAGATGACTGTACTAGATATCCAGTGTTTGATGGCAAAAAAAAAAGTTAAACAGAAAAAACAGAAGTACTGTTAGTTGGTCCCAAGGATGTTCGAAATAAGTTTGACAGCCTCAACCTTGGTGGTCTGATTCCCCCTTTACTGATGATTTTCATTAAGTTGGTGTAACTTTTGATCCATAGACTTTCATGGCAAACACTGATGAGATTTGGAATCAGGAGTGATTTTCCATCAGTTTGACACCAAACATGCCATACCAGCCTAGCGGTACACACCTCACACCATCTATATTAATTAATTAATTAATTAATTAACAATTACTTATATTATGTATGTTACTGACTCACATCAGTATACGGTGTTTTGGGTTGCACCTCAACAGATATTACACTTTTTACAGACAATACATTACATATTCATATTCAAACAGCACATCTTACCCTTAGATAGGTGTGGCCGTTAGTTTGGGGTAATACCAATTTAAATTGCACATCTGGGAACAACATATTTTGGTTGGTTTGGCTTATCCCAATTGACCTGCTCTCCAGAATGGATAATGTACTAATTACACCTTAATTCTGTTCTTTTAATGCAGCATGGTAGAACACAAAGATCTTGCTAACGGGCCACAAAGATCAGATACAGAAGTGGGGGGGGAGGGTGTTTGTTAAACAAAGAAAGAAGGATCTCTGAAAGTTAGGACACACTGAGATATGTGGTCACACTATTTAATTTTCAAGTTTCTTCTGGTATAACCATGAGAACGTATATGCAGTGGTAGCTATACATATTTATTGAAATTTATATAAGTGTTTAAGCGTGAGGGGTAAAATAGGTGATACTATAGGTGATTATAGATTTTTTGCACTATTATGTCATTCTATGTTCTGTCTGAAGTCTTATATGTCCTGTCTGTAGAGATGGTACTCAAGTAAGAATTTCATTGTGCTTTGTACACTGTACTCTGTACTTATGATAATAAAAACACTCTCTCTCTCTCTACTCTGTGAACATGGTTATAAGGGTGGCAGACAAAACACTAATATTGTCTAAGGACACACACAAACATAACCTGTATATTGAGACTAGCAATCATAAGCAAAGAAATATACAGGGTATACAAAAGCCGACTTAGAATAAACCTTCTTTAGGGTGTGGGCCTGTTGGGTGAGTGGTATATAAGGCAGGATGTATAGGGAGGGGGTTGTGTGCCAAGTTGAGGGACCCCTATCCTTGAGGTCCACTCTGCTGTCTGTACAGTAGGTCCCTAAATCTTTGGGCCATAAAAGTTGAGATGCTGGTCTCCCTTGTTATCTGTGTGTGTGTGTGTGTGTGTGTGTGTGTGTGTGTGTGTGTGTGTGTGTTTTTAAGTGTGTTTGGTGCTTGGCCCAACATGTACCTCTCGTACCAGGCTAGGCCTTGTCTCAGGCAACCTGGAATCTCAGTCCTGTCATATGTGCATGTGTGATGCTACACTAATACATGCCTTTATAACTTCTAGACTGGACTATTGCAATGCCCTCCTTTCTGGTTGCCCATCTAGATCCTTACATAAACTTTAGCTAGTACAAAATGCAGCAGGCAGAGTTCTTACAAACACTAAAAAATGTGATCATATTAGCCCTGTTCTGTGCTCCCTTTACTGGCTTCCAGTTAAGTCTCCTCCTGGGATGTGCTGCCTGGAGACCCCAAATATCAAGATATTCTGCCTCCCCTGCTGCCTGCAACGTCTCCACTACCTGTGGCATCTTTCCGGCCTGCTCGCCCATCTTCCTGTGACGTCTCTCCTGAATGCCCTGGTGCTGTACCACTGTTCGTCCCGCCATCTGATGCAGCAGCAACACCTGCCTGCAATCACAAGCCTGCTCCCCCCCTTTAAGACTACAAATGTTATAATTGGGACTGTGTGAATTGGAACTTTGCCATCTTGCCCATTTGACTTCCTCTGCCAGTTCCTGGAGGATGGGTTCCTCCCAAGCTTTCTTCCTTCTAGGGGGTTTTTCCTTGCCTCTGTCGCCTCTGGCTTGCTCACTGGGGGTTTTAGGCGGGGATAATGTAAAGCACTTTGAGACAAAGTAATGTTGTGAAAGTGCGCAATACAAATAAAATTGAATTGAATTGAATTGGGGAAGTATGAAAGAGATTCAATTGTGGAGTATGACATCTTAATTGATGACTTGACATGTGTGAGTGGTAAAAGAGCTGATTTGCATTTTTCTGTGGGAAGAACCAAAGTGGCACTCGTTAATTACAATAATGTGGGATTTTAGCACAATCTATATTCATCCCTGAGGTGGGAAATACAAAGGCATATGATGCTGTTGCATGGTCTGATGGGTAAATAGTCACAGAAGAAGACAAAGAGCAAGCAAGCTCTTAATCAAGGTAGAATTCCCAAATGATTACTCTGAATACAATCTTATGGCCATTTGGAAAATACACACAAATTTATTTCAAAAGACTGTCTAGATGAAACGGAATCAAATCCAGTGCTACAGCCACCGTCTGCTCCAGAACAATTTAGAACATTTACAACAGTTTTATAATGGATGCCTCATTTCTGGAATGCTACACAATTCTGTGTAGAAGTGTGACAGAATGCATTGTAACATTATCCCACTTTCAACTGCCTAAAATGGACAGTTCAGTTTAGTTAGTGGGGTACAGAAAGGTTCAAGAAAACAGGGTACCAGCATCCATTTTTTTATTTCATCAGTGTAGAAAGTCACATGAGGAGGATTAGAGTAGGGCTATGTTTAAAAAAAACAATTTCCTGATTCAAAATTATCTTCATTTGCATAATCTGATATCGATTCATAAAATCCAGATTGGTTTTTTACTTTTACAGTCTATGGATTTTCCCGTGGATGTGTGAAGCTTTAACCCTTTTAGCCTCATGTAGCCAGCCTCACACAATGAGATCTGGCATACAAAAACAGATTTAAAAACATTGTGTGAGCCATTACACATAATATTCAAAATATAAAACAAAAAAAAAATAAATTTACCTGAAATAAACTATAGCCAAACAGAACTTATTATTATCTACCAAGAGAGTGTCAAATAAGTTGGCGGTGTTGCCACAAGTTGTGCAAGGTGATTATAGGGTTTTAGATAAGGCGTAAAAATATGTCTGGATGCCTTTCTGGTACTATACAGACATATTGTGATGCCCAAAAGTTAGTAATCTGTATAAATTTGGCTTAAACATGTTAGACTTTAAACTATGAAAAGTTCCACCACACCACCGACGTTCTTTTACCTTGTTTATTCACAATATCTCCTCTTTTAAAAGATGTGGTGGCTGCTGAGCTATCCCTCTCTTCACCACCACTTCAGTGCTTATCGCTTCCATTATATACCAAAACAGTAGCATGTGGCATGGTCCACCAACTGAATTTAATTAACATTAGGATAGGCCAGGGCTGGACTGGCCATCTGGCATACCGGGCAATGCCCGGTGGGCCGACGCACATTTTTGGGTCGGCCCGGGGCTGTCATAATTTACCCAAAAAAGTACAGTGGTACCTCAGAACTCAAATTTAATCCGTTCAGAACTCCGGATTGAATCCTAAAAAGTTCGAGTTGTGATCGAATTTTCCCCATAAGAAATAATGGAAAACCAATGAATTGGGTCCCGGCCCCAAAAAATAAATGTGTTTTTTTTAGCATTTAAACACAAAATGAACCGGATAAAACAGGAAGAGCATATACTGTACTAAACACATCTAAGCACATTAATCAAAATGTAAAGTAAGAAAATAAATGTATCCAAACAATGTGTCCTGCCCCGATTGTCCGCTCCTTCCGTGTGCCACGTCCCCTCGTTAACCAGCTGTTTCTAGTGCTTTTCATTAGCCCTCTGTATTTCATCCGCGTTTCAGTTTGCTTCCCCAGTCTGATCATTGTATTGTCCATCTGCGTTATGCCTGCTTTACCTGTAATGAAACCCCGTATTCCCCGATACCCTGATGTCTATGCCTTTGTCTCCGTTCCGTCCCCGCACGGCACAACAATATTATAATTAAAAGTATTAATGGTTTATTATTAATATTAAAATAATGAATTAGAAATCTTTATTTTTTAATGTATTTTATTATATAATAATAATTACTATTGTTATTGTTACTGTCTATCATTGTCTAAATGTATTTTTACTGTCTAAATATATGTATTCAGTTAGTGTAAACATGCACGGTG
>JAODLC010000936.1:0-37411 GCA_026781145.1 Hippopotamyrus pictus | reverse complement strand
CTTCCCCCCCCCCCCCCCCCCCACCCCCCATGTGGGCTCTAGCATCTTACGTAACTCCACTTCCTAGTATCCCCCATCCTCTCATCAAATTTATACTCCTCCTCCCTGTTGTTATATTTATATATTTACCGTATGTACAACACAAACACCCCATCTGGCAACTTCTCATCCACACTGTCTGCAACTAGATCTCCCCAGATTCTCTCTCTTCAGAGCTGGAGCGCCTGTCTCTCTCCGGGGACACAGATCTCTTCCTCTGAGCACAGTCTTTTCCCCTCGCCATCTCGGGTGAAATTGACCGCCCTCGTTCCATCAGCTCTTCATCCCTCCAGCCCTCCCCAGCCCGGAATCCTCCATCTTTGGCTCTCTCCCATGACTGTGGCTGATCCCTCTCACTGGGGTGTGACGCTCTGTCCCTGGAAGACCTGTAGATGTAAATAAAAGTCAGCTACTGATTGCCCTTTCCCAGTGACAGTACTGCCAAACTACCAGTTCGGTACTATGCTCGAATTAAAAAAATTCAACAGAGCACAAAAATGTTTGAATAAACATCTCTGGCCTTCAGAATAAGTGCATGAGACAATCCACGGCAAAATGAGACAAGCTTGGACATTTTACATTTCTATATGGAAGCACTGGCTTTTACAATCTCCAGCAGAAATACCTTTTCTTCTTGCTCCTGTGAGAATGAGAGTGTGAGCGATGTCTCTCTCTATGTCTATGTCTCCTCTCTCTGTCCTTCTCGGCCCCCTCCTCTCGTGAACGAGAGGAGCGATGGCGCCGGGCACGATGTGCTGACGAGCTGCCCCCATCCCTGCGAGAGGAGGACTTTTCATATCTCAACACCAAGATACACAATGAACACGAAGGCTACGTTCAGACACGCCGCACAGCTACCTGTATCGATCTCCGCTTCTTGACCTTGTTCTGGCGGGATGGAAGGAAAAAAAAAAACAAAAACAGACCAAAGATGTAAAACAGACAAATTCAAAAAGAATTGTAACGATTAATATGCTCATTACAGAACTTATTTGGGATTAAAATTTCAGGAATGAATGTGACAGTAAATATCTGAAAAATGAGCCCTTCCAGTTCTGAAGTCACCTATGTGGCTGTATGAGCAGAATGTGGACAGAAGCGAAGGGTATTACAGTTTCTTCAGAAACAAAACCCTTTCATCTCATACGGATGACAGAGGCAAATTGCATGCTTTATGTTTGTGCTTTAGCCTTTGTTGGCCGGACCCTTGTTTTCTCACACAGTGAGATATTCACAGTACTGCTAACTACTCGTTTGTAAAATCACAAATCGTTCAAAGGATTTGCTGCCACCAATCATGGCACAGGATTTCATAAAAGTGTCAAACACACACAAAAACCAGTGCAGCAAATGTTTCTGAGCTCTCATACTGTGCCATAAATCCAAAGGCAGGAATATAATCTTTGCAAAGTTCATCATGCAATTCCAGGGAGATTGAAACATTCGTCACTTTAACACCTCTATGACCCGAGTTAAATTCCTTTTGACAATGATAAATTACCACATAACACAACTTTAGCTTCAGTGGAAATAAGCCTGCATTTGTGACATTCCATTCGTACAACCAAGAAACAAAGTTATACAAAATAGTAAATTACAGTTTTAAATCAAAAGAATTATGAAAGATGAAAAATTTTCTAGTGTGCTCTGTTACTCCAACTATTAAGAGTATTAAGAGGGTAACAGTAGCCTGCGCCCCATTGAGTGAACCACCAATCAGAATGTCGCAAGAACACAGGACCAATCGTGTGCTCTTATGCAAATAGAATTCCAGTGGGCTACACCAGACCATGGTAAATAGGCTACCTATGAATGGGTTTTGGACTGCCAGGAAGACTCCCCCTTTAAAGATAAAATACCACCTTAAATAAACATCAATAAGCATAGGTAACATTGGGGAGATTTGTATATTTTTTTAATAGTTTTTTTTTTCATTTTGCTGTAATCACCTAAAATAGTACCACTAATTTTAAGTACACTGGATTAGTGAGAATTCCACTTTAATTTATTTTGGCCTATGAGCTTAGTTAAGAATTCCATATAGATTTGACCAATTTGTTCAGTAAACATTTGAAATTGATAATTGCTTTATAAGTAAATATTGTCTTCAGCAAGCCATAAATACCGAAGTGTACCCTGACTGGCCACATACCGTACAACTGAGTCTTTACAGTGTATAAGTACAGTAACAGTACTGCATTCTCACCTCCGCCTCTCCCTTTCTCGATCCCTCTCCCTCTCACGCTCCCTCTCACGCTCCCGCTCTCTTTCCATCTCCCACTCCCTCTCTCTGTCCTCTTCCCGATCTCGTTCCTCTCTCCTTCTCATCCGCATCCGCTCCTGTTTCTCAGCAACCACTTTCTTTGGGAAAGAAAGGAAGGGGGAGACAGGTGAAACCAGCAATTCTCATTTCTAGCTGATCTTAAACAAGGAGAAAATATAAAAGGAACGTGCAAATAAGTGAGAACGGCTATGAATGTAATTTCTATCCGTTTTACTAATCGACACACACTTCCACGAAGCTAGTATACAGCAATCCACAACCCGCCTCGATAGATATAAAAACTAATTAAAAAAAAAAAACATTCTCGAACTTTCTGTCAAGACAAGGTTTTCAAAAGGAAATCCGTCAAGCAAATATATGCATCTTTTTGGGAGCTGTGATCCTATGGGAAGAATAGCACCAACAGTCTATAAACTGCCACAAAAACATACGTCACCAAAATTGCACCATAATAAAAATGTTATATGCATATATGCACATACTCCATGGTATGGGTGAAGGATTATAACTGTTGGAGCAGAGTCCCCTAAGGATCCAATGTAATCTTGTCTGACCTCTTTATAGCCTGCACAGCCTCCATGCTATGATTGCATATTGATTCATGGTGAACGCACCGTTCGTCAATTAAGATGGACGCTACAGGCAGACATCAACGGATCGCAGCCTCACCCTGAGCCTCTCCAGCTTCTCGCGGATCTCGATGAAGCCCAGGTGAAGCTTCCCCCCGAAGTGGTCGGCCAGGCGACGGTCGTTGTCATGGAGACCCAGGTAGGCAGAGCAGACCTCACACACCCTGAGCTTCTGCTGCTGGAAACTGGAAGCCGGCATTGAGTTCCTGTATATATCCTGACAAAAAAAAAAAATAAGTCACCCTGTATGGCAGAGCACAGAAACAGAGCGTAGCAGATTTCCTCTTCAAAAACTGTACCTTAGATGGGCATAAGTTACATAATTTCTTTATTCATATCTAAATCAGGTGAAATCCCAATTACTCTAAATAAGAATGCAATTACAGTGACACTGTTAGCTACAATGACTAAATTTGATGGTACAAATAGCCAGAGTTCACATATTAACATTTTAATGGGATCCTGTTGAACATCTGCAACATCCTGAGAAACTGAGATGAAATCCTACAGCGCTGGGTCACAGCATCCTAGGCCCTCACCTCCGCCTCCCTCTTCAGGGCCCGGGTCTTCTCCACCTTCTCCAGCACCTGCTGCGCCTCCTCCACGTTGCCCTCGCCTCCCAGCTGCTCCGCCCGGGCCAGCAGCTTACCGATCTCCTCGTTCAGCTCGTGCACTCGCTCCGCCTGCAAGCGCACGGGGGCATCAGGACGACGCACCGCGGAGATCCGGAACGGCTCTGCGCCGCCATTGACAATGTTTCGTCAGCCGCTCTCCCGCGAAAGCTGCGTCGGACGAGGAGGAGCACCTTGGCGGCCACCTCCGCGCTGATCTCCTCCTGCGTCTCCGCCAGCCGCTTCTTCGCCAGCTCCGTCCTCCGGTCGCAATCCGCGATGAAGGACTGCAGGTGCTCCGCGGCCTTTGTGGGGTGGGGGTTCAATAGAACTGTCAGTATCCACAGACAGCCAGATATATACACACACATAGGCATACATACAGGCACGCAGACATGGGATTTCTTCGCACGAATTCAATCGCAAGTCATGCGGTGGCAGGGGACTCACGTCGAGCTCAAAGAAGTATTCCTGCTGCTTGGAGGCGATCTCGTAGTCTGCCCTGAGCGCCAGGTCGTGAACCTTAACACACTCCCCCAGGTCCATGCGCTGTAACGTCGGCACATCACAGTATGCATGAAAACAGCATCACCATATCCACCTGCCGCTCATGCATCTACGACCTCAGAGCCGATGGATTCTCTGCTATGCATACAGGCGTCAAAGGCGGATCCTCTGGTATGACTGCAGCCACTAATCGAAGTCAAATGCAAATGCATCCCAGAACCCAATTAGTGAAAAAGGGCCGGAAACTCACAGTGCCTGACAGAATGTCATGAGGGCAGGAGTCCAGCAGGTGACTTTTACACACTCTCTCATCTGTAAACTTGATCCTCTGTCGCATGCTATCTCCTAAGGGAAAAGAATTTAAGTCCAGACAAGGCGAAACAGGTCCACAACATCAGCCGTGCAAGATATACGTCAATTTTACATCTGAACATTATTGACGAATACTAAAGTACACGAACAGTTTTATAAATAACTAGAAAACGAAAATACATTTCATGGGTAACGTTATGTGAAATGAAGTTATGTTGTAAACCTTCCAAGCAATCGCGGTATCTGTGGAGATCTACTTCGTAACATGAATAGATAAAGGTTTTAAAATGTGGTAATAGCATAACTCAATGCAGCTACTTCGACTCGTTACATGGACACATGCAAGCAAGATTAAAAGGACCACTATGCATCACAGCTAGAGATTTTTTTAATGTTATTTTTTAATGGAGCAAGCAGCGAAGGATTGCCTATCCGAAACTCCGAAGTGCATCGGGTTTCAGTTTCAATTTACCGGCCCGTTTGCCAAATTAACAAAGAAACATGAAACCCCAACCGTTCGCAGGCAAAGCGTAAGCAGCGAGTTGAAAAGCTGAAAAGGCGACGAAACGCCGTTTTCAAAAGCGGAATGAAGAGCTCGATCACTGCCATCGAGCGGCCGGTAACAGGCGCGTTTCATTTCCCCGCACAGATAGCAGTGCAGTTAAGCCATTTCCCCTGGTGCCTTTAAATAAGCTAGACTATTATTAATTTCTCGCTTCCTTGAACTCACCGTCTCTGCCCGTGCCCATTAGCTGGTCCAGCATCGCTCGCATTTGCGCCTGAGCCGACATCTTTCCTCTTTCTGACAGACAGCCCACGCCGCTTGTCTATACATACGACAGTCAGTCGCTCCCGACAGGCCTGGGGAGAGCAACTTTTATTTCACTTCGCAAGCCTCCCGATTCGGTTAGCGATGGCGTAAACGGCGTTATGTGGCACCATTCACCAGCTCCACGTGCTCCCCTCACTTATTTTGCTGTTTTCACCCCCCGACACGACGTCTTTTTTGAAAGCAGGAGCAGCGGTGTGGCGCGATACTTCGCTGGCTATCCGTCGCGCTAGCTACACTCTTATCGAAAGTTAGCTGGACTATATTTATTAGAAATGAAAATATATGCCTTGTTGGTTGGGAGTGATAGCAATAAATCTCATTCGATCGCTAGTAATTTTTGTACATCCTATATCTTTGTTATATGTAAATATTTTTTCTTTCTTATGCACTTTCAGGTCTTGCACTTCCCTCTCAGCAAGCGCGCTCGGCTGTTTCTGTGACTTAAGGAAGTGCTCCCCGTTCCCTGCTGTGATTGGCTGTTCGCGATGATGTCATCACCATCTCTTCCGCCGTGGGGAGCGACGTTGCCGCAACGACGCTAACGACATTTCTGTAGTGTCAATTCTGTTGTGACATTTCCTCAACACAAATACATTTCCTTAAATATATTTTCTCAAAATCCCTCGATTTACATCACCATTGCCATTTATTATAACCTCAATGTTATTGTTGTGTTGTCTTCACTATCATGTCTTCATATATAAACATACATTATAGGGACAAAAGTATTGGGACACCTGGCCATTACACCTACAGGGCCTTTTATAACATCCCATTCTAAATCCATAGGCATCGATATGGAATTGGTCCCCCCCATTGCAGCTGTAACAGCTGCCACTCTTCTGAGAAGGCTTTCCACAAGATTTTAGAGTGTTTCTGTGGGAATTTTTGCACATTCAACCAGAAGAACATTTGTGAGGTCAGGCACTGATGTTGGATGTGAAGGCCTGGCTCACAATCTCCATTCTAGTTTATCCCAAAGGTGTTCAGTGGGGATGAGGTCAGGGCTCTGTGCGGGACAGTCAAGTTCTTCCACACCAAACTCACTTAACCAAGTCTTTATGGGCCTTGCTTTGTGCGGTGGGGCACAGTCATGCTGGAACAGAAAAGGGCCTTCCCCAGACTGTTCTCACATAGTTGATAGCATAGAATTGTCTAAAATGTCTTGGTATGCTAAAGCATCAGAAGTTCCCTTCATTGTTACTATGGCCACTGGGCCTAACCCAACCCCAGAAAAACAACCCCATACCATTATCCCTCCAACACCAAATTGTACAGTTGGCACAATGCAATGAAGCCGGTAACGTTCTCCTGGCAACTGCCAAACTCAGACTTGTCCATCAGACTGGCAGAGAAGTGTGACTCGTCACTCCACAGAACATGCTTCCACTACTCCAGAGTCCAGTGACGGCTGTTTTACACCACTGCATCTGATGCTTGGCACTGCACTTAGTGATGTGAGGCTTGCATGCAGCTGCTCGGCCATGGAAGCCCATTCTATGAAGCTCTCAGTGCATATTTATTTGCTGGGGTTAATGCAGGAAGTTTGGAACAGTGCAGTTATTGAGTCAATAGAGCGTTGACGACTTTTACACACTATATGCACCTCAGCACTCGGTGACCCTGCTGTCACTTTACGTGATCTGTCACTTTGTGGCTGAGGTTCTGCTGTACCTAAATGCTTCCACTTTGCAATAATACCACTTGCACTTGACCGTGGAATATCTAGCACAAATGTTCGTAAACCTGACTGCATGGCTAGGTGCTTGATTTTATACACCTGTGGCAATGGGTCTGAAGGAAACACCCAAATTCAGTGATTAAGAGGTGTGTCCCGATACTTTAGTCCATATAGTGTAATTTGCTTTGACTGCTTAAGAATTCTGCATAGTATTGTGTAGAATAGCAAAAGGATTGTGTTAATAAGAAGCAGTGACCGATAAAAGATTTCATTTATTTTACAGTTTTGTATATTGAATTCTGATGGTGTTTTTGCCTCCAGTGAGTTGCTACAGCTAATCAGCTGTGCCATCCGAAGCCCAGATCAAACTGCTTCAGTGTTTATTTACAGGATATGTCCTCATGCACTTTTGTGCTGAACCGATTCTATCCACCGGCATTAGGTGTGTCCTCCGCATACGAGCCCTAGCAGTGAGAACTGTCACAAGTATGTGAGTAGGTACCTTTTATCATCTAAGCGCATGACATATGGGATGCTTATTGCTTCTGAACTGCTTGATACCAGGATTGTGGGGATCTTGTACCGTATTCGTTTTAGGTGAAACAACCTCCTGTTTACTTTCGTTTTTTAGGTGCTACACATCATATAAGAGCCGCCAAAGGGGAGGGGGGAGCAGGGGAGCAGCTGGAAAATGGACATGTAAGGTTCTTTTGACGTGATACATAGTAATTCATAGTTGTGCTCAGTAAACAAGGACTAAATGTTCTCAGACTTATTTCTTCCAAAAATACAGAAAGAAAATTCCATTCTTTAAATTGAATTAGCAAAATATGAATCAGCAATATATATATATATTTTTTTTAAGAAACACGCCGGCTCGATGATCGATGGCAGCCTAAAACCACAATTTTATAATGAAAGCCAAATAGGCCAGAGCAGAAGAAATTGAATGTCTCTCTCATATGTGTCCTCTTACGTATGGATAGACGCGGTGCTGGGAAATGGTTCAATGCCCTTTATGGGGCAGCTATGCCATACCTGAACAACTAGGGTTGCCATGCCTGGGTATGAATCCCAATAATATTAGTGCTGTTTGTTTTTGTTTAACAGTATATGTATGTGTGTGTGCTTCTCATTCTTGTGATGGATTTTCTCTATGCTTTCATGCTCAGCAAATGCAAACAGGTAGAATCTCTGCTCTCTCTTGTGCACAACAGCCTCAATAACCTCCACACTCCATACCAAATTTAGCTTGGTGTTGGTGTCTCACTAAGTTTCAGTGCTGAGAGAAAGGGAAGCATGTGGTGAGTGGATGGATGACTCTTCTGCTATTCAGAGGGGGTATAGATTGTGGGAGGGAAGAGACGTGTTGATGAACACAGTGATTATGCATCATGCGGTTTTATCATAATAATAATAATAGTACCTATATTATTCAGATATTTAATATCTACCACCAGCCGCTTTGTCTTTCTGACGCTGAGATGCCGGTAGCTCTTCTTACACCACGATCTCCTTCAGACTTCAATAATCCTCTTCTATTTCTTTGTTGATAACTCCCGCATGCAATGCCGGCTTCCTCCCCTCACTTCGGTTTTCCCCGACAATCCGAAGACAAGCGCTTAGGCTAAGTGGGATCCCTAATTTTGTGTGCCCTGTGATGGACTGGCATGCCGTCCAGGATGTTAATAATTCATTTATCCATCTGTCTACCCCAGTCTTGTGCTCTGCGCTCGTTGGCTTGGCTCCGGCCACCTCAGCGACTCTAACCAGAATAAACAGTTATAAGATCGATAGGTGGATGAGTGGATCGATAGATAGATGGATGGAGGTATTCTGACCCCAAGCAATTAATGAGCAACAATGAATGAAGAAGTTAAAATTTACAGAATTCATTTAATTAGATTCATTTTATTATTTCCCCCAAATTGTAATCCATTTATTTTGGAATAAAAATACAGTATTACATTAAGTGGGCCAGGTATCCAGACATTCATCACTAACCTAATTTTTTGCACATATGGAGTGAGGGTGGGATTCGAACCACAACCCCCCCGGAAGTGTGAGTGCCACCCAGTGACCAACAGTGCAATGCACAGCAATGATATTCATTATTTCATTAAAGAATAATTAAAAGTTACATAACACGGACACTTAAAAACTGTAAAAATACAGCTGGTTTATTTATTAACGTGTTTCCTGTTGCAGTAAAACTCTGGACTTACAGTATTACTTTTAAATACTTGATATGCAACGTGTACGTTTTTTTTTTCTTTAAAACGAGCCGACACGCCTTTAAACACGCCTCATTAACGTCAAAGTCCCACCTACAAGACAAACTAAGGAGTCCCAACTTCCAGTGTAAACTAGAGGGACATTCAAACCAGGAAGATGGCGTCAGCAGTGGCCGGAGTTCTTAGGTTTTATGCATTAAAAAACAGCGCAATCCTAAAACGTAACACTGTATGCAGGTTTTTGGGCACATCGCTTCTTATTCAGTCTCGAAACGCCGTGTCAACGACGTCCGGTGCTATTCTGCCTAAGCCGACTAAAGTAAGTTTGGGGAGATTATAAGTAAGCAGTAAGCGGCTATTTCGCATGACAGGACCACACTGGATTCATTAAGCAGCAATCGGAAAATAATAGTAATTGAAATTATTCATAACTGTAAATGTTTCGACGGTGGTATAGAAGGACTTACATCCGAAAATGATTTTTTCAACTCAGTGGTTTTGGTTCACTGAATCGAGAATACTTTTATATTCAAATTTATATTTAAAACAGTATGGCCTATATTAAAACCCCATATATGTTACAAGTAGGTATATTTTTAACGATATGTTTGTAATTTACAACACTCGTTTAGTCTGATACGCAACATAAACAGTGAAACGTACATATTCAGGAAGTCTCAGGTGGAAAGATGTGTTGTAATCAAGAGTCTGGTACTTACAAGGGCGTTACTTTGGCTTGAACTTTGGGGGGGCGTGATTATTGGGGGGTACAACCACCCCGCCACCCCCCGTAATTTCAGCCCATAGGTACTTGATTGTGAAATTATACGGCTCGTAGGGCAAAATTAAATCTTACCATGCATTCATGTTATATTCATGCACCTTTCTGTGTCTAAATGCTAATATCCAATGATCTTTCTGTAAGATGTAACTAGGTGATTTTCTTTTCTTTTTTTGCAATTCGCAGACCTCCTTCGGAATGATTCGGATTATGATTGTGGTAGTCCCTTTTCTACTTATCGGAACTCAGATAAGCAAGAAGTTTGCCATTATGCTTGAAGAAAACGACATCTTTGTTCCCGAGGATGACGATGATTAAACCCTGGACACAGGTTTGTAGATGCCATACATACATGTGTGCAAACAGGTTGCGATTACTGGGGGGGACCGGGGTCTGTTGCTCGAAGCGGTACAGTAATTAATCTTCCTATATAGCTTAAATTCGAACTTTATATTGATGCGGTAAAATTTTGCTTTGTCATTTCTCTGCATCTCCCCCAAATGCGTGTGTCCGGAGTTCTGGGTTTAGCCATTTGGGTTTAGCCCCCCAAACAAACCAACACGTACTTGGTTGTAGGAATGCTTTCGACACTCCCATGCAGCCTTTATGATTCTGACGTAGGCTGACGTTCGCTCTACAGGTAACACTGCATTCCTGTGAATGTTTTTAAATACGATATTGTCAACATATACTCTGTAATACGCTTGTACATTTGTGTATATACCGCTGGCCTTTACGTCGAGGTTTTTGCTGGCGTCATACAGATCGGGTTTATTTGATCTTACGTTAACCCTAACCTTAATACATTTCTAAAACGTAAAATATCTGTCAAAGTGACTGGAGCATTGAAGGTGAGTCTCATAATTTATGATCTAAATTGTTTAGGAAAAAACTAGTTTCCTCTTTAAAAATATCAGTCATTACTCACAAGTCCCACCATGTCTTATTCATTCCTACGAAACCACAGCCGCTGCTGCTATTGGGTTTGGTTGTTCTTTGTTGCAGCGACAGAGCCAAATGCTTTTTATTAAACAGAAAGTATGTCAGTCCCCCGAAAGGAATCACTCATTACTCCAAAACCATTCAAACTTAGTGCCAGGCAAGTCATTCCTCCAGGAAGATTAACATATGAAAAAATATTCTGGTTATTCTACATATTGGTAAAATTGAAGTTTTAATACAGTACATGTGCAATTTTTACCCTAAGACCCTGACCAGGATGTAGGGTTAGACGTTAGATGATGGATGGCCCACTTATTCAGATTAAAAATATTATTAAAATATTGATTTGAATTTAATCACCGTTTTGAGTAATTACATTGAATGTGAATTGTTTTGTCTTATAATTATGTATGATAATATTTGGAACTTCCTCTCTTACATTTCTTGACTGACGTTATGTTAAATTGTACCCATAATTCTGTGTGTTGCTCGTTGGTAGGGCACCACAGTCATGGCTGTATTTTACTGTATTTTATATTGTAAATATCTAAGCCTGTTTTTAAAAAATGTGCTGTAATGAGTTTCACATAGGTGTCCCTAGGTTGGGCCTATTGGCTACTCTATCACCCACGGGATGGATGTACAGTTTTATTGATAAAACCGTCATTTAAGACATTTATTAGTAAATAGTACATTAGTAGTTCATTACATTTTTTTATGGGACACTTTAAGGGAATTGGCTCTCGGGCCCAATGGTGAATCACTCTGCCGACCGTGGGATTGTGATCATAGTGCCCTTACCCCACTGAGCCAAACGCCGCCCCCAGTAAATTAACATTATATATAATAAATAGTAATTTAACATTATTTAAGATGTTAAATCACTCGTTAGAATGTGTAATGACATCCAGAAGATCATTTTATTGAAAATATGAAAACTCCATAGGACATTGTTGCATGTCTTTCTCTTCCACGAGTTTGTGGAAAATTTCCAACCGTTACAACACTCTATTGATCTCAGTCCGCCCTTTAAATCTAGGAAAGAATAAACACCTTGGACACTCTGAAAAGCTCATACAGATCCATTTTGTATGTTAGAAATTGTTGTATGCAAATTAACCTCAACCTACAAAGTGATAGGCAGGAACTGCACCACTGAGCTCTATGGGGCACCAATCAGCAGCGCTGTGTGCAGAATACAGCCTTATTAATAGCTGGTTCTAAGTGCGGCCTATGGCCAGAGCACCTGAAATTGGAATTTCTGTACTGAAATTACCCAGGGTAGAAGTTCAGATTAAAGTATCAGATAAGCGTGGAATAACACTTCATGCTCAGTGGAAATTAAACGGCACTTAACACAACATAGTTCAGGATGAAAAATAGGAACCTGAATTAAAGCTGACATTCTGTACACTAGCCTCATTTTCATATTTTGATCTGAACATGCCGCAAAAATAACTCGTTTTACTTCACTGAACCAGTACTTGGGTTTCTGGCTCTATAACCATCTGATTCCTCTTCTCCCCTTTCAGGTTGAGTGGCGCATCAATGTCAACAAATCACAGACAAATTCTAGTATCACCAAAAAGAGGTCTTAGGAACCCAACAGAATTCACACGTTACATTTATTAACAGAAGAACAGAAAGTAATGCAGAATCAGTGTTTATTAACATTTGTTGTATTGGTGTGTCAAATACATATAGTAACTGTAACCTACTCAACATGTGGCAAGAATGATTCACCAGTTTACTGAATATAAAAACTTAAGGCTCTGTATATTACTGGTCACAAAAAAAGTAAAACTCACTTGAAAAATAATATTTTCATTGTCATTAAAATGATTTAAAACACTTGAATTAGAGGTTTTTTCTTAATCTTGTGACAAGTGACTCTTTAGAAGTTAACATGGTAACATTTTTATAGCCTGCATCATAAGCAGTAAGATAATCCAGTATTTGCCACAATATCTGATTTTCCCAAGTGGCAAAACGTTGACCCATTGACTCCCAAACGCACAAAAATATTGCAGCACCATGAAAAATGAGTGTTCAAACAAAAACATTTTCCAGGTTTTTCAAAGTTAGTCTGGAGCAATGATGCTTCATCAGTGGACTGTAGGTCTTTCAAGGAATCGATATCAATGAGTGAAGCTACCTCCTCCTGATAGCGTGTTTGAGCAAAATTAACATTGGTGCATGTCAATGTACAGATTCAAGATGTAGCATAGCATAGTACAAAACATTTGTGGGTGTTTCTCTGTTTGGCCCAAGCAGTCCCAAGAACGGGGATTTGTAGTTTTTGTGAAATTTACTTACAGCAATCTCAGAAATTCTGAACACTGCAACTCTGTGGACAGCCATCTGATTTAGTCAACTTTGGCCCGTGACCCAGTCAGTGACATTCATACATGCTTCAAAAAGTCAGAAAAAAAACTCTAGAAAAATAGCCTGCAGACACTGCAAAACAAGGGAAGGTGAAAAGTACAGAAGAAAATGCAAGATTTCAACAGAGGTATGAGAAAATTTAAGTGAAACCACCTCCGTAGTGACCACGTATTGTGGATCCTAATATGCTTTTTTGTCTCCACATTCATAGGGCCCTTGGGTACCAAGGGAGAAGTGAGGCGATAATTGTTTAAATAGACCTTATACTCCAGTCCTTTGCCACAACTATAGTGGTATAACATTTAAGTTCTTATATTGTCCCTCTGAAACGTGCGACAAGAAATGTGAAACAGTGAGCCAGTACTTGGGGAGGAAACTGGTGAACCAAGCCAGCGTTCCCTCGCTACAGAATCACGTGTCCTGGTATCTTCCTCTCCCTGCCAATCTCCATGTCACCATAGGCTGTGTCAGTACCGGTCAAAGCCAACGTGGCACTCTAGAATAGTTTCACTGCCAGTGTGCCCCGCCGTATGAGATGCAGTGAAGTTGGCTAGTTAAACCAGCACCCTCTAGGTCACCTATTGGGTTGACCGGCACTGGGCAGCATTGAGCACGTTGGAGCCCCTGAAAATGAAGCTTTCTGAAGACAAGCCAACATGGCTGTCGGAATGACGACGGCCACAGAGTTTCCCTCTAAGGGGAGTTGGGTAAGCAGATTGGGCCGACCAGCCTCCATCTCCAACCTGGCTGTGGTGGCTCAGTGGGACATGCTGTTCCCCAGCTCCTGGCCTTCCCGCAGGGCCGCCATCGCCAGTCTCAGGTGCTCACGCAGGGCCTCAAGCTCCCGCTCGCTGCGGTTCTTCGCTGCGTTCAGCTCCACGTTGGCCTCCTTGCACCGCTCGTACGCCAGGCGCTTCTCCTGCCAGAGGAGAGCAAGACGTGAAGGGTATATCCACATGATAGATGCTATCCTCAGTCTTACTGTAATACATCCTTAGGCCTGATGGAGATGTTGAGCAGCTTAGGTGTGGGCATTCTCCTAAGGAGCGCACACATAAATATCACCTACAAACCTTGCTGAGGGCAAGCAGCTCATCCCTCAAGCAGCTGATCTCCTTATGCAGGTACCGGACCTCGTTCTCCTTCACTCGGAGCAGCACCTGCCAGAAGAAATATAGCGAGTGTTGACTGGTACATAGGCGTCACACGGGACCTGAAAACACGCTCATGGGTCTTTTACTTACACAAAAATGTTCTGAGGGACCAACTAATCAGATGTCTTGGTCATGCTTGGACCCACCTCCTCTACAATCTGATTGGTTCTCTCTCAGAAGCAATCATTTTTTGTTCTGCCCTCAGAACGTTTTTTTGTAAGTAAAACTCCCACGTGCTGAAAGCACACCTTCAAATCGACATCCAGCTAGACGGCCGAACGCAGAATCCGAATTTCAAAGACGGTGACCACTAGGTGGTGACAGTGATCAATTGCAGCAGTGTTCCCTTCGTGGCTTCTGCCTTACCTCCAACTCGCAGGAACTGTGCTCGCGGCCGTCATGCAGGACGCCGTCTGAGCCCTCACGCTCGGAGCTTGAGCGCATGTGGCTTATCTCCTTCATCAGATGAGACTGCAGATCCTGTGAAGAAAGAGTGAGAGAGAGAGAGAGAGAGAGAGAGAGAAGGGCTTACACCAGGGCAGGTCAAGCTGAACAAGCAAAGGGGCATGTGAACAGCATGTTAGTTAACAGCACATGGCAACACGTCACTCATAGGACAGAGAAAGATAAACCAGCTAACAAGGAAGCCTTCTCTGTTTGGTAGCTTCCCCTGGAATCATTATCTTGGCCAAAAAGCTTGCTTTTTATTTTTAAAACTTACAAGTTCTACAATGACTGAAGCAACTCGGTCACCCTGATAAATTCAACAGTAACTGTCAACGTCAGAGACAAAGAGTGGTGCAGACAGACGGCAGAAAGGAAATAATTACAAACACTATTCACACGTTTCTGCGATCTACAGCAGAACAACGTACGGCAGCAAACCCTGCCGTGAGAAATGGCACAGTCCAGACACTGAGTTTTGCTTGGTGAGCTCAGTCACCAAACTGTGCACAGGCAGAAAGGACTTTCAGAACTGTACCTTATAAATTGGGCCAGCGTGTGGTACAGTGGTTAAGGTCTCTGTTCCTGACAGAAAGGACCCCAGGTCTTGAATACCGTCCTCAGCAAAATAGTCACATGTCCACTGGGCTCTAGAGAAAAGCCCTTACCACCACCGCCCCCAAATGCTGCAGGGGCACCAGATAAATGATCTGACCCAACACTCAGACCCCAAGCCTCGCGCGTGTGTCTCAAAGGAGAGCATGAAGGGATACGTGAAATTGAAGCATTCCAATGTACCTGTACTCAGACTTGTGCAAATGGCAAATGGAGTACTTCATTTCATACATAGAATATTTCGGGCTGATGGCAAACATGAATATGCATAATCACTGGCAGATGAAGGCGGCCAGGAGCTGACAGAGAGCCACAATTACTCACTCACCCGATTCTCCTTCTTCAGCTGCTCCAGCTCCGTCTCCCTTCGGCTCGCCTCCCTCTCCATCTCCCTGTGTCTCTCCTCCGCCCTCCTCACCTCCAGGCACTTCTGAGAGTACCGCTCTGACAGGCTGTCCAGTTCCCTCTGCTGGGCCTGCCGCTCAGACCTGGAACGGGTTATACAGTGACAATCAGCGACAGCAGCAAGATAAGGCAAACTCCAGTGAAGGGAAGCAAACTATTCAACATATACATTCTTCTAGACCACAACTAAAATTCAGGGATGCAAGTGTCCCAAAATGAAAAAAGCTGTAATTTTATGTATATAATGCGCACATCATACATACAGCACCACTCGAAAGTTTGGACACACCTACCCATAAAAAGGTTGATTTGTACTATTCTCTACTATTTAGAATAAAGACATATACACTATAAAATACATATATGGAATTATGCACTGACTAAAAAAATTATAAATAAATAAAATTAAGCACTCTACAAACATTCCTAATGCCCGGGGCCAGCATTTCACGAATCACCTTTGATCATGCGGCCAAAACAGCAAAACCTGCGATGGATGCATGTTGTCCAATGAGCTGTGCACATGCACACATGCACTCGCTTTTTCACAGTAAGATAACACATCCGAATTGTGGACCCGAGCATCCGGGAGTTCAGACAATGTCACAACACGTCCTTATACATTGCTTGGTTTCCCGCAAAAGATAAATCTGGAGACATAATGGAAGTGATTTTTGAACTGCGACGCTTAAATGTGCGGCATGCATGCCCTGCGGAGGGTCGACCGTGCCATTTGGGCGGCTGTTTTCATCTCAGCCTGCCAGACCTACTTTGTATACAAATGACAGGGCTTACCCATAATCCCACTACTGGCACCTCCGAAGCGTCGTGTGCGTGTGACCTACAGGTCACGTGACTCACTGCGTCTGCGGCAGGGCCTGCGGCTCAGCCGTCCCTCCACCCAGCCTCCTCGCTCTCGCCACTTCCTCCTCCAGCTCCACCCTCAGGGCTGTCTTCAGCACCTCCATTGCTAGGGGTGTGAATTTGGGAGGGGGAGGGGGGTTGACATTGTGATAATGTATAAATGCTACTAAAAATGTCAATTAAATGCAACATCTGCAAAGACAAAAAGAAAACGATGAAAGAAGTAGTACTGGGGTTAATTATTTATTATCATCATTGTTATTAACAACAACCTGCCTAAGGATGCAGCTCAGCCTCCAGTCCAGACACTTGTTACCTCGCAACTCTCTACTGGCAGGTCTACCAGCTTCTGCTGTCACACCACCGCAGGTGATTCAAAACACGGCAACACGTCTGACATTCATTCAACCTAAACATTCCCGTGTCACACCCCATCTTCACCGTCTCCCACCGCCACTCACATCGAGTTCGAGTCCTTGCCGACAGGCTTACAGGTCCGTCAATTAACAGACACCCATCTCCAATAAGAGGCTCTTCAAGAATTATCTCAGCCCCTTCGGTCGGAAAACCAACGCTGTTTGAAGCTCCCTCCACCCTGCAAGAAGTGTCACTCTGGATGGTTCTCTTGTGAGGTTCTTCGATGGTGGAATGAGCTGCTGAACCATGTATGGTCACCAGACTCTACCTTCTGGAAACACCTTAACACCCATCTGTTCCATGAATTCCTCTACTAACCTGATGCCTCTGTATGTCCTCTGAATGTTTGTCATTCTTAATATTGCACTTTAGGTCATTGAATAGCCTTATTAGGTTCTTACTTCTTACTGCGGCTGCACTTATGCCTAGTCGACTCCTCCACAGCACATATGTTTGTAATGTGCTCCTCTCACTTGTATGTCGCTTTGGACAAAAGCGTCTGCTAAATACATTTTTGCATTTGCATTTTGCGTAAGTATACATTTACGGTATAAAGGATTAAATGCAATGTCATTTCTTGCCATAAAAGTACAAATGCACATAAGACAAATATACATTTGCTCTGTTATGGGAAGAAATTAAGAAGTATTTAATCCTTTATGCCGTGAATCTGTACGCGAGTACCAGTTACGTCGATCCTGGCAGCAACGTCAACGCTTCGCAGCCCAGTCCGCTGCAGGCTCGCCTGGCACCTCACCACCCAAACGGGGTTCCCTACCCACTCACCCTGTGCCGTGGCCTGGGCCTCCTCCCGAAGCAGCCGGTCACGCTCCACCTCCAGCTCCCTCACCTCCCGTTCATGCCGTCGCCGTAGCTCCTCCAGCACCTCCCTGTGCGCCTTCTCCATCGCCTCCAGGCTTCGGCCACAGGGGGCCTCTATGCCACACTTCCCACCTTCTCTAGCAAACCTCACCTTCTGTAGCTGCTCCACCTGAGCCTTCAGCAAGGCCACCTGATAGGGTGGGGAAAGGGGACCAGAGGATGACATCACTAACGCACAGCTGGAGCACAGCAGAACAAATAACCTCAGCTATCAGTCCTTCCATTTGCAATTGCCCTTCATCCAGCGAGGGCCTCGATGCTCGAGCACCTAACCTATCAAACACTGGGCATCTCTGAATGGGTGACCTCATGCACCGGTGATATTTTTAACGTGTGGGGCAACAACAATTTCTGTGTGGTCACCATTATTCCCAGACTTAATTATTGATTTATATAGTCTATTCCTACTACCTCCTTCAACAGCACTTCATTGGCAGGCTGGTTAGCACAGGAACCAATCAGGGGCAGCGACCTCATCTCCCGCAGGGGCAGTCTTTCAAACTCCACCCACTTCCTCTCAAGCGTCTCTTCCAAAGTGGAGGCGGAGCTTGTCCCCTTCTTCAGGTGCACAGCATCCCACGGGCTGCTGCCAGGTGGCGCCTCCTTGGCAGGAACCCCAGCCTGGAACCAGCGGGCCCTGTCCTGCAGCCTCCGGACCTGTTCCCTGTCCAGGCCTTCTTTGGTCTCTGGCGTGCCGACGGGCTGTGCGGGGGCTTCTGTGACCATCAGCGGTGCAAGCTCCACATAGTCTAGCTGATGCAGGGTGGGGGTCATGACCTCAGAGCCTGAGTCCCTGTGACCGGGCAAAACGGGACAGGACGTGTGGATCTCTTTGTCACTCCTGCTGTCTGACAGCCTGGAAAACAGGAAGAAAAGTAATGAATGAGGATGACGCATATTTCCCTGCATGCAGTGACTCACTATGGGCCCAGTACAAATTACAGCAAACCTGGTTTAGACAGCATATCACCAGCAGCGTGTGTGCATGTGTGTGTCTGAGAGGAAATCAGATTAGTTCAGTCAGAGCAGTCGTATCACGCAGTTACATGGACCACGCAGAATGGGTGCAGAATGGGCCACAGAATTACCTGAGTGGGACCATGGGGCGCTTTGGTGGAGGAGTTCAAATGTGCATCTTAAAATTTTAGTTTTTCTTACTTCCGGTTCACAGGTATGGAAAAGTTCTGTGACTGGTTGGCATTTTCCCAGCTTTGGTGTGGGCCAAGCTTGAGACCAGCTGGGCCGGGCATATCCCCCCCCCGCGGGGAGCTGGTTCTGCAGCTGTCTAAACTGATACACCAGAGGTGTGAAGTAAAACTATATCTGAACAGTGTCGAGTACAGCAGCAGGAACTTACTGCATGATGTCGGGCGAGCCGCTGGGAAGGACGTTCTTCCGCAGAACCTCCAGCCAGTTCCTCCTGATCCCCGACGTCATGGCAGACAGGGTAAACACAGCCCCCTGGGTCTGTGCACAAGTGAAGAGAAAGAGAGGACAAGCAGGATCTTACAAGTCAGCATTTGAGATAAACACTAACCTGGAGCTGAAGACAAACATTCCATCCAGATGCTTCCAAACATTCCATATCAAACATTCCATCCAGATGCTTCCAAACATTCCATATCAAACATTCCATCCACAGAACATATATACGAGGATATAATCCCAGATATACACATAATATAAAGAGCACAAGCTTCGATCTTCTGAAGAACATCTGAGGGTCCTGTATTCCCTTTCACCACTATAAGTGAGGTAAAACTTTTTGTGAGCATACATAACAGCACCTACTGGACTTCTTTGAACATTTCCTCAAATTGAAATAAGTGAAACAGATTCCAGTACTATCCACCTGGATCTGAAAACCATAGTTCTTCTCCACGTCAAACTCGGACACTCCCACACAGGACCTCAGGTCAATCTCCCCGTCCAGATCTTCCTTCTGACATGACATTAAAGAGATGACAAAGAGAGCAGCACTCTTCAGTGACTTATTAGCAAAGCTGAGTGTTAGCAATTTACACCATTCCAAGTACTTTATATTAGCAGGAATTTGTGTTTGCCTGGGTATACGTTACTTCTAAGCAGGAAAATTTGTCACTGTCCTCTCACTACATTTCCCGGCCTCACTGCTCAGCTCTCTGTCACTTCCCTCAGTGAAACTATCTGCAAATCAGTACTGACACATGCAGCTCATCTGAGATAAACATCTTGTGCCACATGTCACGGCACAGAAGATATTGAGGAATCAAAGGGCTGTCTGTGAAGGGAGCGAGTCCCAGGCTCCATATACAATACATTTCAGGTTAAAGAGTTAAAAAGTACTCTAGCTACACCATTCTCTTTTACCTCGCATGTAAAGAACCAGTGCAGAAATTAGGTGTTAGGGGAACCAGACCCAGGAATTTCCTTAGCCTGTTTCAAACAATGAGACTATCTACACCCTGAGACTCTACCAACATTTTGAGTGAATTTCGAAAAGTTTTCTTCTGCTTAAATTTTTTCACAATGATTGATTTCTTTATCAGTTGTAATGCATCTTAGTTACTCTGCTGAGTGTTTGATGTGTATCGAGTATCTGACTAAAATAATTTTAACCGGGAGCCATGGCACAGAACCACGGTGAGGATGAAAGTTCAGAAAAACAATCGGCAGCTCATCTCACCTCCTCTGCCCTGGCGTCCCTGTAGTACCTCAGGCTGGCGTCCGTCAACACGAACCAGTGCTTCTGCCACTGGGGAAACAAACCAGGCACCGTGTGACACAGCAAGCCTGACCAGGACCTGCTCTATCCTAGCCGAGGCTGCGAATGAGCCAGTATGATCAGACAGAAATTTTATTTAGAGCACACAAGGGCTGTTCCAATCCTTGCAGGAACCCCAAGTGACTTAAAGTTGCGAAGAGAGGAACACTGAAGTGTCCAAGTGCAGGACAGAGGTTGTGTGCAGGAACACTTCTGAGTTCCCATTTTAAATCCACAGTGGCAAGAAGTTCCTTGGTGTTGTGTGGAGAAGCCAAAATGTTTCAGCATAACACGCAGTCCGCCTAATATCCAGGCAAGCACGCTCGGACACATGGGAGAACCAGCTAACCGGTTGATGCAACGAGGGAGTCTGAAACAACCACTTCTGCTTTTGAGTGCTTTTGACTGTTCTAAACACAACCGAGCACAACAGCAGTAGCAGAAAGGCCGAGTACCTCTCCATCGTCATCAAGCTTCGACATCCATCCCTTCTTGAAGTTAAGGAGATCAGGCTGCAGAAATAGGGTCAGGGAAAAAGGAGAACATCATTCAGCACTTAGCTTTGAAAAAAACAGAAGCACAGTAACAATGGTGTCAGTATGCGTTTCCTACATCTTTGTATGTGTGTCTGATTACTGTTGGTACTGTGGTTCAGGTCACAGGAGTGACATGTCAATGTACCATTAACTGGAGATGCTTCAGTAAATAGTGAAGTGCACAAAAGTAGCTTGAATGGCAAACAATTGAAAATATGTGTGTATATTTTCATAGCTATTTTAATACTGTATGCATGCAAACTGAGGCTGACATGTTAAAGCCACAATCCACAGGAAGCGCGTCAGACAGACTTTGACTGATATACGCAGCTACTGCAGATACCCTAGCAGGTACAGAGCGAGGCGACTTAATGGACTTCATCCACGTTTACTGACAAAAGCAACGCAGATCAAATCTGAACGGCTACTTGTTTCAGATTTTTCTGCTCCAGTTAATCTTTTTTCACCCATCATCCAAAAAGTAAGCTGCAGACCAGTAAGTGACTGGAATTCAGAAGGAGAGGCAGTCCTTCTGTAGGATTTTTGAAAATGATCTAGGTGAACACTGAAAGACACTGCAACAACAGCTACACAGGAAATAATGAAAATGCTATTAAATGTAGTTAGGTTACACAAAAGTTCAAACGTCCCCCTTTTGTCCAGTGAATCGTTTCCCATTGTGAGAATATCTGGTTTAACTGGCTCTTTTTCTGAATGCATCGGAGATACAGGTACTCGTAGTTGTAGCGTGAGGATGAAACACGGTCGCGTATTTCAAATTACACCTAGGGGTCCCAAACAAACCGTCCCCCAGCGTTAAAGACAGATGCAGCGGATTCTGTGAGGAATTACTCCTGCGGCATTATAAACATAACAAGGCGTTACAATGCGGAATTTGCATATGGGTCTTTGTCTATGATATTCCTAAAAATGATGCTTCTAAATAATCACGTCACCACCACGACACCAGCTCCGACGATCACATGGAGTCCCGGTTTCATTTCACAGTTAAAGCCTGAATGCTGCAGAACTCAGACGGCCTCTTAGCTGTGGATCATTCACCTTGAATTTACATGTCCTACATAAATAGGTCTGAAGTCTGTTATTCATTGGTGCATAGCTGTAAGTTTGAAAACTAACTCTGCAGTTAATAAGGAGCCGAGGTTACAAGAATACCGACGATGAATCGGTTTAATTTTATTAAACCGGCCAATGTTTTATTCTTACAGGAGAAAAAAAAGTCTCCTCAACCAGATACAGAAAACACATTGGCCAAACCTGTCATTGAATCTGTTAAGTGTCTAGAAATGTGTTGTACATAAACTTTATGGAATGACCGACTACATCCATCAAAAACGTAAGAATTAAACGAAATCGAAAGCTTAAATGAGACAACTTAAGGTAGCATAATGTATAACTGACGTTAAGTGGTAATTCGATCATAATGAAAATCTCAAAGAGCAAAGTCACAACAGGAAGAGCCTGTACTGATCAACACATCGAACACGGAAAAGAGGTTAAAAGGCTTCGTTTTCTAACAGAAACACCCGTTAAAAGCTATTTTTTCGTGAGAGCTTCTATCGTTAAATTGACG
Source organism: Hippopotamyrus pictus (assembly GCA_026781145.1). Classification (NCBI taxonomy): domain Eukaryota; kingdom Metazoa; phylum Chordata; class Actinopteri; order Osteoglossiformes; family Mormyridae; genus Hippopotamyrus; species Hippopotamyrus pictus. The sequence goes on along the minus strand of JAODLC010000936.1, from coordinate 14,520 downwards.
CGTCACACTAAGTATACGTGAGATGCTGGAAAGTCGTCAGAAAACTTCAGCTGCGATGTTACTCAAACTATACACACTTGTTTTTCCATCAACAATTTAGAAACTGATCAATTAAACAGCAGTCTTTACTAGCAAAGCATGTTCTTAATGGTGACGAAAACTCCACGGTTTAAAATTACAGGTAAACACTCACCGTCATGTTTGTTACCGGATCCCGGATCCAAGGGGTGAAAGAGAAGAGAAACGCAGGCTTCAGCTTGTAGATTGATTAGCATATGTCATCTCAATTAATATAGCAAAGTGATAGTCCCTACAGCCCAACTTCTAACGCTCACATTTGAATTTTCTTGACTTTTATGTGCATTTAAAAATTTCATAGGTTGATTTAAAATGCATCTATTTTCATTTGTATGTATATAATATTATAATTACTGAGAAGTTACAGCAACCGGCAAGTGACTAGTTCCTGGGCGGTTCCACAAGGTAAAGTAGGCAGACACTCGCAGTCAACCAATGGCTATTTAACGTAGCGATGCTAAGCCCATAAACGGAGAGTAAAGGGGCGTCCCAGCACATGCAGAAGGTAAATGCACGTATGCACACTGATCACAGGGCCAGGAGGCACTGAGGGACACACAAGATAAGGAGTGGTATTTTGGCGTACAGTTCAGTCCAGTCTTTTACTTAGTAAAACATTCACTCACTTAAAAAATATATATATTCCAATTTTATTTCCCGAGTTCTAATGTTCTTAGGCGTGGGTTGGTGTCGGGAATCCTGAGTACAAGCCCTGACAGCACCGGCAGGAATGCTTAAAGGCAAGGATCATACGAATAAGGAACATGGCTATCACGTAGCCCAACCCACAATGAACGTTTTTCCATAAACGTTTACCGTAAAAAAACACTTAGATAACATTAGATCGAGTTCTCTCAGGGTTAATAGGCAGATTGATGGCCGGAAAGATTGTACACAAAGGTAACGGGAACAAAGCAGTGAATAAAGAATTAACAGACATCCAGACACATGCTTAAGGTGCGCATTTTCTGCAGGAACTATTGTGGAATTTGTAGCCAAACCCAGACGAGCGTGCCTTTTCCATTTGTCGGTGTTCCACTGAACCCATCTGCAGGCAGGCAGTGTCACTCTCTGTCAGTGTCTCCTCCCGGTGGTCACCCTGTAATAAGTCACAGGCAACATAATCCAACCACTACTGATGAAAGCAGCATGCTTGTTTTGTGTTGCCCATTTTAACCCCAAAACGGTATAAATAGCAATCATACTCGCTATGCATTTTGAAGCCTCATTTCTCCCAAAACTACCAATCCCAAAAAATACCGAAATACACAAAATAAAAATTATTGTACTGATCTGAGAACCAAGCAGTAACATAAAAATATACTGGAACTATATAGGAACAAGCACACGTATCCAATGGAATGCATAATAGATTTTGTACATTGTATTTCAGTCAGTGTCCCTTATTGTATGTTTTTATTGCCCTTTGTTGTAGAATGTGCACTGTTGCAGAAAATACTTCTGGAGAGTAGATTTGCCAATCACCCTATTGATGTGCATATTGCGTCTGAAGCAGTTTGAAGCAGGGCTTACCTGAGCACTGAGTGAAGCAGTGGATCTGACACAAGGCACTCTTTCACTGTCTCCGCCTTGCCTCTTCTGCCGAGTCCTACCTCTTTCCATTCCTCTACCTCGTTCCATCGAGTTTCCCCACTCCTGATGGCCATCCGTTGGGCGAATTTGCCTGACCACCACACAGAGTCATGCAGAGAAAGGGATGTTAGATAACTGACATATAGACTAACTGCATATGACGATATAGAGTAATACAGTGCACCATATACCAAAATATCGTACATTTATAAGTCGCAGTATTAGCATTCATATTTTTGCCGTAATGGACCAATACAGAAATCAGCAATATTTTTACTAACTTGTATTTTGTCTAACAGAGGAATTGGAAAAACTAGAATATGTTTGTCTTACATCAGTTACTCTGCTTGGCAACTATTTCTTAATGTGGACAAACGAGGGTCCACGGGGTAGAAGGATTTTAACATAACAAAACACTGTTAATCTGATTTCTGAAGTTAATAAATGTAGCATGCTCTTATATTTCTTGCCTAAAAAGCAGGCAAATATTCAAATATAACTTGCAGGTACTGTTTGGGAATGGTTATTAGTAGTATTTTATTTGTTTCATCTTATATGAAAATTTGCTTGTGATTCCTTCTTACTTATATGGCCTGATGGGACTGTGGCTTTGACTCCTCCCCTTTTCCCAAAGTGTTTCCCTGGGGTATATGATCTTGGTCTTGGGGATGTCAGCCATTACAACGTACTCTTCCATTTTCATGCATGCAACACCCGACCCTGAGGAAGTGCGGCTGGATTCAGACTCCAGGGAGCTTTGGGAGATAGTATGCCTTCGTCTCTGAGGGGAGGGGCTCTGGTGTGACGATCGCGTGTACTCTGGGGAGGGGCTCCGCAGCTCATTGCCACTTGTGCCTCTACCCCAGTCATCCGTTTCCATGGCAGCAGTGTGAGACTTTGACAGCTGAATGGTTGGTTTGGTGTCCAAAAGTTGCCCAGGTGTTGAGGAAGTTTGGAATGCTGTGGTGCTGTGGTACGAGTGGACAGAACCCGTCCAGGAGCCCGATAACGTTGTTGGTCTGAGGATACTTGCATCCTGGCTGGAGGTAGGTCCTATGAAGTTTGCCTGTGATGGAGAATTCTCAGGTGCCTCGCAGTTTCTGTGGCTGCTGGGATGACTTTGGTCATCTTGGCCAGAGAAACGAGAGGAGCTGTCCACCTCAGCTTTGCTGCCGGTTTCACTGAATGCAGAGGAGCATGAGGCAGTCATCCCAACGGTTGTATCAACATCTTTACATAAATATTCTGAATCTAATTTTGGACCATTTGAGCTCTTCGATGGGCTCCTGGGTTCCTCTCTCTCTTGTGCAGGAGTGTAATTAGAGAATGGGATTCCGTTCTGTTTGAATGGGGAAGGGCTCCGAGAGGGAGAGGAGGATAGTGAGAAAGTGGAGCCGTGTCTGGGGGATGATTTAGAAATTCCAGATGATGAGCGAGAGGGAACTTGTACTTTTGGGTAGAAGCCATCAAAAGACCACTGTTGGGAGGTGCCCAACTCTGCCTGTTTGAAAGGGGTGGGGATTAGCGTGCAAGGGCTTGGTGAACGGGGGCCTTGTCTCCCCTGGGGGCCTACCCTGAAGTTTGAGTGTAGCGAGTATTTGGGTGGAGAAGGACTCCTCCCGAATGGGTCAACGCCCGAGCCCCGCCTTTTCGAGGGCATGCCAAGATCCGGGTTTCGGAAGGGGATGGAGGCCTTGGGTTCTGGGAGCCTGGTGCTAGGGAGGGGGCGGCCCACTTCGTAGTGCCGGAACGGGGGCGACGGGCTGTTCTCCCGGAGGGACTGACAGCTTCCCGCCCTCCGCAGAGGAAGTCCAACTTCTTGTCCTCTGTTTGCTAAAGACCCTGCAGATAGCAAAAGGTAAATAAGACCAAAAGCAAGGGAGGTGCTTGGAAAAGCTTTAACAAGGCTATAAAAATGTAAAGACCACAATGCAATTGAAGACCGTATTACAGGTTATCATTGACAAATTTACTTGCCTACATCACAATCCTGGAACAGAATCATGGTTAAAATATCACCATTAGAGTATTTCTCTCCAACCTGTGTGTCGACCAAAACTGTCCCTGCTGCTGCTCTCTTCCATCCAGCTCTGACGATATGGTTTGCAAGGGGCAGGATCCAACCGTGTCATGACGTGATTTGCTGGTGAACAAGGAGAGGATGATCAGCCTTCCCCGCACGTCTGATCCTACGAGAACCAAGGCGCTAACCTGGAGTGTTGGGGAATGGAAGTGTGAGAAGAGGCCAGACAGATGGGATGTCGGGAGAATAAGAGAGAGGAGCAGAACTGGTGAAGCGGATGCTGATCCACTGGGATATCTGGAGGAGCATGGAAACTGGACAGTAATGGAGGCAGCAGAAGAAGGTAGTCGGACGTGAGAGAGTGCCTGGGATTTCATGCAATGTGTTTTGTAGATTCTTCTGGAAGCAGCTTGGTGGATTTAAGCTGCATGAAGGAACTGGCAGCATCTCCCAATCTTAAGTCTACATCCAGCTCTTGCAGAAGCATTGCATGTACAGAGACACAAAAGCCACAGTGGAAGGGACCATTCCAGGCTCTTCGCAGGGCAAACGCACATGCTTATAATGGCCTTACCTTGCCTTGATGATGATGTCACTGGTGCAAAGCATACAGTAAGATATTAGAATATTTGGAAGGTCCAGCTGCTGCCTACTGACATCATAGCTGTTCAAAACTCCCCTAAAAGACATAATACTGACCCATCTGAGCAAGAATAAAGTCCAGAATCAAATTAGCCAAAAGCACCATCTAGCGATGACCATTCAGGGCAGTCTTGCTATCATTTGTCCATTAATGCTGTTAAAAAACTTCACAAATGCCAAAGACCACTAAGCTTAACAGTGACGACTTCTGCGCAGAAAAAAGCTAGCAAATGTAATCCTCCAAAAACGAAAGGACAAAAAACTCTTCTCGGAATATGGAATTCGAAAAAATAGCCCCCACACCAATGTACGTTGAGAAGCAGTCAAACCTAAAACACACACAGACACACTATCCCTTTAACTTGTTTGAAGGCCCCATGGTATGTAGCAGTATAGACCTACCCAGAAGCGATCTGTGCAGTGGTGACTGTGGGTCAGCGTAGTGAAATGCAGCAGGGCGTCAGGCAGCCCGCTCTGTCCAGAGCCCTCTCAGCCTCAGTGTCTGTCCACACCTTCTCTCACTCGCTCGGCCGGGCGATCGGGATTACAGCTCTGTAACTCAAGCCAGGCCGTGGTGCCGGTCATGATTATTTTAACACTCCCGCACTTTTATGTTAAAGTGACGACCCTTTCCCCCCTGCCCCTTCCTTCGTCGTGCTTTTATTTTTCCATTTTCACATGCAATTGCAACATATAATGTTTTATCTTTTTTTTGTGTCTGTTAAATGTTGTGCATTTAGCCCTTTAGTTGTCTGGAATAAAAACTTACAGTATATAATGGACATCTACAAGTTATTACAAGTTACCGATTCAGTGTGTTTGGCAATGTTTGTCAAATTTAATAAGTTATATGTAATATAAAACACCCATTTTAATGTATGAGAATGTTTGTGGAATATTGCAACGTATTTCCAGCTGAATGAGCACCTCAATGAATTGAACGTGTTCCGGTTCCAGCCAGGGTGAAGTACATTAGACATGTGTACATTTTGTTACTGGATATTCTCAAAGGCTTGTAAAGGATCTTTCCATTAATTAGTAATTTGAGCTGTATTCCTGCCCCCGTACCTTGTGTCTGCTCCTCCTTCCATCTGTGTGGACCGTATCCCTATGTCATGAAACAAAAACGTATTTTGCGTGGATGCACATTTTGTGAGTCCCGACTCTTTAGGCAGTGATAAACGAACATCTATACTTTATAAACAGACTATAAACACATTTGCTGGATTCACTTCTTGAGGGTCTGACCCTCTCATTTGGTAACACTTCACAGCCTTGCTGCTAACGTCACCCATATCAATTTCAGGCTGCCTCTGTAGTATCTTTCTAATTTCTTTGATGGCCTTTCATGGGCCAAGCTAATTCCTGCACCTCTTAGTCATGTTTACACACAGCTCGCTTCTATGTACACTATCAGTCAAAAGTTTTTGAATACTACAGGTGTTTTACCACTTTTCCATTGATTTCATAAACTGCAGATTTTTTTTATTATTGTTAAGCACTGGAAAGATGAGTGAACAACTACAAATGAAAATATAAGTCAAATAAAAAAAGTTTCCTTTATAAGATGCAAAGAGTATGTATGCATGTCTGACCTCTTGGTAACTGGTTGTGTGATGATGGCAGAGTCAAATTCTAAGCTGTTCTTTAACTTTAAATGCACTAGTTAACTGTTTCATCCCATGCAACAGAGCAGTATGTGATGTCCCTTGCAGAAAGGATGGCTCGAATTTTCTCTACTGTTATAACTGCGAGAGAGTTACTTTGATGAATGAAAGATGTGACATTTTCTTGCTAATAAAGGTACTCAAGTGATGAACATACTGTAAATTTATTTGTTAGCAAAGAATATTGAGTGTAACATGCACATGTAGATAGTCTCAGTGTGTGCAAAAAATTTTGACTTGTAGTGTACCTGCAGCATCCAATCGCATGCCAAGGTGCTGTTTGCTTTGATGGTTTTGTGCAGTGATGAAGGACGTGCTTTCAAAGACAGTCAGTAACAGGTAAATATTCACCCTTTGACAACTTCATTTATTTCTGCCAAGTTAAACCAGGCTGTGATTACGTCATTGGTTATAACATGCTATTGCATCATGAAATGACTGCAGGTATTGTGTGTAACCGAGTCAAAAGGCAAATACCTCAGTATATTTGACACTTTAAAAAATTTTTTAGAATAACATAACAAATGTATTTTGACAATACTCCACAGCAGCCTCTCCATACCCATAGGAATGTGTAGGTATGATGTATGTAAAAGAAACTGCATCAGACCAAAGACCTACCCACCTCATCTCATCTCAGATCAGTCACACTGCCAGTGCACTTGGAGAGCGTTACGTCGGTGTCACAGTGCAAAATGACCGAGTGAGTCCAGGACAAGATACCCATCACACCAACAGGGACAAATTCATTTCACATCTCGTTTTGGTAAAATCTCATCCTTCTGTTGCCAACTCTGCCAATACGTCACCAATAAGAAGTCAAGTTGTTAAGTGAGAGCCGATTTGAATATTAAGCAAAAACCTGCTTTTGTTTTAGTGAAAATCAGGACTGGACGGGCCATCTGGCATACCAAGCATTTTCCTGGTATGTGGGCCATCAAAATTCACTGTAGGGGACATCAAAGTCCAGGGCTGATGCACATGCCCTACCAGAAATATTTGAGACACCAGTTAGCCTAGCTGCATGTCTCTGGAGAAAGCAGATGACTGACCACTACCCAGTCGTCTCACAAATGCAGGGTTATGGATTTGATTCTGATCTCCTGCTCTGTGTGTGGAGAGCATGTTCTCACCTGTGGGTCTCCTACCACAAGTCCTCATGCAGTTCAGGTGGACTGACATCTTGGCATATGGATTCTGGGATAACCTCTATTCTCAAGAAAACATTATATTAAGAATGAAATCTACAAATCTAGTTTGAATTTGTCATTTCATCAACATGTACTGCCCACATCGCTCTGGTTTGATATGGGTGTTCTGCTTTCCTCCTGTTGTCCAAAGACATGCAGATAGAGAAAATGCAATGGACTGATTGGTATTGGAGAATGGTTGGAGAATGGATGGATATATGCTTACATATAAGCTACTTATTGGCACTATATTAAGCATTAGCATACAATAAACAGTCTTTCCCAACCCAGTGCTCAAGGACCTGCAGACAATCCAAACTTTTGTGACTTACCAGCTCCCAGACAATCAAAGACACCAAGTACACGGTTCAGGTATATTGGGAGGGAATAAAAACATGGACTGTCTGAGGGTTCCTGAGTCCGGGGCTCGGAAACACTGGCATGAAGCATTCCTAGATGAAGTATGAACCATAATCGGATAGCACAGAAAATATGGCCTCTCTTCTGGTAACTAGAGTATAATCGCCAGATTCTTGGTTACCTGATACATGGGCATAAATAATAGAAAATAACAGGGGAATCCAGATGGGAACTGAAATCAGCCGCTCGATGACAATAGCTTCGCCCTTTCCCTTCTCTCACGTTTTCTCTGTTTTGTGAAACATCCCTAAATGTCAGTTTAATTCTCAGGGCTCTCAGTCCTTTAGCTTTGTAGGCCACTCAGTGGACTTGGCCTGGCCAATCGGAACGTCACATGACACACTGATGACTTCTGTGTCCGGAAGTAGGAGAGGATGTTACCTCTGCAGTTTCAGAGCTGCGGTGTTGGCACATGACTGAGACTGGCACCGTGCCACAGATGACTGAGACTGCTCCCTCCTGGGTTGCTGTGGGGAAAATTCTCAAGCTGTTTCTCTTCTTTTGCGGACTCTGCTTTTATAGGCTCTGTGCCATAGGCTCCTCTTCACTGCCATTAGATTTGTTTCACTAAAGCCAGAATCAGAGATTGTGAGAGAAAAGGGTAACTGTCACCCAGACTTTCCTTTTTTTTATTTAAAAACAATTTAAATAATAATATCAGAAAAAAGACAAACACAAAACAATTACATACAGACAGGGTAACTGAAAACAGAGCCCTGTGATTATATAGCCCTGTGATTCTCAACCCTGCCCCTAGTGGCTACAGTGACTGGCTGGTTTTCCAGTGTGTCTGAGCACTGAAAGGTGTTGTAATTATTATGCCAGTAGAGGAGGTTTAGGTGCTGCTCTTCATGCTATTATTGCTTGTACCTTGTATATACAAAAGAGCTGCAAACCCTGCACAGGCCAGTGCCCACCAGAGTCAGGTTTAAGAAGCACAACTGCACTCTGGCAGTTCTGCCTGTAGGGGTCAGTGCTGCGCCACAAAAACTGTATTGACACAAAACCAAAATAATGTTGGCTCCAGCAGACTGCTGATTGGCAGGTGTATGGGCCATTAGCATTACACTCTATTTACAAAAGTATAGCCTGTTTCTTTAAAAATCACAGAAAATCTAATGTTTTGTCTCATTCCAAAATCAAAATATATTGGATAATAAAAAAAGTACTTTTATGCTTCGTATCAAATCCAAGTGCTTAATTCTAATTTCAAGTTCAGCTATTCATTTCAAGAAATAAAACGCTCACGACAACTGCAAAACTTCCTATGACATCCTGCTATAATGATACAGCCTTGTACATCTGCTTCAATAATACAAAAAGGAAGACTCCACATAGGGCTCGAAGCTCCAACTGTCACCTAATTTTTTAGAACATCCTTCTAATTTGATTGAAACACTGTTGGGCCTTCATTTACATGAGGGGATCTAAGGTCAACGCCAAAATGGAGACATTCAAGTGCATTTGGTTTGGTCAGCAGACCCGTAATTCATAGAAGGTTACAGAACATGACTAACTGTCCTGATGTGATCCATTCTCTTTCCCTGTCATACTTTCCTGCATTTTCACTTCCTCGGGCAAAGACATTAGACTGCTTCTCCACACAGAATTACACATTGAATTATAGACATGTACAATCACATATAATTAAACTTACCTACTGGATAAATCTGCCTTCAGTATCTATGGCGTTATGCCATGTCTTTGATATGTGCTAATGCAATAACTTAGACAGCTTAGTGCAGTAATTTTAAGCTGAATCTTTTGATCCGGAATTCAGTTTTGTTGAGCTGTATTTCTGTGGGTGCAGACCAGAATGGGCAAACTGCTTTTGTATTGCTGTGTTCGGGGTTGGGAAAAGCCTGTGCAACTCAGAGCCTGCCAGAGACCACGGTGGGGGGCGCGGTAGAAGTCTTCTGACCTCCCAATGATTTTTACTCATTCCCCCGTGCCCCCTCCCCTTTACCACCACCAGTACCCGTCCTTTGGGTGTTCACAAGCCTATGTGCACAGTGAGTTCGATGGTGTCGTGGGTGCGACACTTCCTGCAGTGTCACGGACGAGGAAGTTCTCCTGAAGCAGCAGTCAAGAGGCGGCCAAGGCGGTGCCCCCCCCCAGCCGCAGCAGCACCCGCTGGCAGTCGCGCAGAGAGCGCCGGTCCCCCGCGCGCTCCAGTGTGCGCTTGGCCTCCGCCAGCAGCAGGGCTCCCTGCCCTGGGGGGGGCAGCAGGGGCACAGGTAGGTGGCTGCAGGCCAGTAGAAAGGCGCGGGCCCTCTCCTGCTCACCCAGGGCACCTTCTGTGGGGAGTTAAAAACACAGGAGTAAGGGGGCGGAGACAGCTACAAAGGACCAATCAGAGGGAGGCAAGAGTCCATGTAGAAGAGAATACAGTTCAACAAAACTCAGCTTACATACATGGGCAGTGTGTGCTGAATGACACGGGATCGTATGTGTGTGTGTGGATTAGGTTTATATTACATTGTGTGGACCAAATGTCCCCACAAAGATCTGTGAATGCAGCCAAAAAACAAAAAATGCCAAAGGTTTTGCATTTTCTTTGTTTACTTATGGATATGGTTTGGGCTGGATAGTGATTAGAGTTTTCCCCATAGAAATGAATTTGATTACAAACCTGTGTGTGTGTGTGTGTGTTTTTCTAACCAACCGGCATCAGTATTATGATTATGCCAGTCTTTCAGTGAAAGCAGATGTTAATGTATACCAGGGCTCGTGAAATTGTGCCCTTCATTCCAAATCCAGGCCGTGTTTTCAGTTTTCCCAGGCAGTTAGTTCAATAATTACTGATTCTGATTGGCCAGAGGCTTCACACCTGGTTCACAGCTAAAGGAAGGCTGGAAAATCAGCAGTGCTCAGACCTTGAGGACCATGATTTGAATAACCCTGACGTATAACATGAACCTCAGTAGCCTGTTAGTAGTGTAGTAGTAGTTTTTGATGGTTTACTATTTCTCCTGCTCTGCTCCTGCTCTTTTACTAGTCGCTTACATGACATGGCGTATTGAAGATCTGGGTGATGCAAGTTAAGCGAATCCTGCTCATTGTGTGATTTTAACCGCGCATGGGCCCACGCGACATGGGCCCACGTCGGAGTTTCCGGTTGCTGACCTGCGCCGCAGCTGCGGGAGGGAGGGGGCCGCCTCAGGGTGTGGTCCAGCAGCCGGTGAGTGCGCATGGGACTGGCCCCCGCCATCAGCCGCACTGTCGTCTCGTGCAGAAACAGCTGCGCAAGGGAAGGATCAATGCTGCCGTTTGCGCTCTCAGATTTTCTGATCATTGATCCGACGACAAATTAACAGCAAGCTGCCCCGAACGAGGTTTCAGCCTTTATTAAAAAAGCTCATCGAAGCATTTGTACTCATATAATTCGCCAGCTTTAGTGACTAATATAAGGTGTTTTTTCTTTGCATGACGTCATGCTGGATAGGAACATGGCTGACGTGTTTGGTGCCTGCTGGCTGATAGTACCTTGCCCTGTCCCTGTTTGCAGCATTGGCCCAGTCGGCGCATTGAGCTGAGGTCCCTCTGGAAGCCAGCTAGCTGGTAGGAGGAAATAGGGCCTGGATCGCCACCAGGGACACAGCCCCGCTGCCACACCATGGTCCTCAGGGTGAGCAGGAAGTCACACACCAGGAGCTCTACCCCCTTCCAAAGAGACAAAGCGGCCTTTGTGACAGGAACTAGAAGGAGCATGACGAACGGCCATACACAGTGCTTTGGGTCAGCCGGGGCAGCAGGGGGAGCTCTGACATTTGAGAGGTCTCTGTATTGCACTGCAGATACATTGCATTGGGCTGCAAGGATCATGCAATGCAACCACAATGCACCACAGCCACCCCCACTGCCAAAACCACATACACACACTCCCCCTTTCAGCAAGCACATTTAAATATATGTGTACGTGCACATAATCTGTAATTGCCCCCTGTCAACATGGCACCTGGAAACTCCAAAAATCACCCCTGTACCCAAAGATGCACCTTAGAGAGGGAATTTCCCAGTTATCATGCGACCATGGTGCTTCTGCAGCAAGGCATGATGGGTACCTTACTGAGCCTGTCGCCAGTCTGAACCAGAGCCACGGAACTGCCAGCCCAGAGATGCCCACCGGCCTGATCACAGTGGGACAGGCACGCCAGCGCCCCCTGGCCGCTCGGCACGGTCAGGCTCAGCCGTGCAGCCTTGCACATCTGCAGCACGGCTTTGGGTAAAGGATGGCTGCAACGGACAAGAACAAGATCACATGGCGCTCGAGGGAATCGCCAAGGCAATGGCAGGTCCAGGCAGCAGCCGAAACCCACCTGAGCTCGTGCAGAACTCTGGGCATGCGTTCGGCACCTGCTAGGGACGTGCTCGCCGCCACGTCGTCACCCTGCAGCCAATGGGAGGCCGCCTTTAGGACGGCCACCCACCACCTGCACACGGGGTCTCCAACTGAATTAAGCAGGGAAACAAGTAGATCTATATAAACTATGTAGTCAGGTGAACCAAAGCATGATTTTGTGGTTTGGCAAAATATACATCACCAGTCAAAACTTTTTTGTACACTGAGATGTACTACATTTGCATGTTACTCACTTTTTACAGTTACAACATTTACTAAAAATACACCCAATATTCTTTGCTAACAAATAAATTTGTAAGTTCACCATTTGAGTACCTTTATTAGCAAAAGTTATAATAGCAGTGAAAATTCGAAGCATCCTTTCTGCAAGGGACATCACATACTGCTCTATTTCATGGGATGAAACAGTTAACTAGTGCATTTAAAGTTAAAGGACAGCCTAGAATTTGACTCTGCCATCACACAACCATAGGATGTCAGACATCACTGTTATATACTCTTTTCATGTTATAAAGGAAACGTGTTTTATTTGAGTTACATTTTCATTTATAGTTCTTCACTCAACTTTTCAATGCTTAACAAGAATTAAAAAAACCTGCAGTTTATGAAATAAAGGGAGAAGTGGTTAAAAACCTGTGGTAGTGTAATTAAAAGTAAGTGCCGAATAAAAGGGACGCAGCCTTTTAAGATGTCAGTATGTACAGATATTTCACGACAAAAACACAAACAATACATTCATTCTTGGTAACAGGAATGTCGGCACCCTGTAACCAATTAACTTGTGTACCTGTGGGTGAGAAGGAGACAGCTGGAGAAGGTGTGCGTGTCTCCTCCGTGCAGCTGTTCAGCAGCTGAAGATGCTCCAAGGCATTGAAGATCTCCCTTAAAAACAGACAGTCATGGTAGGACGGATGAATGCGGGAAACGTGGCAACAGGGCACCAGAAAATCTAAATCTGCCATGTTACCCGCTGTCGTTCTCCTGCGCGGCCATTTGGGGGCGGGGCTGGATGAGCGCCCACACAGCCCGCTCCAGAAGCTTCTGACAGAAACACCGGTGCAGCTGGGAAATGGAGTCCGCTGGGGGGTGATGAATGGGAGACGTTAGCATTAGCATAGCTAAGTGTTAGCATAGGTCTAACCACAGGGCTGATGGGTATGGGTCAGGTGACTGTCCAGAATCAGCCAAAAACAATTCAGATATGTAACTTGCTTAACTTCAGACAAATGTCTTGGTGTACAAATGAGCAAATGTGCTGCATCATGATGTATGTGGGTTCTGCTAAGAAGCTAAATAGCTCACAATAACTAGAACCAGTTATTACTATAAAGAAATTGTAGAGCAAATTCCCAAAACTCGCTCAAGCTATTTTTTGTTGTGTTTGAGATGAGACTGCCAATGACCGAAAGTCAGGCTTCCTCGTCATATGTTACAGTATTGGGAACCAAACCTCACTCAGTCCTCATGTAATCCAGCAAACATCTTTCATTAAATTTCCAGAATAAGACAAAATCCACAGAAACAGTTATCCCATGCACGTATCTCATGGAGTTTTGGAAATTTGCCCAGTGAGTTTTGTTATCTTTGCCAGTAAATTACTATGGAGTCATTGCTGTTACACTGGTGAGGTAAGATTCCAGCCAGGCCTTCAAGAGAGTCATCCTCAGCCTATAATCACCTGGGTTTCTCTGAGAAGTATACATGTCCTCTAGACTGCTGGACCTGACAGACCAATCACAGCTCAGGAAGAACTGTCTTCCCAATGGTGTGAAGAGCCAGTGCAGCCAATCGGGGTGGGGCCTGGAGTCTGACTGACAGGCCGTGTTCTGCGCTCGGCTCAGCATGTAACCCTAAGACCCGGAGGGAGAACATCAAACAGACAGGACAGTGAAATCAACTCTAACTATGCCTCTCCTTTAATGTGAACAAGTCGGTTCAGAAAATTGTTAGTCTAAGGTTTCCAGTAACATATTTAAGATATTTAACCTGACTGGTTCATATTTTTCTGTGAGAGATGGATGGATGGATGGATTTTAGGGTTATTTTAGGGTTAAATCATGATGATACTTGAGAGCTTAAGTAAATATAAAGTACAAAACACAGCACTATGATCCATTGTGTCTATATTTAACTGATCCTTTAATCCACTGTTACAATATTGTAGGTACAATGAGAGCACCTCACGTAGGACAGCCAAGTCTTAGACATTAACGTCAGCACAACTGTCATGGCAATGGGTTTAATGTATAAGGAGAGAAGAAGAGCGTGTGACAGGAAATGATGAAACAGGAAGGGGCTCACAGGCAGAAAGGAGCAGCGGCGCCCCAGTGTGGCCTTGAGCGCGATGGCCGCGTTGACGTAGATTTTTGCCTGTTGGGCTGGAGACACCTTCCCCTGGGCGCCTTCACTCAGATTCACAGCGTTGAGGGACAGGCAGAGTCCCCACAGGGCGCCGTGCTGGGGCAGCATGCCTGCCCAGGGGGGGAGGGAGGGAGAGAGAGACAGCGATCACCTGGGGGGGGGGGGCGAGGGGCTTCCCTACAG
>JAODLC010000935.1:0-13234 GCA_026781145.1 Hippopotamyrus pictus | reverse complement strand
TGCTCTGAAACCTCAAACTTGCCTGAAATATCGCGAGACTCTCTCTCATCGGCCGTGAGAGGAGCTTCGCTACCAATGGTTTACATTACCTGGGGATGCAGCTTGCTGGACGAGCCTTCTGACCCAGGTTACTAAGCGATATTGGTAATTAGTGAATCCCATTTAAGTCTCACATTAACAGACTCATTGGGATATCGCAATTGAGTTTGGAGGAGCCAACCATTCGGCATAACAATTGGTTAATAATCAGCATTAAATGATAATTAATTCAAATTTAATTAATTTCAAAACATATTGGTGGAGATATTAAAAATTACCTGAGCTAATAATTCCTACATGAGTAATGGCAACTACAGATTCCAAATGGTAGAAGCAAGCCTAGGAATCTTGTGCCTGCACTAATGAAGCAATGAAACACACCTGAGTAATCACAAACACCTGTGAAGCCAAATGTCCCAAACATTATGGTGTCCTGATATGAGGGGACTATGTATAAAAAAGTGTTTTCTACACAGAAATTTCTACACAGTGAAACCTAAATGTGAAATATACACTTTAATCATATCTGAATTCATTAATTTGAAATTTTAAACTGTGGAGCAGAGGGGTAAATCAAGGAAAAATGTGTCTTTGTCACAAACATTATGGGGGGCACTTGTTTCATCCATGTAAAAAAATAGATTGCTAGACTTACACCAGTCCACCAGTCACTGAATCTCCATTGCTTGGTGATGAGACCCATGAGACCCAGAACTGTTGTATAATCAGTAAAGTTGTTAATGGTGTTGGAGCTGTATGCGGCATTAGAGACATGGGCCAGGAGGCTGAACAGGAGTGAGATGAGCACACAGCCTTGGGGGACACCAATGTTCAGCATGGTGGTGTCTGGAGGTGATGTCTCTGATGCAGACTGTGTGGGGAGTCTCTGTCAGGAACTCCAGAATCCAGTTGCACAGGGAAGTGCTGAAGCTTAGCAACTTCCCGATGTGCTTTTGGAGGATGATGATGTTGAATGCTTAACTGAAGTAAATGAACAGCATACTCACATGTGTTCTTCCTTTCAATATGGTAAAGGAGCAGATGGATGGCAAAGGACATGGCATCTTCAGTGGACCGGTTTAGATCTGATACAATTTGCAGAACAGGGAGGCTGGCAATAAAAAAACATTATACACCTTATTTTACCATTCTCAGAAAATTATTTCATGCCCCACAGTTTGAAAATCACTCACATGTACAATGTTCCTGGGAAGTTCACTTCAGACCTTTCAAATCACTGTGTTCACAAGATGACATCTGTAAACCTCCCTTTCCACCCTCTGCTGTCTCTGTGTAAAAAATGTCCAACTTACGGACAACTTGTTAAAAATTTCATAAAAATTCTGAGTTAGAAACAATGGCTCATAATAATGAACGCAATGCACTACTCTTGAATGTTTCTGAAAACATTAAGTGGCTTCAGAGATTCATTAGTTCGAGGTATAGTACAGCACCATATGGAGTAACTTTTATTATTGCTGTATTATTATTATTATTATTATTATTATTTTATTATTATTATTATTATTATTATTATTATTATTATTATTATTATTATTATTATTATTGTTGTTGTTGTTGTTCCAACTTACCTACAAATTCAACTTAAATACAGACTTAGGTAACAGATTTCATTTGTATCCCATATTGTCATTTTAG
Source organism: Hippopotamyrus pictus (assembly GCA_026781145.1). NCBI lineage: Eukaryota > Metazoa > Chordata > Actinopteri > Osteoglossiformes > Mormyridae > Hippopotamyrus > Hippopotamyrus pictus. The sequence continues at coordinate 11,536 of JAODLC010000935.1, read as the reverse complement.
ATCGATGAATTGTAAGTCTGGGTGTATTGTAGCAGAAAAGGAAGCGGAACATAAATCATCATAAGTCAAAGATGCAAGAGAATGGTTGCTGGATTTGTAACCACTGTAAAAGCAGTGTAATAACACAGACATTTGCTTCCCTAAACCCTTGACCAAATCACCATGAATTCCTTACCATGGCATTGTTACCCAGTAGATATTATTGTGGTGGATGGCCACGACAGAGGAGACAGACCCCAGAATGCAGTGTCCAACAGATTTAATATTCCAGCAAGCAATAAGCAATGTTAAAGGGAGCAGGCGAAGTCGTGGTTGTGAGGCAGGCAAAGGGTCGATGTCCAGGAAAGTCAGTCCTACAGGGAGTGAAGGGACAAGACGACAATGGGAAGGGAAACACAAAGCAGATGGAGGAGCCGGGCAGGACGGAGCAGGCAGGTAGGAGAAGGCAGGTGGATGGAACAGGCGAGGCAGGCAGGGCAGGCGGAACAGCAGGGCAGGACACAGCAATTATCATCTTCTGCATCAGTTAGCAGAAGAGATTTAGAAGTAATATGGACAACAAAATAGAATACATTTATTGTCATTGTATAAAACAGAGAAATTTGGTATACCACTCCAGTGACAATGCAAAATAAAAATAAAAAGTAAAAATATGAAGTATATGCAAAAAATATAAATATGCTGGCCATATGTTGAGAATTTCACAAAGATAAAAAGGACTGGATGAGGAGCAAAGTGCCAATAGGCATATCCATGAGGTAAAATAGTAATGAGTCAGCAGTAAAAACAGGTGAGAGAACTTGATAGTTGAAACTTCTAATATTACTGAATAATGCTTAATCACAAAGTGAGTATGATCATTAATAAATGCTGAAATAATTATACTCTAGCTTTGGTTCAGTTCTTCTTTTGTATTCTCTCTTCCCCTCCTTGATCTTTTGCTTCATACAGCCCACAAAAGTAATTTTTGTCCATTTCTATTTACTTTAGGTCACGCTTGTGATCATAGAGGTATGTTGGAGGTCTGTTCTGATTAGTATGCCTGGTGAGATCTCTCTGAGGTGATGTTGTCATGCTCATTGTCACCTAGCCAGGGAAGCCTGTTCCTGCTCATGTTCTAATAATCACTGCTGGAACTGATTTTGGACCATGCTTCTTCCAGCTGTTGACAGGTTTTCCTGATTAGCCTCAAACATGTAGTGTTTTGGGCACATCTGTCACACTTGAGTTTTTTTCCTTACTAGCAGTTTAAATGTTTCCCTTGCAATTTCTTCCTGCCTGCCTAGTGATATCGTTTTCACCCATAAACTCTGAGCTATGTCTTGTCCTCTGATAGCCTGTCTCTCATCGCCTGACTACCGCCTGTCCCCCACCTGTCCCCTGACCTTTACCTTGCCTGCCAATTTGAATCCTGCCTGGACTGTCCCACTACAATTTCTGCCTTTGTAATAAAACATCATTATCTTCTTTTACCATACAAAATGTTACACATTTATGGAAAAATGGTAAGGAGGAAGCCCTGGCTGAAAAACAAATGTCCTTAACCATGAAGAATTTGCTAAATGTTTCTTGGAAGATACTGCAGAGATATGGCAGAAAGTCACATCTGCACATTAGCAAGATAACACCATCCCTCCTGTGGTAAAATGTGATGGTGGCAGCATCAGTTTGTGGGGATGTTTTTCAGAACCAGGGATTATTAATCTGATCTGGACTGATGTGAAGATGAATGATGACCAGCACAGACAGATCCTGGAGGAAAACCCACTCCCCTGTTCCGGAAAGCTTAAACTAGGAAAGGGGGTTATCGTTCAACAGGAAAATGACCTAAAAGCACACTGCAATCAAGAAAACTGATGTTCAAGTGGTCCAGTCAGTATTTTTATATTAATCCCACTGAACATCTTTGGCGAGACTTAAAAATCTGCCACCACTCCCCATGTAACTTGGTACAACTTGGCACTAATGTTCGCAAGGAGGAATGGAATTTCTCCACCACATTGTTCAAAATTAATGGAGACTTATCCTAAAACACTACTGACTGTAAAAGCTGCACAAGGTACTGATTGAGTGGCTGAATACTTACAAATTGTTGACATTTCAGTTTTTGGATTTGATTTTGTAACAGTTTAAATTGTCCCTTTTCCTTTTAAAGAGCAGCACAGAAAGCTATACTTGTCAAAGTGGGAAGTAAAGCTAGTGGTGACTTTTCCTGCATGCCCTTCCAGTTAATGCAGCCATTGTTCAGTGCAGGACCAATCTGAGCATGTTGGTGGCTCCTAGCATGGAAGGAAAATGTTTCCTCCCACAGTACAAAGATATATGGCTTCATGTTTGTAAGTTCCTCTTTGTTTATCCCCCCTGAATGGACTGGCATCCTGTGTTTGGTATATCCTGCCTTCTGCTCACAGTAGTTGCATTAGTTAAGCCTTTTCTGAAAACTAAGCTACAGTAAAACTATTTTAGTGAAATCCTGGTGTTAAATGAAAGCAGGAGAAGAAATATTTATATGCAACATTTTATGTAATTTATTCCTTTCACCTTAAATATAATGAAGATGGTCTCCCAGAACAATTTTATAAAATAAGGTATCAAAAGCAAATAAAATTAAACTATATGTAAAAAAAGAAATAATTCTGATATTATTATCACTTACAAGGTAAAATTGATAGAATGACAGTCACATAACAATCTTTTAAAAAATGAAGTTTAGGTGAAGCTTAATGAATGGAAGAGAGTAGAGAATGGGTGTGTGTGTGTGCGTGTGTGTGTGTATATATATATATATATATATATATTGCATAAGGAATGCTTAAACATGGGTTAGTTACTCATGTTTATTGTGAGCTGTCAAATACAAGTTTAATCACACATATGGGTAAAATATTCCTTTTTGAAAATTATTTATTCAGATGTATTGAGTAACATTGTGGATTTAGTCGCTTAGCATACTGTGTCACTCTGGGATTATTTATAATCTTTTACATCATTATAACAAGACAATCTTTATAACAGTGTTATTAATTACATGCTTAAGAACAATTTCAGAATATATTTTTAGAAGCATATTCAGGAAAGGATATAACAATATACTTTACACGATTGGTTTGATTCACACGCAAACTCTCAGTGAAGTATACTTTTTTGTTTGGTAGACACTACATAAGGCTGACAGACTGACCCAGAAAAAACTGGGTGCCTTTGCCATGAATGTAAATAATTTAAACTTTGCTATAAAAAAAAAATAAATAAATAAAAAAACTGCCAGACAATAATATTATGGGGTAAACACTGAAGGAAACAAATCAGATGAATTCAAAAACTGAAATGTCTCATATGAATTGAACATCGTATGCATGGGGTGACAGAGGCAAACACAACCATGATAGACACATTGGACCACTTATCAAACACATCAAACTGCAAAGGTTTCTCTTACCACCTCAAAACTCCAAAATCTTTTTCTGCATTTCCCCAGTCCACTGCCTAAACTTACAATCCATAATTTTTAAATAAAAACAAATTTTCATTTCCATTCAAAGTAAATTACATACACGCCTGAAATCCTATGAAGTTAATAGATGGATAGAATGCAATGAAAAACAGGCATCATTGATATGTGATGTTTGAGAATCACATTGGTCTAGGAGATGAGGAGGTCGTCTCTTCTGAACTTGAGATGAAGGTGGAGATGCCAAAGCATGTTTACAATTCCTATTCCCTGACATTTCAGGTTGGAGAGGCAAGTTGAAGCAGATATTAGGATAAGAAGATTAAGAGAGCAAGAAGGACAGAGATAGCCACAGCAAATAAAACTTCAGGGAAACTAAATCGTGAAAAAGAATCAGTTTGTCAGAAACTCTAGAACCAAAAGTGGCAAAAAGCAGACTGCAGGAGGAGCATATGTCGCAGAGAGAAGGGGAGTTGGGAGCTGAGAATGGCAAGAATTGAAGCTTTAACTTCATTCAAAGTGTCATTCTCCAATACAGCACGAAACAGCCATCTCAGAAGACTGTGGCAGAGCTAATCACTATACTGCAGCCAGCAGGGGCTGGATGGGTTTGGAGAAACTGCTAAGTTAGTGTAACAAAAAATGGGAATCAAAAAAAGAGAATGGGGCTACTGAAGGAGGGTAAGAGCGACAGAGGGAAGTGTGCTGAGAAATGCAGGTGACAAGCACCTGCTGTGCATCTCGCATAGCTGGGGCATCAGGGAAGCAGTGCGATTCATTTGGCCTTGATCTCAGTGTAGTCACTGCCGTCGTCCCCCTGCACAGATGCCCCATTTCGAGACCGTCCCCCAATGAATTCTAGGGCAGCATAGTTCAGCTCTTGCTTCTCCAACTCTGCCATGGAAGCCACCGGCTGGTAATCTCCATCGTCTCCCTGGAGTAGAGAAATGGACAAGGCAACATTTATAAGTGTCCTGAATGTACTGGGAAATTCTGTTACATTGTGTAAATCTAAATCATTACAAAGGGAACTGCTTGTCTCTTAGTTTTCACAAGACCAAGTTTTTGTTGACAAGTATACGTATACTCTGATGTCTGAACCTTACCGTAGAAGTTTCCTCAAGGATCGAGTTAAACTTTGAGCCCAAAAGCTCAGTCTTTAGCTGTGTGGTAGTTAGGGAAGAGAAACAGAGACACAGATGCATAGGAGCGATGAAGCATGACCACTGTAAAATAACAGGTTGGAATGCGCACTACAGAAGCAGGTTAGAGCAAAGAATCATCAGTAAAGGTAAAAGGAACGGGTAAGACATGTAAACAACTGTTATGTTATATCAATAAAGAAAGGCAGAGGAGTATGAGACGGCCCCTACTTCATCTTATGAAAAATGACCTCTTTCATGTCAAAAACAGAAGTCACAGTTGACTACTTCCTTATAAGATGCCATTTATAATCATAGCATTATTAATATGACCATAGTTTATCATTTTTAGCATTAGAATTTCTCACCACTTTCTTCCTCAGATTTTGTTTGTCCTTCTTGACTGCGCTGTAGAACAATGAAGGATTCTCCAGTTTAGATACCAGGTCCTGCCCAGGGTTGCCATTCTCCCTGGGGGACGGAGTCACATGATCAGGCTTGCTAGCTGTGACTAGCTGAATACCACTAATTTAGACATCCACTGGACATCATGGACACAGCCGAATCTTAGCTATAATAATAAAGGAAAACTATTATTTTAATTTTATTTTTTGTGTGTGTGTGTATATATATATATATATATATATATACACACACACACACACACTATACTATATATATTCTACGTAGGTTATCTTAATTTATGTATATAGTGAATCTTAATTGTATGTATATATGGGAGTGTTTTGATGACAATAGGTAAGATGTTGGCTCAGTGGGTATCACTGCAGCCCACCAGGCTCTGGGGTTTGAAACCCCTCCCGGTTCTGTGTGTGCACAATTTAGATGTTTTTCACCATGAAAGGAATTTTTTTGGGTACTCTGGCTTGTTCTCCTAGTTCAAAAACATGCAGTTATGTGATTTGGTGGCCTTGCCCTTAAATCTTCCTCAGTTTCTGATTGTGTGTCCTGCTATCCCGTCGGGGGGAGTCCCTGCCTCATGCCCTGTGTGAGGAGGAAGATTCTCCCAGTTCACCACAACCCTGTACTGGATAAGTGGGTGTGAAAGATGGAGAGATGGAAATAATAATAATAATAACTACCCATTTGATCATTAGCTGCAATAGTCTAGAAGAAAGTGGAGTGGTGTTTCCTGCTTTATAGTTTGAATCCAAGAACCCTATCGGGGTTATGCTCTTTCCTTAAGTGTTTTTTGTTCTTTAATAGGGCATCATTGGAAAAGTTAAGCAAATGGAAGTGATACTGTGATACTTAATAGAAGATTTAGAAAGCTGTCCAGCTTATTAGCTGTGCTGGTGATATCCTACGCAGGGCTGAATGACAGCATTGATGTGAGTCAGTTATAGAAATGCCAACACCAGTTAAAACATTTTCCAGCCATCTTTTTGAACAGTTAAGGTAATCATTCCTTAGTTTACTAGCTAGCTCTTACCTTGGTTGAAAAGCAAACTAGCTAACAAATTGTCAGCCATGTCGATAACCAAAGCAGGTTAGAAAAGAAATAAAAAGTTACACTTAATAAAAGTAGCTGACGGGGACCTAGGTTATCTTTGCATGCATTCCGTAGATTTTAATTGCAATTTACTTTTTATTTTCCTGTAAGTATGGTATTCTTAGTACACAATGAGAGTATGTTCCCTGCTCCTATCTCCCTCTATATTGTTAATTAGTAGCGCTGATCTTTTTCTAACCCAAGAAACTCACTTTTTATTGTTGCGTCCCACATATCTCACTGCTGCAATGATGAACGCGATGACAGCCACTCCACCAATGGTGCCAACCACCACAGCCATCATATACTTCTCTGCAGGGAAGAACAGAGTCTGTCCTCAACTGGTCACTCCAACAATGATCCAACAGTGGTTTGGAAGAATTTCATCTGCTAACTGCAGTAATGACCCCTTGTTTATAACTTAATTTTTAGATAGACTTAAATATTTATTTTGGTTGTTACAACTAGTAATACCAAGGTTCAAAAATGTAAAAAAAAAAAAAAAAAAAAAAAGCATGCACATCTCATCCACATAGGATTCTGAATCCTTGTATCTCCCATGATTAGTCAAAACTACCCATTAAAATAAAAGACAATGAAAGTCACAAACCATGTACATAAAAATCAACCTGCAAAAAGAAGCAACTACACAATGTTTTCATTCCTGTTATTGAGTTTCACGCAAACAAGTCATAAGTATGAGTGACTGTGGTGGAAATGCTCACTTTCCTGCTGGAGTTCCAGGCGCACCATCTCTGAGCCATATGCATTGCTGACGCGGCAGTGCACATTGACTGGTCCGCCTCCGTTGCCCCCGTTATTGCTCTTCTCCCGTAGCTTTATCATGCCTGTGGCCGTGTATCCATCCGTGTGGGTGTAGTAATTGAACCGGCTCTCCGTGTCATTTACGGTGATGTTGAAATCGGGGAGGTGGAACTCAATGATAGGCTCGGGGTTCCCTGAGGCCACGCACACGCACTGGACGCCCTCACGCACCACCGTGCATTTGGACTCTTCCAGGAACACTGGGGCGACTGGCGCAAACAGAAAGGTAGCAAGTCAGATGTGCATCAGTTACGCATTGTTTTGTTAAATTGATCAATCAATAATTCATACATTGAATCTGCTTTATGTTGTCAGACTCTTTTTGGTACATGGCCTAGAAAATGTATGACTTGCACCGAAGGGCCTTAAGGCATCATCATTATGAATAATAATAAGAGATAATTATCGGTAAGACACGAAGGTACTGTATCTTACTTCAAAATGGTGAAATGTCTCATGAGATTACTCTTTTTCTAAAAACTAAATACGCAAATAAAAATAAATGTGTATACAGGCAGTCCTCTAATTCTGTATTTAAGTCAAATTTGTAGGTAAGTCAGAAAAATAATAATACAGTGCATAATTTTATCCATAAGTTGAACGTTCTTCACCCAGGGACTGCCTGCATATCATTATTTAAAGTTCATAATATGTAGGCAACTCCTAGTATAGTGGTCAAGTAACTTGCACTGGTGATCAAGGAGGAGTCCTTCTGTTGCACTTATGATAACATAGTTATTGAAATTAAATTACACCTGAATATTAATTCCATATATTAATTTTTCAAGCTGTAAATTAATCTGGATAAAGTTAACAAACTATGTAAATAACATTTCCACAGTTGTGGTTTAGATTTATTTATTTATTTACTGAAGCTTGTAATATATAATTTATATTAAAATAAGTTTTATTGACAGTTTATACAGCACTGTGAAAAAGGTATTTGGCAAGAGCCCAAAGTTTTAAATAAAAAATTGTGGGAGTTTGACAAGCAAAATGGCACCAGCATTTGATGATTCTTTGTTTGGCATCCAGTGTAAATAAACAAGCAAACTCCCCCAATAGCTAATCCAGTCTAAATAAAGGGATCATTTGCATCAGATATTTCAACACTTTGTTCAACAATCAGGTCTTGTGTAAAACTACCCCCTCCAAGTAATTCCCTATCTAGCTAATTATAGCCCAAGTTCAAGTGATTTCTCACAATATTAAAATCCTGGATAAAGGTTGTTGCCTATGAGCTTCTAACTCCACTAAATTCACTAAACCAAAAACCATACTGTCCAATACTGTACAGTTTGCAACTGTAATCAATCTCCCTTGGAATGGCCTTTTGTATAAAATCATCTAATCACGAATTACCAAACTTCAACCAGATTTTTTTTAATTATGACTCCACCCAGACTAGGCTAAACAAATTGCACAGCAAAATAGCATGCGCAAAACCGCCTCTCAGCTAAGAAGTGGTGGTGTTATGGTTTGCTGCATCTGGACCTGGTTATCAATGAAGAATATGCATCTAGGTTTGGTAGAAAGACAACAATCTGAAACACACTAGCAAGCCTATGTCAGAATGGTTGAGGAACAACAAAATTAAAATTTTAAACTAGTCATGTTATGAGGTTTGTAGGGAAGTCTATACTTTAAGAAAGGGGGCTATCACACAAACCAGTCAATGCTGCTAAATCCAGGTTTGGTTGAAGAGAAAATGGAAAAGAGTTTTCACAGTACTGTATGTCCTGTCAGTGTACTGCTAAAATGATCATACATCAGGATTGCCCAATTCCGGTCCTGCAGGGCTAGTTTGCAACCCAACTTGCAGATTTCCTTGCTTAGACTGACCTACTAAACCTGATAAAGAGCAGATTAAGATGTGTTTGAGCAGGGAGGTGTGTTGGATTCTGGCCCTCCAGGACCAGAATTGGGAAACTGTCATACATGATGCCACTCATGCTGATGGGGCCACATGTCCTGCAATAAAGCAATAAAACTGCTGGAGTAAGTGATTTGGGGCTCACACTCGATGGTGACGTTAAGCGAGCTGCTGGATCGGCCATGTTCATTTTCGGCCAGGCAGCGGTACATGCCATCCCCCTGGGGGGTCAGCTCCACCAGCTCCAGTATAGACACCTCCTCTGCTGTGATGGTGCCCACCAAAACCCCGTCCTTCAGCCAGGTGAGTGTGGGTGGGGGGTTTCCCTTGGTGCTGCAGTGCAGGACCAGCGTGGAGCCTTCCTGCACAGTGATAGAGCTATTCACCCAGGGCTCCCGCGGGGGGTCTGCCAGCAAAATGCAGAAAGACACAGGAAAACAAAAAAGGGCCATGAGTGGTGTGCAAGGAAAGTGCTTCAGGATTTTTTTTCAGTTTTCTTGCGACTCATTCTTTACTCTCAACAATATCAGTCCTATTTATTGCTAAATACTACTACTTAATACTATCTATGTGCTATTTAGTACTGGCGTGGCACTGGTACATGCAGTTTTGTAATCTCAAGTTGCTACAAAAAAAAAATAAAAATACACATTACATACAAACACAATTTGAGATATTATATACTCAAGAGAGTGAATAGTAATTTAACATGCTAAGATGTAGATGTAGAAATACTACTGTAATTGTACTACTGTAACTTTTGTAAATGGAGCTTTAAAGTCTAATTTCCCTTCTGCATTTCCAGGTTGGAGACTCACACTTGACAGCAAGGTACATGGAGCTGTTCATGGTGCCATATCCATTGTCAGCAATGCAGGTGTAGACTCCATCCTGAAGGGAGCCCACCTGCTCCAGCTGAAGGGAGACATTCGAGGCTGTATCCCAGAGCAGCTCCTCATCACCAAACATCCAGGAGATGCGGGGAGGAGGATTGCTGTCCACCTCACAGTAAAGTGACACCGAGCTGCCCTCCATCACCTCCCGGGACACGTTCACCCAGACAGAGCGAGGAGAGTCTGTCAGGATGAATCCCGGCACATCAGTATCAGGGAAAAAAAGGTGTAAGGCAACAGTGTAGGGGAGGCATGGTGGCACAGTGGTTAGCACTGTTGATTTACCCCTCTGCAATCAGGGTTTATGTCTCCACCATGGCTTCATGTGTATAGAGTTAGCATGTTCTCCCTCTGTTGTTATGGGGTTTCCTACAGGTGCTCCGGTTTCCCCCCACAATCCAAAAACATGCTGAGGTGAATTGGAGTTACCAAATTACCTGTAGGTGTACATGCTAATCAATACTTCATGGAGATATTTAATTAAATTAATGAATTAATTGATTAATTGATGGTGAAATTTAATGAATACATGGAAAAGGTGGGGTGCCCCTGAAGAAATGTTTGGGAACTGAAGGAGTGTTATTACAGTCATCCAGCAAGATATCAGTGACTTTTGGAGAACACAAGAAATTCTTGTTAGTTTTATAGGGTCACTCTTAATTTACATATTAAGACGTTTTTTTTCTGAGAAAATATACACTTACTAGTCAGATAAGTAGCTTTAAACATTTTTTTCCACTGCCTAATACTTTTGCACAGTACTGTATTACACACTTACCATTGTTACACAAATAGAAATATATGTGATATCTAGTTCTCTCTGCCAGATGCTTATTGAGCTCAAGGTCCTGAGAGACCTGGCTCACATCACAGGGATTGCACACAATAGCTCATTTGAAGACACAAATTCACCTACAGGTAACCAGCATGACACAGATAGAACACAAAAACTTACATACAAGGTGAGCGGTACCATCCCTGCATGCCAAAATTCAAATAAATATACATTTTTTAGTTAATGGGCAGTCACACTAGCTGTTTTTATTTTCTTACAGGCATCTGTGAGCAGTATATTGAACTAAGAGTAAGTGACACTTACATTTGATATCGAGGGAGACGAGTCGTTCATAGATGAAGCTAGTGTTGGGGAAATGGACCCGGCAGCCCAGCAGCATGCCATTGTGAATGGGCTTGGGGGTGAAGCTAAGCGTGCTGGACAGCACTGCTGTGTTTCCCTCCTCTACATAGTCGGAGTTGAATTCAGCATCCAGCAGGTAGTCTGTGTAAAGCCAGCTGATCTCAGGGCTCATGTCGGGGCAGTTGTCTGGGGCATAGCATGTTAGATCCAAATTCTCATTGCTAACAATCTCTTCAGGGATGTCAATATTGGGTTGGTCTGAAAGGCAGACAAAGGCATAGCATTGAGATGCTATTACAAAGACTGAGTATGAGACAAGAAAGATTCATACTGAATTAACAAGATGCTAAATATCATCCTGCTCATGGTATAATACCAAAGCCCCAGTCAGAACAGAATTTTTTAAAGTCTGTGAAATTTAAGAGATATTTTTCAGCACAATAGAAGTGTATTAAATTGGAGCTCATAAAATTTTTTGCAAGTACAGTGGGTACGGAAAGTATTCAGACCCTCTTCAATTTTTCACTCTTTGTTATATTGCAGCCATTTGCTAGAATCATTTAAAATACTTTTTTTTCCTTATTAATGTACACACAGCACCCCATATTGACAGACAAAAAAAATAATTTTTGAAATTGTTGCAGATTTATTAAAAAAGAAAAACTGAAATATCACATGGTCCTAAGTATTCAGACCCTTTG
>JAODLC010000934.1:0-13261 GCA_026781145.1 Hippopotamyrus pictus | reverse complement strand
AAATTAATAAAATTAAATAATGATATTCAGCGAGTTTAATTATTTTACAATGTAACGCAAGTACATTATAAGTAACTAATTAAAATACCTAAAAATGAACAGTAATCAGTTACTCTACTTTTTCAGTGGAGAAGTAATTTAATTACAGTAACGCGTTACACCCAACACTGATCCTGATTAATGTTGTATAATTAAAGAAAAATGTCTTAAAAAAAACACAACATTCATAACATTTGCGTGTCTTTAAACATTCAGTAGTATTAACTTCATACTGACTTGATATCTCATATTTAATTTTAATTTGTAAATGTTTTCTTACATTTATGTGGCAATACATCATCCTCAATATTTTTTGTGCTGTTCTGTTTCCTGTGTGCAAAGCATTGTGGGATTTTGAAGTGGTTGGAGAGTTGACCCTTTATTGCTGCTGACTCGCTGCATGTGGGCATAATGGACCACTCCCCCTTAGGCCTTACAGCTTCCAGACACACTTCAACATGATGACAGGTCTTGGAAATGCGCAAATGAAGGCAGAGTGGTGAGGCGTAGTGTGTAGGCACCGATTTGGGACTGGGCCATTAAGTGATATAAAGTGCACTGCTAGGACAGGCTGTATCAGGCTCCTAGAAGCAGGGCTATTATTGAAAAACAGAGGAGAACCAGGCTGCAGGGTGCTATATACTGTGTGTATACTGTAAAATATATATATATATATTTATTTTTCTTTTCACAGACCCAGACCCACAAATTGAGAAATGACTGAAACAAAAAATGTTGCTGTGGTCTCTTAATTAACTTATTTAGCATGCACTGTGCACTTTGATCTAAGAACAAAAAAAATGTTATAATCATCATTATCTTCATACCATTTCTCTTGGTTAGTGTTTCAGTAGCAGCATGTCAAACGGATCTTTCCAAGGACACACTCCAGTTCTTTCAAGGGGATCCTTTGGGGTCTCTAAGCATGTCATGGGTCTGCCCTGGGGCCTATGGTAAGAAGTCCACCTTATGAACTTGACCCCAGGGGTGGGTCCCTGTAACCATATAGAGGATATACATTGACATCACTTTCCCACCAGAACATATCCCTTCAGATAGACTGAGTGGTAAAACAGTCTGTAACATGACCAATTATAGCCAGGGATACTGCAAAACAAAATATTGTTTGCTTAAATTAAAGGCAGGTGGACTCCACAGGAATCCATACAAATTACTAAAGGACCAGTCGACCGTGGACACTGATTTGTGGTCAGGAATCGAGTTTCCTGACAAGATATTTTGTAGAAACTTTCAAAGATTTCTGCGTATCTGTCTAAACTTGCTTTGTGAAGCAGCCCCTTATAAGAAAATCTGGGTTTGTTTTAGTTAGCTAATACTATCTAACTGTCCCCCCACATTGTTTATGGAACACAAGGCTCATCATCATAGATGATTCTTAATAAATGCTGACAAAAACTTTTCGGTTACACAAAATGTAAATGAATGCTGCTAAATATTTAACTGATGAGTAGTCAATACTTAAAGTATAAGTTTACCCAAAAATCCAACATAACTGACACAAAATGACAGTTGTTTATGTGTATTGCAATGATCCATTTGATTCTTTTCTATCGGTGTCAACAGTCTGTAAAAAGCTCCAATTTCTTGTTAAATTGATTTGTACAATCACACAACAGTTCTTTCCTATTTTAAACGTGTTTGTCTGGCATTCACACTGAGCATCAATTTTGCCACTCAGTCTTTTTGCCACTCAGTTACTTCCACTTGCTGTGACTTCATTTGCATACCCCCTGTTCTGGGTAGGGTTTTAATACCGTCTTTCTTGGATCACAGTTCATGAATGGTCCTTCACCCCATTCATGTTCAATAAAGGAGGCTCAGGCTCCAGACAACAGACCTTTGTGAATCACACAGGCACACAAATCTTTGTGACTCTGTCACATCTGGGAAGCCAGGGACTTCAAAGCAGGCATGAGGTTAAGACAAAGGGGCTTTACTGAAACTAAGGCAGGCAAAACAAAACAGACCACGAGGAGTAAAAATGGAAAAGCAGGCATAGGCATACATAGGGGATGACATTATGATTTTATTGACTGGACTAGGGAGCACAGGACCAGGAAACATCTATACACAAGGATTAACAAGGGAGCAGAACGAGAGGCAGCTGGAGTGAACCACAGAAGGGCAGGAACAAGCGGTAGGACTATCATGAAATGGACATGGAATGAAACAGGATCGGCTGGGCAGGGCATGAGAGCCTCACTAAGGACAAAATCCTCAAAAGTATAAATATCACTTATATATACGAAGAAATTTTGGTTTTATGGTATGATGTATATGTCACAATATATATATTGCATAATATGGAATATGAGTGGGTTTCTGCGTGTGAGGTGAATGGAGTTTCCTGAATACATAGGACAAAGTGAAACAAATTTACTTTTTCCCCTTGTATCCATTAACCAAGCTGCTTGTAATATTGCTTATATTGTTCATTCTGTGAGGTGTAAAGCTGGTGGCTATGGTCCATGATTAATCAAGATTAATCATAGGTATAGATGTTTGCAGTGAGTACAAAGTCCTGGAAAACCTCTCTAACAGTGTGAAGATTCTCACACTATGTGGATATCCAATAGGTAGCTTGGTCACAGGTGCTGGGGGTCAGTGCTGTCACCTTGTCAACCAAAAGACAAGTAAAGAACAGGTATTAAAACTGCAGCAATAAAAATGGATTGCCAATCTAAAGATGAGTAGAAAACAGCATCAAACTGTTTGGTAGCAATTTTAATTAATTCTAAATACTGTTTATCGTTTCTTTTGTATCCTTGATAAGAATGAGAAGATTGATAAAACAACAAAAAATCTTCACGAACTTAAAAACATGAACAAATAACCAAACGTCTTTCCTGCGTTGGCAGAACAAAAGAGCCGCTAAAGAGCGCCATCACAAATATTTGTACATGTATTTCTATGTTTGCATTTTAATATGTGCTCCTAACATGGTCATCGAAGGTTGACGTGTCTGCATGTAACATCTAAACATGTACATTTATGTAACTGCATATACAGTGCTCACATATTCATTATAGAACTACAACTTTATCTTGGATAGGGAATATTTTTATATGACGGCACGAAACAGATTTTTAGCGTGCGCGCATGGTAAAAAAAATGACAGTGCCAATTGAACATGTGTATTAGGGCTGGTTGATATGGCTCAAAATTCAAATCACAATTTTTTTTTTTTTTACCAAATTTCGGTATACGATATGCATCGATATTTTTCCTATCCAATTGTACTCAAAACAAGTCACACATTTATATTGTTTTTATATTTAATGGTTTGGAACCAACTGCACAGTAACAACATTATATAATTTACTTAACAATAGCACAGGCATAAACAATATATACACATTTACTTAAGAAAGCCAACTATGTCTTTACTAGTGTAGGAGTAGTTGTGTAAACTACTTTTGTAGATCTGCCATAAATAAACTCTAAAATAAAACTGTTTTCAATTGTTTCATTTTAAACCGTGCTTTGTAAACAAATAAACCATAACAAGAACAAGCCTTCAAACAACTTCACAAATTCTGCGCAAGAAACAAGTCTAGCAACTTGTGGCCTGTATGCAGAGAGATTTCTTCACAAGGTCGCTGAGAATTGGAAAGATCGGTGTTCTTTCCAACAAGCAAGTGGGTTTGTCTCACTGTCAATCTCCGCTGCTTGCAGGTACGTTGAAAGTTCAGCTTCAATTTTATCTCTGTGAGACAATGTGGATGATGATGTAGGCCTTTTAAAGAAGCAAGCAAGGCTTTTCTTCTCTTTTTTTTTTTGCTCCTGGTGGTGTTTCTTCAGCTGCTTCTGGAGGTCTCACAGCTAATCCAGGCTGGGCGCTAGTCTCATATTGAAGGGCCTCCACTTCAGACAGAACAATGTCTTTGACCTCTTCTAATTTTTCCTCAGGAATGTAGGATCTTTTAAACCATAGATCCATAAAAGAAGAAATGTCCAGCAGTTGCTGTGTGGCAGGGGCATCAAACTTTTCTCTCAGATAATCAAGAATTTTTCTCTTAATTGACATAGTAAGCTCCGTGTGCTCCTGCTGGTGAGCTAAGATGCTGTTTTGAAAAAGGTGTAGCACAGGCTTAATATAAGAGACTGTGACATAGGACTGAGCTGAGAGCGCATCTGTAGATTCCAGGAGGGGCCGGAGACCTTTATCAATCGACTTCAGAACATCAATGTCCTGCCAGGTGGGGGCAAGATGTCTGGATTTTTTGTTAGATGAGAGCACTTGGGTCATGGCCCGCTCCTGGGTGATGGCCCGCTCCTATTACAATACCCTCTGAATCGTTGCTGCCCTTGAGCCCCATCTAGTAGGGGATTCTGTTATGAGCTGATGGGAAGGCTGATTGAGCTTTTTCTGTGCTGCTGCCAAATTCCTTCTCTTTTTCCAGCTGAAGGAAAAACTTGCAACAATTCTCTTGCATACACCAATGGCCCGTTCAATGCGGGGATATCTCATGCTTCTCTCTAAAACCGAACACAAATTACAGCTGTATTAATTATTTACATTATTAATATCATTTAAAATATTTCTCACACACACACACACACACACTCACTCACTTGCGCGTGCAGATACAAACAAATCCCTTAGCCGGTGGCCAAAGCACTGTAGTCTGTTCCATTTGTTTAACTCAGTGGCTTTAATTACATTAGCGGCATTGTCTGTGATAATCAAACTTGTCGCGCATCCTCTAATTTCCACACTTTAAGCGCATCGCTGAGCCCCAGTGCAATCGTTTCTCCAGTATGATCGTCTGGTGCATAGACTGTCTGAAGACGCATTTCATCTCCCAGTTTTCAATAAAATGGACTGTCAGGCTAATGTACGGTTGCATGGTACGACTAGTCCGCAGATCGGATGTGGTCGAAAAGTATTTTACGTTCTTAAGCGGATTCAAAATTTTTTTCCTTCACCTTCAGTTTGGGCCTCGCTTCTTCGGCAAAGTATTTCCAACTAGGAAGGGCATATTTGGAGTCAGTCGTTCTCAGTAATTTCTGAAATCCATGTTTTTCAACAGTAGCAACAGGAACCATGTCTTTTGGTATGTGGTATGTTACGGCAGCTGCTATTTCCTTCCATTTGGGGCTTGTCTTTTCATATGGTATGCAACGAGAGAACGATGCTGCCAGTGTGTTCTGTTTTTCGCGGCAGAAGTGGGCTTTGCTGCATTTTCAGAAGAGGCATCGCGAATTTTAATACATTCTTTGTACTTTGTAATGCGATTTGTTTTCAGATGATTGAATAGGTTTGACATGTTGCCACTCTTTGTTCCTACTTCTCTCTTGCAAAGTTTGCATACAACAGTTTTTTGTTCGGTGTCATTTCCAGTTCCAAACAATGGATGTGACATTTGTGCTTTTTTTGGCACTAAATCATCGCCGACAGCACTATCCATTTCTGTCTTGATTTTGGCCATTGTCGTTACTGTGGTTAAGCTAAACAGGAAGCGGGGTCACAATGAGGCAGTGTTTAGGTTGAGCCCAATCCACAGAAATCACGTACTACGAACAGCGTTTGGTGGAATCAATTAAATTAACATATCGCAATAATTGAATTTTTAAACGACGCATTAAAAATATCGTTCATATTATGGCACTCGATATTTCGCCCAGGCCTAGTGTGTATTATACTTGGAAATGCATGTCTTTACAGTGAAAGCTGATTTTTCAAAGTCTGTAGCCTTGGTTTAAATTCACTGTGGCCCAACTCGAAAAGTACCTGCTGGATGAACTGGAATGTGAGCTTCGTTGATTTGGGGTAATTGAGATGCAGTGCATATACAAGTCCAAATACATTGCACATAGCTATTGGCAGGTCTTTGATGTTGTCCATCACAACTTTTCCCTCAGTGATTATCTTCAGTGAGGCGAGACTGAGATGCGAGGACAAGGACAGCGCAGCACTTTCATGCTCAATGAGGAGGAACCCAAAGTCAATGTGGTGGAGTGAGTCATCATTATCAGAATCCTTAATCAAAGAAACATGAGAGCACAACAATGATATTTCACATAAAATAACCATCAACAATGCCAAGTAATGTAGCACAGTCAGTGAGACAGATAAGCAACAAAAGGTGTAGATTGGTTACCAAAGAAACTAGATGGACTAGTGCAGGGTTCTTCAAATCTGGACCTCGATTCCAAATCCAGGCCTTGTTTTCAGTTTTCCCAGGTAGGTAGTTTAATAATTACTGATTCTGATTGGCCAGAGGCTTCACAGCTGGCTCACAGGTAAAGGAAGGCTGGAAAACCAGCAGTGCTTGGACCTCGAGGACCGTGATTTGAATAATCTTGCCTGCCATACATTCTGATATGTGTCAAAGAATAAATTGCAATAAAATTAATTAAGTTGATATCCAAATAATGATAGTAAGATAAATTTAAAAAACCCTTAGCCCTCATCATTGTCTCGCTCTCTCAAACATACCTAATCTTCTGTAAAAATCTTTCCACCGTGTTGCTTATGGCTGGTTGAGACTCCATCACATCTTTTCTTCTCAATGCAAACATCATGTCCATCTTCTGTTGCACAAGTGGTCCATTTGGTTTTTTTCTTTTGCATTTCATTAACCAAGTCTTCACGAGCAGCCTCAAGGGCTACATGATCAATCCCTCCGAAAAGTTTGGCAGGTAGTTAAGTTCACCTTTCTTTGCCTTCTTGATCATCTTGTTAGCTGGTTCTCCTTCTGGTGAATGCCCTCCCTGTTTACCCACATTTACCACAACATCAAGGCATCCTGACCTTCTTCGCTTTGTTCTGTAATTAGTCATTTTATATTTTAGGCTGTTTTTCCAACCGCTACAGCGACTGGTTGAGCCTTGTTCCTGGAGACTTGAATGCTTGCTTATCAATGCTGCTTTGATAATTTTTGATACTATTTGATACCTTCAGGAGTGTGCGATCACAAAGATACAGCAGATCTGCTTGCCTAAGTCTATACTCTACATCAACAGAAAAGTTTGGAATATCAAATATGTCTGGCCAGGGTTTCTGTCGCTCTTGAGAGGATGTTGAGAGGATCTCTGTATCTGTTGTACTGGGTGTGTCACTCAAGATTTCATCAGTTGAGACAGGTACCAACTTAAATACAGGGATGACTTTGACTGTTGGTTTGCCTGGAATGTCTGCAATGTCTGTCAGATTGCATAGTTCATGATTGAACTCAGGATCTTTATACTCAAGACTGAAGTTGTAATGAAGCCCCAATGTCTCTTTAAGCTGGCTTGTCAAATCCTCCACTGTAGCAGGCCTTGTATTCAGGATGACCTTTCTTACTGTATATCCGCCTCTGTAACTCTCAAGGTCATCATCTGTTGTTCTGCCATCTTTGGAATATAATAACAAAAACATAATTGGCTAACAAGCACTATGCATGTTGTTAAAAAGATGCAGCTGAGCTGTTGCAAGAATGTCACTGTCAGTGCATTGTCATGTTTCATCGAACCTTTCTTTCTTGATAGACAAAAGTGACAATACAGTGTTTGTGACATTTGCAGTGAATCATCTACAGTATAAACAGTTTACTACATCAATGAAAACACTGTGCAAAGTGTGACCATTTAGACCTGCAATTAAAATCGGAAGCAATGCTTCTTTGATTGATTGCAGTGATCACTCATTATTAACAAAGAATGTAACGTCTGAGTGTCACTATTAGATTGTCTCCAAATCTGTATGCTGTAAGAGGGAAAACAACATTCAACCCTTTCAGCTGAATCACACACAGAGAGGGGTTAGAGTTGCCACACAGTTCAAAAGATCTTAAATGGTCATGGTACCATGCAGTCACTGTGTTGCAGACAAACAGAATCTCTGTTAATTGCTACAATCTGTTTGGTCTGTTTAAAGTTTGGGAGGCCTGAACATGAACCAACAGAGATCGAGTATCATAAAGACTGATGATGCAACAAGAACTGTCGCAAGCTTAGGAACTCTCTGATGGAAAACATGTTGGATATTCTCAGGATATGATGTGATCAATGCTGTGGTAGCCTTGTCCATTTCAATGGATGGCTTGAAAAATGAACTTGTCTAAATAGTAAGCAATCATTTTCTGATGCTTTACGGCCATTGTCAGAGCTATACTTCTGAAGTTGTGTGCATTACGATTGACCTGCTTGTAGAATTTGTGTTTTCCCTCGAAACGTACTGTCCAGACATCTGATAGTCAACCAAATGCCTTAATCAGCTGAGCATAATGCTCAATTAAGTCGTGTTTTGGACGTAATCTGAAATCAGGGAATGTAGTTTGTAATAGTTCTCTGTGTTCTGACACTTTGCAATCAAGGAACTGTATTGACTCTTCAGTATGCCTTGTTGCTACAGCTAACTCAACAATGTCTTTGAGGAGCATCAGAATATTCCATGAATCATCTCCTTCGGGTATTTTATGCCCAATAAGGAGCAGTAGCAGCCTGATCAGGGTCCAGTTTTCATGGCCATTTCCACCTATGGTTCCTCTAGAAGAGAAGCCTCTGCCTATAGGCTGAGGCTGGTCAGTTTTGTCATTAAAAGCAAAAGACTTAATAGAATGGTTCAGTGTTTCTAAAGTGAAATATTTCTTAGAAATCAAGTCTGAAATGCAGTTGTGATAACTCAACAGGAACAATTCCTTCCAAAAGATCATGAAAGATGTCAGGGGGGTAACCCCCAACAACATGAAAGTGCTCCAGACTCTCAGTCAATACACATTGTCCCTTCATGCTATAATGTTGAGTGAAAGTGGGATCCTGCTTTACCTCCTGGACATTTTAGTTGTGAGTTTCTTTAGTTCTGGGTTCAAAAGTGCCCGAACATACCTCCTTGTCTTGGATCTCTCTTCTGGTTGCCATGCAGAACCTACAGAACCTGTCCACTCCAAAGCTCTCAAAGAATATTGCCAGAGAGTGAGCAGCCAAGTTATCAGCAGCCACATGTAACACTGTGCCTTTTACACATGCTCCCAACTTCTCAACATATACACCATGTTGCTCCAAAGAACTTAGATCTTGGATGAGAGAATGGAGAATTTTAGCATAGCCATATTCTTTTACATCAGAGGCTTTACATAAAACAGCAAGCTGAATGGATTGGAGTGTGGACCTATGTTCTTATTGTAGGAGATTTTAATGTTCATGTATGCTGCCCTGATAAGCCAATGACAACGGACTTTTTAAACCTCATTGACTCTTTTAATCTTGTGCAGTGGGTATCTGGTCCTACTCATGAACGAGGGCACACGCTCGATCTTGTTTTATCATACGGTTTATCTGTTCTTAACTTGGAGATCTGTGAGGCAGTGTTTTCTGATCATATGCCTGTACTGTTTGAGGTTGACCTTGCATACACTACAGTTAAACCTCGCGCTGTTGTTCGGCGCTGTCATAATATCAACTCTACTACTGCTGCTCAGTTTTCTGCCAATTTTACTGAGAACTGTCCTGTTCCTGATGTTATGTGTAACAGTTGTTACGAGCCCCAGTCTAGGGTTGGGGCGTAACAGAATGGAAGGGAAAGGGGTATGGAAGTAAGGGAAACACAGGGTGTGGTGCACAAGGGAACACACGTGGACAAAGGGGTATATTTTTATATTCTTTTCTGATTTTTATTTACACGCGACAGACACAGAACAAATAAACCCGGTGCAAAAGGACTCAGGAGTGATTATAGCCAAAATAAACAAAAACCCAACTACCGAACGTAACCCAAATCTAACTTAACTAAGTGCGCGACAAAACCAAATAACAAGTACTATACCTCACTCCCTAACCAAAAAGCATACACAAAATCTTTCAAACAAAACCGGCAATCACTCCCTACGCACCTAACACACACACAGAACATACACAGGCAAAGCGTCAAAATCCGAGGGGCGCGCGAAGACGTAAACCAAAAACCGGGTGAGAGATCGAAAACCAAAAAAGCAAACAAACCAAGGCAGAAGTACAGAAAAGGGCTAAGCGAGAAATCGTAATCCGAGAAACCAAAAACCGTCATACACAATAGTCCAAATCAAAGAAAACAATCCAACAATAAGCAAAAATCGAGCAGAGCTCCCGAAGATTGTCTCTGTCCGGCTTTTCACTTCCGCCGGACGGAAGTGACGGCTGGTCTTGCGGGGAATCGTGGGCGGGGTCAAACACGTAACACCCCCCCCACGTGTGAACCTCATAGGGTTCACAATCACCATTAATTACAAACAGTATATACGTATAAACTCATCCCCACAACAAAGTTACAAAAAGTCAGGTTCGTGAGAGGGCATCCGCCACAAGGTTACTGGCGCCCTTTTTGTGGACGATCTGCAAGTTGAAAGCTTGTATAATAAGGGACCAGCGCATGAGGCGTTGGTTGTTATTACTCATCTTATTTAAAACCAGCAGGGGATTGTGATCAGTGAAAACGACCACTGGCCGGGTACTATCTCCAACGTAAACCTCGAAATGCTGTAAGGCGAGTAACAACGCAAGGGCTTCCTTTTCTATCGTGCTGTATACCAACTGGTGCTTAACAAACTTCTTTGACCAATAGCAGATAGGATGGTCCAAACCTGTATCATCCTCCTGGAGAAGGACGGCGCCGGCACCGGTACCACTGGCATCAACTTCTAGTTTGAAGGGTTTCCCAAAATCAGGGGTAGCTAACACAGGAGAACTAGTGAGTAGAAATTTAACCGTGTCAAAAGCAGATTGACACTCAGCAGACCAAACAACTTGGGCATCTTTACGGAGTAAGCTGGTTAGGGGTAATACAACATCCGAAAAATTTCGGCAGAAACAGCGGTAGTAACCTGCCATCCCCAGGAAGCGTCGAAGGTCACTCTTAGTTTTTGGAATGGGGAAGGACGTGATAGCTTGGACTTTGGCGTTGACAGGCTTAACTGTTCCGTGTCCCACTACCTTACCGAGGTAAGTGACCGTGCCCTGTCCGAACTCACATTTCTCCAAGTTCAGCACGAACGAAGCATCCCTTAGCCTAGTAAAAACCCGGTCTAATGCTATCAAATGTTGTTCCCACGAGTCAGAATAAACAACTACGTCATCTAAGTACGCTTCAAAGTTTCGAACATCTCCTAAAACTTTAGTCATGAGTCGCTGAAACGTAGCTGGGACATACGTAATCCGAAGGACATGACCGTATATTGTAGGAAGGTATCTGGGGTAGCAAAAGCAGAAATTTTAGAGGCATAAGAGGTTAACGGCACCTGCTAATAACCTTTTAGGAGATCGAGCTTAATGACAAATTGGGCCAAATTCACCAATGCGATCTACACAGTCTTCTATTCTAGGAAGTGGAAAGGCGTCTGGTTTGGTGATTGCATTTACTTTTCTATAATCCGTACAGAAACAAAACGTACCGTCAGGTTTTGGGATGAGCAAACAAGGTGAACTCCAAGGACTGGAACTAGGAATGGCGAGACCCATTTCCAACAGGTAGTCAGTCTCCTTCTTTAACAGCTCCCGCTTACGAGGGCTGACGCAATAGGGGTGCTGTTTGATGGGGATATGATCTCCCACATCAATGTCATGTACCAAAACAGGGGTCTGCGAAGGGGTGTCGGAGAATAGAGACGGAAATTTACGCACCAGGGCATGGATATCCGATTGGGCGACGCTGGGTAAGTGAGCAAGCCTTCCCTCGAGGGTTTTAAGGGCTTCTGAGTTGGGCAGGCGAGCGCATGGCAAACAATTCCTCCCAAGGTGCAGATCATCGAGTTCGGGCGAGTACTCGTGCACCGGCACAGTAACCATGGCAGAGGGGAGCAGAACAGGAGTGGACGAAGGAGCGGGGTCAGCACTATCAACGTAAGGTTTTAACATGTTTACATGACACAGTTGGGTTTTTCCTTTTCGTTTTGGGGTTTCGATAATGTAATTGGTGGGACTGATCTTTTCCTGTATTCTATAGGGACCTGAGAACCGCGCTTGCAAAGACAAGCCTGGCAGGGGTAAAAGGACCAACACCCGATCTCCCTCCTGGAAAGTTCGTTCTCGGGCTTTCCTATCGAAACGAGCTTTCATCACCTCCTGTGAGGAATTTAACGACCGCTTAGCCAATTCCCTGGCTGCACCAAGACGCTCACGCAGAGACCTTACACAGCTCAGCACATTCTTATTCTGAGGAGGTGGACTCGGGGACAACCACTGCTCGTCTAGTACCTTTAAAGTTCCACGCACGGTATGCCCGAAAACAAGTTCAGCTGGACTGAACCCAGTGGATTCCTGTACGGTATCCCGAATTGCGAATAAAAGCAAAGGAACCCCGTCGTTCCAGTCTTTTCCTGCCTCTAAACTGTAGGCTTGTGGCATCATTTTAAACGACTGATGAAAACGCTCAAGGGCACCCTGGGACTCCAGGTGATAAGCACTGTGAAAATAACAGGGAAGTGAAGTTCGAACCTGGGTCAGACTGTATATATTTCGGCAAACCAAATGTGGTACAAAATTTAATTAGAGCTTTCACCACCCGCATAGGTATCGCCTCAGGGTAGTGGGTAGTAGCACACATTAATGTAAAGAGGTAACTATTCCCGGAGCGAGTTTTAGGTAATGGACCTACACAATCAATAAAGACATGTTCAAACGGTTCCCCGATCGCTGGGACAGGATGCAGGGGAGTGGGGGGAATTATTTGATTGGGTTTCCCTACTAGCTGACAAATGTGACACGAGCGACAGTATTTCTTTACGTCCGAATTTATCCCTGGCCAATAAAAGCATTTCAGTATGCGAGCGAACGTCTTCGTAACTCCTAAGTGGCCAGAACACGGGTGGTCATGAGCTAAAGCTAATACCTGGTTTCTGTGGGAACACGAAACAACCACCTGAAACACCGTAGCCCATTTCATTGGAGACTGAGAAGGTGTCCACTTCCGCATTAACATACTGTATCACAATTGACAAAGTACGCCACTGGATGGTCTGCTAAGTCTGCTTTCTCTACAGCCGAATCAAAACACTCCTTCAGAGACGGGTCAGCTCCCTGAGCGGAGATTAACTCTCCCCACGTGGACATGCTATCCGTGGCTTGGTGTAGAACCGGTTCTTCTAGCTCAAGCGCTGGACTAGAGCACGAGGGCAAAATGGAGTCCTCCCGATCAGCCATGAAGGTCTTAGCCAGGTCAGTATCTGCTAGAGCCCGACCGATAAAGGATTTTGAAGGCCGATACCGATACAAATATTTGTTGGTTTTAAAATCCGATATTCCG
>JAODLC010000933.1:0-13265 GCA_026781145.1 Hippopotamyrus pictus | reverse complement strand
ACTTTATAGGAGCCCTTGAATACATAAAATAATAAAATTGTAGAACGTAAGGGAGGAGGGAGAGATGGGGTGGAGCGGTAGAAAGAGTGAGAGGGGAAGGGAGAGAGAAAGAGAGGAAAGAGGCGGAAAGTGAGGTAGAGAGAGCAAGAAGAAGACAAGGAGGAGCCAGAGCAGGAGAGAGGGAGCAGGACAGAAGAGTGCCTCGGTCATTAGATCCCTTACAGTCAGCAGAGCATGAAGCGACGTCAACTGACGCACATCAACACCACGGCGGTATGACTCACGTAGACGGCGGGGCTGCGGATGTCCACGGCGTAGTCCGAGTCCGAGGGCTGCACGTTGAGACGCAGCATGTCGTGGACGACGGGCGTGTCCAGGTGCAGGCTGTGCAGACCCTCCATGGCCCGCGCCTCGTTCCTCAGCGTCTCCAGCAGGCTGCGGGGCGTGAGAGGCGGCCCGGTTACAGGCACCCGCCACTGCGCCGGCCCAGCCCAGCCCAGCCCAGGCCAGGTCCTACCTGAAGATGTCATGAAGGTCCAGGTCGACATGGAGGCCGTTGATGAAGAGGCCAGAGTCTCCAGGCTGCAAGCCCAGGGTTCCCTTAAAGTACTGAAAGGGGGGCGGAGGGTAAGCAAGTACCGCTCGGTCCGGACAGGAACCCCCCAAAAAAATACATACACCCAGCAGGCCTTCAATTATCTCCTCGAATGTAGAACATCCTCCAGACCCCCCAACGCGGAGCTCCCTCGGCTATGAAACGGCTGATGAGCTCTATCCAAATGCAAAGTGGGTCTTTCAACGACGATAAAATGCTCTTTTCATGTCATGCTGACCGACCCGCTCAGCATCCATGGGGGGTAGCATGTGACTCAGCAGGTTAGGCGCATCCTCGGCAGATAATCACATGTCCGTCGGGCCCTTGAGCAAAGCCCTCGACCCCCCCCAAAATGCTCCTTCATTCCGATGTCCCTGTACTTACGCAAATGGAAAATGAACCAGCGTTTTTGTGATTAATTTATGTTCTGATTAATATACACACTGAGCCGTAATGAATGGCAGAGTGGTGGGGGGTGACAACGGTGTAGCTGGCTGGGTGGAGGGGGGGGTGGGTTTGCTAAGTCACACTGGGAAACCTGGGCCCATCTAGCCCGGATCCGCCAACACAGGTCGCTCGCTCTTGGTCCCGCACCGCCCTCGCTGGGACACACTGGGGTGTCCATTAGTCACGTACGGGTGCCACGTGGTGCCAGCGAGGGATGAGAAACGGAGGCGCCGTGGCACTCATTAAGGCCAGATTACCGCCATCAATAACGGGGCGGGGCTGGGGAGATGGGGACGGGCGGCAAAATTAATTAACTGCAAACACCGCGACCGTGCCGCTTGGCTCGCTGGCAAACAAAGGATAATATACGCCGGGGCCCGGCTGAATTAAGGCGCGGTAAATAAGCAAATTACACACGGCCGTGATAGCTCATTTCACAAGGGAGAGAAGAGCGTCAGCCAAAAGGGCGTCAACAAACTGTGAGCTGATTTTCCCGCTCAGATGGTGGCGCTGTTCGCAACACAAATAGAGTGATACCGCTTCCCTTGTACTCGCTTGTAAGAAACAAGCGGCGAGTCGTCTATCCCGCCGATGGCGCGACCCAGAGCAGAAGCAGGGGATCCGTCTGAAACCCTCGAGCGGCCCAGAGGCTCGCCGTTAAACTCACCTTCTGGTTTTCCTCGATCTCTCTGCGAATCTCCGAGTTCACCATGGTTCTCGTTATGGATCTGACGGGCAGAAAAGCAAGGAAGAGGAGTCACGGAATGACAAATGAAACCCCCAAGTCCCCCATACCGTGCCATTATGAACTGCTTATTTATTCTGATCATGTGCCCCCCCCCAGGACCCACCCAGTTTACAGTGTAGGTGCCCCAGAATACAAATAACTTGGGTGTGAGCCAAACACGATCCCAGCATTCCCTCCCCGACACATCAGCGACTGACTGAGTGTGACATGCTGTGATTCACACAGCAACTGTACTGAAGGACGGCCCAGCTCCCTTCCAGGACCCTGCGGGACAAAGGACGGCCCAGTTCCCTTCCAGGACCCTGCGGGACAAAGGACGGCCCAGCTCCCTTCCAGGACCCTGCGGGACAAAGGACGGCCCAGCTCCCTTCCAGGACCCTGCGGGACAAAGGACGGCCCAGCTCCCTTCCAGGACCCTGCGGGATTATCGATGCTAGCAGGGCTTTCCGACATGGTCCACAAAGTTACTCATTTTACAGCTTCCTTTGGCTGCGTGTAGTTAAATTCCCCTTCAAACCGCTGGCCGGCCGCCTAACACGTTTCATGAAGTTTGTTTTCGTGGGGGAGGAGGGGTAGGCAAATAAAGGAGGAGCCACGCCGGAGGCCTCGGCCGGACTTCCCGTCCCCGCAGCGGGGCGGGTGAAGGACGTACCTGGCCTTGTTGGGGAAGTTCTGGCTGAGGTCCCGCATCACCACCAAGGCATCCACAGACGGAGCGGCCAGGATCCGGGCGGCCGTCTGGAAGCTGAGGTCTGGTGTGGGCGGACGCAGGAAGATCAGTGTCTCACGTGTATGATGACCACAATCAGAGCTCAAAATGTGCAGGAACGGGCAGCGCGGCTGGAGGGCTCTGGCTGACACACCTTGCATCTGCCAGACTTTTAGGGGGGCCATCTCATTGGTGCTCTCCACTAGGTGTTTACGAAGCTCCTTGAGCTGCTCCTTCAGCTCTGGGTACAAGGTTCTGAGGGGGGCGGGGGGCGGAGGGAGCAAGACAGAAAGATGACAGAAGGATGAGCAGGTAGGCGGGCTGACCTCTGCGATGACCTCAAACTGAATACCATCTCATGAGGGCAGGGCAGCATTGAGACACTCACTTTAATTTCCCGAAGAGGAAGCCCTGAACTTCATCCACGGAATCGCTCTCTCCAATCACAGTGGCGTTCACATCAGCTCCTGCAACAAAACAATTCGATGGTTTGTTTTCGCATTCAAAAAAAAAAAAAATCTGAGCTGTGATTGGACAGCTCAGCATGGGGCAGTGCCCTTATATGTAATGTGTAACGCTCATACCTTGGACCTGGGTGTCATCCTTGGCCTTATACTCCTGGTTCTTGATCGCCAGCTCCACCCCGTAGCCAGAAAGAAACACTTTGCTGCTGCTGGGATTCTATTAGTCAGAAAAGATACCCAAGTGTGCATATCATAAATGTGGAAACAAGATGGAAGAGGATAGCGACGACTTGGATGAAACCAATCCGCTCCAAGGGGGTGGACACTCACGGCCAGGAAGTGACGCAGTACGTAGGTCACCTCCCCCTTGTTGGCCTTGGAGACAAACAGCTGGTGGAGTTGGGGGAACTCTCTGCTCCCCATCTGGGCGTAGAGGATTACGACGGGGGCGTCGGGGTCAGAGCCTGGGAACTTATGATCTCCCTTGAACAGGAATGGTTTTGGCCTGGAACGAGCAAGTGTTTAAGGCTGAAGTCTTCCCAGTGAGCGGGCCGTTCTGTGGGTGGGCTGTCAGATTGTTCCTTTACCTGTCGGGGGCGCTCTCCAGCAGGGCCTTCAGGTGCTCCACGCTGCAGGACCGCTGGCCGTGAACGCTGAAGAAGGCCTGGCACCCCGGTGGGGGGGGTTCGTTGGAGGCGATCTGCGAGGGAACGGACGAGAGGGCGTCAGGGCGCAGCGACGGCCGAAAGGCAGGGGGAATGTCATGTGACCCCAGGTCTGACCTGCTGGAAGGCGTACACGGTGGAGGAATAGACCCGCAGCGAAAGGGAGAATCGAAGCATGCTGAGCTGCAATTGACTGAGCAGCGTCCCCGCCCGCTCCAGGATCAGCTGGTAATACGATTGGTCAGTGCCTGCCAATAGGAAAGGGAGGAGGTGAGAACTCACACTCATTACATCACCGAGGCCTGAAAACAAAGCCAGCAAATGAAAGTACAAGCAGCTCTGTGCCTCATTGGTCCATAAAAACTATACTGCAGAGGGAAACCGAATGAAAAACACCCTGACAATGGAAGTGAAAGATCAGCTACTGAAAATGAAATTTCTAAAGTGTACTGGAGATGTCTGAATTTTTTCAATTTTAAATAAAGTTTTGTTTTGCCTTTAAAATACAATGCATCAAATCTTGCGAGCAGAAGAAGATATAGCATAAGCACACGGTCGAGGGACCTGCTGTTGACCCTTTGACAAAGGGATGTTTATCTGAATTGTTTAGCTAAAACATCCAGATGGATAAATAAGCTATGGGAATAGATGTCTGCTTAACTACACAAATACAAATAACATCATATATACAAATGAGCAGTTATCAGGAAGTCACCATGGAAACAGCACTAGGGAAACATACCATCGTGTTCGTCGTCTATATTTTGGTTAAGCTCCACGAAATTCCAGAATAGCTCCTGACTCTCCTCTGCGAAGAATTCACTGGCGGGGGAAAGAAGAGAGTGCATTCAGATCCGGCTGTGTTCACCATAATAATGCACTAACGCCATTGATGCTCACTATAGAACACCACTACTCCCTCCCATCACCTACTTATGGGCCAACTGTTCCCAGGAGAGACAAACTGTCCTTTGACCACAAATTAAACCGCGCAAACGAGATAGTTGGTGAAGAGAGTGTTTTCCATTAAATTCAATGGCAGAGGATCCCACTGGGTTCAGCCCCACCTCAGAGGGCAGGGCATCCTACCTGGCTTCCAGGAGAAGTGGAGTGGAGGGCCACTTTGTGGTGAGAGATGTTGTGATAGCTTTGGAGTCCCCCTGCGTGTGGGGCACCAACAGGCAAGCCAGGAAAGCCACCAGGTGAAAGTGCATCCTGCAAAAGGTACCTGCAGGGGGCAGGAGGATCATAGACACAGCTAGTGATCAACAGTGAAGAGGATGCAGGGAGACTCCTGGTGGCCTTTGTGCAGTCTGGGTTTGTGAGACCAATAGCAAGTTATTTGTGCTTTTTTTTTAAATCTACCTGAGAGCAATCGCCATTGGAATACTCAAAAAAGCATTCACATATACGTTTACAATAAAATTTTAATTAAAGGACTAATGTCTAGCGGATCACGTTATAATAGGATCGTTCCGTACCTGCCCTGACCTTTGACAGGGAGACAAAAAAAGGGAGCGTGTAATGAGTGCCAGCCAATCAGCGTCTTCAGCGTGGCGCTTTGCAAGAGGGTATTATCCAATCAGCTGTCCGCGAACGCGCTAGGCAACTTGTGAATGAATGTCGATGCAAACTGCCTTTACGACCCTGTCTTTTTTCATATCGATGGTCATTTGTCTACTTACTGATTTTTTGCTACGACGCGATCTAACTGTCAGAATATATTGATGTAATCCACAAAAAAAAAAATGATGTAATGATCAGCCCCATCCGGCTGCCTCGGTACCCAGGCAGGCGGCTTGTTAAAATGTATATGACTGCTGGACAAATATATCGCCGAGCGTTTATGTGGCTGTTAATGACACACCGAAAACGAAACATAAATGCAGTCAAAGAGAGGAAAAGGATGCGGTGCACTATGCTCCATTTGCGTAACGTATAGAAGTGAGAAAGTGAAACAAAGCATTTCGACGGCTACATCGATAGGAACATTTGAATGCGTCATGTCTGTTAAAAAGATTATGCGCAGCGGGATTCATTTTCTTAACCCCGCGAAAAAACAGTAAAGTGGGTAATTGTTAAGAATTAGAAGCTGCTTACCGACACCGGCTTCCCCGAGTCTGAGGGCAGCCATGATTGAGAGGTTAGTTTGGGTCCTAGAGTTACGCTTTAGGTAGGATCCAGTTTCGCCTGATAGAAAAAACACGAACTTTCATTCCAATCCATTCCGTTGCATTTTAATTTGACTACATTTACACTGTACTGCGCACCTTATCTTAAGCATTTATGTAATATGTCAGTTATAAGCGATATGTAGAAAAGAAAACCATGTTGGCTCCATAACTCTACTTATAACGGAGCCAAGATGGCACCTTTTGCACTTAGTTCCTGCACAAAACTTGCAAAATACAGTATTTTAATTTTGCTTCAGCATAAACACTGCCCATTCATTTCTCAGAAACACTCATTCAGTTCCTGCTTCTGGGAAGCCAAGACATACACATGGGACTGAAGAACCAGTCACTAGATTTGGGGTAGGAATGGTACCCATTTCCCTGCAGTTGGGAGACCACCGTATTACAAAATATTTACAGTAAAACCTTCAAACCTTCAAATATTTTATACCTTCATATCTTATCTCACACATAGATTGAGTTTCATAATTAAGATACAAAGGACACTTATTCCCATGTTTTTATATGCACCAAATAGTAATATATAGACACACACACATAAAATTTATTTTTTATATATGTATTTTTTTTTTTAATTAATTTCTTTATTTTTAAGCAGTAGATTTCTGACTGCAACCATATTGCCCAGGAATGTCATATACTGGATGAAAAGTGCCGAACTCAAGGGCTCTTGGGAGAGTGTGGCCCCAAGACTGTAATTAAACTTTTTCAACTGGAAAAAAAGCAGGG
Organism: Hippopotamyrus pictus; assembly: GCA_026781145.1. NCBI lineage: Eukaryota > Metazoa > Chordata > Actinopteri > Osteoglossiformes > Mormyridae > Hippopotamyrus > Hippopotamyrus pictus. The sequence goes on along the minus strand of JAODLC010000933.1, from coordinate 6,713 downwards.
GAAATTGTCCCTCACCAGACAGCTGTGACCTTCATCCTAGCTCCTGTAGGATTTCATGCCTGAGGATGGATGACAGCCTGATGGTGCGTAGGACGCTGGCTTCGCTCCGCTGCTGAAATATCGATCTGGAGACAGAGCCCCATAACACAACACGTATTGTTTGCTCATAAGCAGAACTGACGGCGATTCTAAATAAAAGGCCCCCATCGTACCTTTATTAAGATTCATAATGTCATTAAAGCCACTGATTGGCTGAGTGAGCTGGGATGATATTAACGGAGCTCAGAAATAATGTGAGGGTTTGTCTCACGCGGCATTCGTCCCCGTCGGAGCCACACGCAAATGCCCTCCCCTTCCAGCTACGTCACACTCTTAGCAAAGCTGACGAAATCGACACCTGCCCTGGGTAACCGGTAGAAAGGCAGAGGGATGTGTACTCCTCAGTATTTAATTCAACTTCATTTGTCCTTCCCTAATAAACAGACCTTTGCATTTAAATGATTGTGTTGTCCCTTCCCCCAATGTCAAACTCTCTCCTGTGCCCTTGGTTAAAAAAAAAAAATAATAAAAAAAATTGTCCTTAGCTCTTTAAATGCCACCCCCGTGACTGACTTGACAAATGGGGTGCTTTAAGGGGGCCCATATCCTCGGCCTCTTTGGAACCCCTCCCCCCACCACCACCACCACCCTGATCCGGCTTGCCGCCCCGATCGGAGAACCAGCCCCATTTCTCCATTTTCAGTGAGCGCACGTTTTACACTCCAGGCCGAACAATAAAAATCAGGTTTTCTGACAGGGCTGACTGTAACAAAGTGTCCTATTTGGAGCGAGACTTTATGCAGCTCCGTCGTGGTTTAATACACAATCTCATGTCTGCTTTAGGTCTGTTTTGCCAGACAAGCCCTCCATCCAGGAATGACAGCCCGTTCAGACCCCTTTCAGGGGGTGTTGATATTTCAAACTTAATTGGACGCCTCCAGCCGCCATATAGCTCAATTTAGCAAGGTGTATTTTTTTTAATAGGGCTGTCACAATTCTCAGGTGCTCGTCGATGCCGGGTCACCACGTCACCTTGACCCCAGGGGCCCGGCAGGGTGAATTCCATTCGATTTATAAGCCAATCGCTTTTTTTTTTTCTTTTTTATTACTTCCAGCCGCTGCCCATCGGAATGACAGTGAGCATAAGTAGCCCACGGAGGGCTGCCTGCCTCTGGGTGTTTGTGAGGGTGGTGGGGGGTGCCCTGTTCAGAAGGAGAGTGGAAAACTCAGCTTCCAGATAAATGGCGGATAAAAGCCAAAGTAATCAAAACGGCAGCCTATCCCTGCAGTTGGGCCTGCAGAAAATTTTGATTGGGGTGGAGATCCGGGGCCAGTTATTTTTCTGGGGGGTGCCCAAAGGCGGGATTTGTTGTTTCTGGGGCCCTATAGCCGAAAGAGAAATTGAGAGTTAAAAACGATGTAACGTGAATCATCCGCGGGGTGAAAAATTCTGACCAGGGGGAGGGGGTTGCCAGAGGATCAATCGGGCAGATTTATTGATGTGGGGTGGTCACATGTTTTATAGCACCCCCCCCCCCAATGTCCGCAGTAGCTTTGCGGCTCTACTGAATGCCCCAGTAACGGAGTTTCTCAGGAGCGTGATTCGCAAGGAGCCGGACACAGCACCCTCCGCTGTCCATCAGTAAAATCCGCCTAAAGTAGCGGGGAGCCCGAGAGCTGGCTAACCGGGCTTCAAACCGGGTTTCAAACCGGGCTTCAAACCGGGCTCCAAAACGGGCTTCAAACCGGGCTCCAAAACGGGCTTCAAAACGGGCTCCAAAACGGGCTCCAAAACGGGCTTCCCGCGGCTATAAATCAGGGGCTGGCATCGGTGGGCCGCAAGCGACTCGTTGTTTCACGGTGGGGAACAAGCGCCCGATCCCAGACCAGAAGTCCCTGCCTCAGAGGGCCGGGCCCCGGTCGTTATTTATGTCCCCGGGGCCCGGCGCGGGGTCGAGTGAACCTTCCGATGGCGCCGGGGAGGCCGAAATTGCACGTTCCAGGATTGAATTAAATCGTAGATCACGCTTGACAGCCCTGATCGTTTGGGAGAGCGGGGGAGGGGGGAGACCGAAGGACCGTTTAATGGAGGTTGCCGTGCTGTAGATCAGCTCTGGACGGCGCGCGGGAATGCAGGGCCGCCTCAGTCCACAGAGCCGCTCAGCTTGGTTCTGGTAAGCGCTAAGGCTGGGCCGATCCTGCCTCGGGGAGCCAGCAGCTGGCCGTACGGAGAGCAGGCAGCCGGGGCGTGGCACGTATGAACAGCCTATAAAGTCGCCGATCAGAGGCAAATCACTGTGATCACTGAAGGTCCTGAGAGATGACGGGCATTCATAAATACCTACAGGAACTGTGCTGACAGCCTGTGGACATACATTAATACGTTTGTTTTTTATATTGTTCATGTATTTATCAGACTTTTATCCAAAGCAATATGCATTATTATTTATTTATTTAGAGGAAAAGAGGGTCCGACAAGTCCTGGAGCAATTGGGGCTTAAGGGCCGTGCTCAAGGGATAAACAGCGAAAATTCTGCCAAGACTGGGATTTGAACCAGCACCCTTCTGATCGCAGACGCTGTGTCGGTTCTCACTGACTCACACGTTGCGTGGAACGAGTACAAGTTTGATGGCAGAGTGACGGACAGTCAAACATCAGCAGGACGGAGGCTGGGCCACGTGAGCCGACCTGGTCGACACGCTTAATGAGCAGAGTCACGGGGCGTGAGCCCCGCCTCACCCGCTGTCCTAAGCAATTCGCATTAATCTCCTCTTAATGTGCCAGCGGGAAAGTGAATTATTGTGGAAATCAAGGGCTAACGATTATTAATAATCACAATTAATCCTCATTTGAGCTTGATTTATGAGTCGCAGACGGAAAGGTACCGATGTTTGCTGCGAGTGTGGGAGTATCAGGTTGAGTCGACCTTATTTGTTTGTGAAATTGCCGCCCCCCCCATCCTTCAGAAAGTCAGCATGACACTGGCAGCAATATTGAAAAATGCATCTGTAAAAAAAAGCATGTCAGAATGCCTGAGTCTATATTATATGTAATGGAATAGTGATACTTTCTTAAACCTGGTGGGGAAATTATCTTTTTGCCTGTCCCATCTTGTTCTGTATGAGACACACAAGCAGGTGAGAGCAAGCTTGGGGGGGGGGGGGGTCACAGCTCAGGGTCAGGAATGTGCAGCGCCCCCTGCAGCTGGGGGTTAAGGGTCCTGCTTAGGGGCAACAACGACAGCATCGGTCTGTTGGCCTTAGGATTCAAACCGGTGACCTTCTGATCACAGACACTAGTGCTAACCGGCTGAGCCACACACTGCCCCAAATATGCTGTACCTGTCAAAAGTTTGGACACACCAAGCCGCCTAAAAAGGAGTGATCGTGTCGCATCACATGACCTGGTAACCTGACCTAAATGCAACAGAAATGTTTCTGGAGGAGTCTGACCAGAGACTGAAGGAAAAGCGACCAATGAGAGCTCAGCATATATGTGGGACCTTGTTCAGGACAGTTATAAAAGCATCCTAGGAGGCACCTCATGGAACTGGTGTAGAGGAGACAGTCAGGTCAGCCAGACCCTGGAGCAACTGGGGTCAAGGGCCCAATTGTGGGATCACTCTGCCGACCACGGGATTTGAACCGGCAACATTCTGAGTCCCAACCCACAGATCTACCCCCAACAAATTCATTTTTAATACTTTTAGTCAGTGCATAATTCCATATATGTTATTTTATAGTTTTGATGTCCTTATAATCATTCTAAAACAAACCTTTCAACGGATATGCAGTGTATACAGTGTCCCAGTTTGTTGTCTAATATATAAAGTAGATAGGTAGTACTCTTTGCTCAGTCTCTTCCCCTTAAATTATTGATAATTGTGCAGGACCTTTTAATGTAAATTACTGCAGAGAGACTGTCTTTTGCACTGTAATATCTGTCCTATCATGACAGATGCACTGGATCCAGGGGGGAACGCTGTTTTAGATCATTGTGTATTAAACATGGCTGGGACGACAGTTCAGTTTTATTTGACTTGATATTCGAGATGTTTTCCCTTCAAAATGTTTTCCTCAGGCTAAAACGTGAGGCAGCTCTCTCCCGCCTGCCCACGAAGGTTAATCCACTACAGCCGGCGCTTCTGACGGCACTGTCAAGCTGGCCGGTCGCCAAAGTAGCTCCTCCTCCTTCCGTCCTCGACATGCGGGGGTCACGTGACTTCATGCGGGACATGCAGTTTTGGCTGCGGAGGATCAAGTGTACAGACCGGCACACGGACAATCCCGCCCAGGGAAAATACGGGAAGTAGAAGAGATGACAGGAGACGTTCGGTTTAAAAAACAAATGACATTTCTTTATTGGTGCTGTGATGGTCCATTCTGCATGGATGAGATAAACACTCATGGCTAAGCGCAGTATCAGTCGGACGCGGACTGAGGAATCTCACTCCCTCACCTGCTTTTTTTTTAATCATTATTATTTTGGACCTTTAGCCCAAACCTTCAGCTTTCCACAAGCCTGATTGTTCCACCCAGGACAGCATGGAGACCGAGGTTTGCCCACATTGCCGCGTACAGAGCCCCCGCAGGCGCGAGGAGGACAGACAGCCCCCCCCCACGCCTACCTCCACCTGCCGTATCTCAGGGAAAATGCGGCCATCACATACAACTGGCAGTGATCTTCCATAACCCACCTTACAGTGCATTCGCTTCACAGATAGCGAAAAAAAAGCTCATTACCTCCTGCCTTTGGCAAGAAACACCCCCCCTCCCCAAATGCAGTGTGTCCATTGCACAACGTCTTCCCCACAGCTTCCACGCCTCAGTGTCCATAATCCCATTGTGTCGTGGCCTGGTTTTCTCTCTTCTGTTAACAGAACCCAAAGCGATCGTTAATCGTTTAGTCGGGTCTGGGCATCGATTTTTCTGATCCTCCTCCCTGTTGTACAGGATAATTTTGTCCTATGTGCTTCCTTTGTGAGATGGGATGGGTTAGATGAAGGCTACTCTTTGCTCTTCTGTGGGTTTGAGGGATAATCCAGGCAATGAAACCCCCCCCCCCCCCCACCCACACAGACACACTCCTCATCCTCACGCACTCTGGTCTGTAGCCCTGCTGATCTGTCGCTGGGATCGCTGTCCCTGATTGATCAGGGACTGTTTGGAAACATGTTGCATTGCAGTGCTTTGACATGTGTAGGCGTGCGTGGACACACATGCAGAGACACACACACACACGCACACACACACACACACACACACACGCATAGTAGTCTGACAGTAAAGAGATGCCCACACAGATCTGAGGAAACCAGGAAACCAAAACATTTAGAGCGTGAAACAAATAAAAAGACAAATTTAAAAAAATTGAGAATGGAGGCTGGCCACTCTCTCTTCCCCGCTCCCCCAAAAAGGCCCCTCCTCTATGGCTGATTGGCCAATCACAATCAGCAGGCTTCCCCTTGGGGATGGGGGGGGGGGAGATGGGGGTCACCTGCTGTGACTAATTGGCTGATTGTGTTTAAAGGTCATAATCCCTCTCCTCCTCGTAGGAGAGGTGCTCTCCCTCCCCAGGTGAGCTCAGGGATTCCATCCGATCCCTTAATTCAAGAACAAACGAACAGACACGGACATAAAACCTGCCACAAGTCCCCCCCCCGGAGACCCAAGGGCAGCTGTGGCCTGGAGCACAGCCCATGCAGTGCCGTGTGAGGAACCTCAACGACATTCCCTGGCTCTCCTGCTGGTTCCACGCGTTTGGGCTCCTCAGCTGGCTAACCGCATACCTGCTGCCACCCGTTACCTGGAGAACACAGGGCTGTGCTTGGCGACGTAATTAAAATGGGTTTAAAAGCAAAGATGCGTCAGAAAAACTTCGAGAAGCTTTCAGGGCTCCTTCAGGGAGCTTTCGGGTTTCACTCCTGCTCATTAAAAATCCTTCTTTCCAAAGTACTAAAATCTCACTCTTAAAAAGCACCATACTCGCCGACTCAAACAGAAGACTTTTTACCTATATATACCTCTTTGTAAATAATGTAGTGAGTTTTTACCCCCCCCCCCAGCTTCCACGGGTCCTAGACCCCCTCCCTGTACGACTCCAGCTGTCCCTAGGCCTGATGCCAGTCTACGAGCTGAGTATGTTCATGCATCTGAGTACGCAAAGGATTGTGGGTGGCCGCTGGTCATCACAGTCCATCCCCACCACGAACGTAACGCAGATCGCCATGAAGGGAATGCGGTTTCGTTCTCCTGAGGTGGGTGGGGTGTTTGATTGCTCCCCCCTAGTTCTGGCTCAGGGGCTACCAGCGGTTGATGATATGATTCATGTAGTCCTCAGTGGGCAGACGGGCACCGTCCTCAGTCCCTTCGTCCCGGGGCGACTCCTGTCGGAAGCGGCGGGTCCTGAGGCGCTGCTCGCGCCTCTCCAGCTGCCGCTTGTACTGGTAGCGTTGCTGGAAGAGGTCCTTGGCGTAGTCATAGAGCTGCATGTCAAGGTCATTGAGCTCCTCAATGTGCAGCACAGTGTCCTCATCCACGTCGACTCCACCTGCCCGTGTGCTGTTGTACTGCACGAAGGGCCGGATGAAGCGCAGACGGAAGGTTCTCTCGAACAGGTACTGCGTCTTGCGCTGGAACTCGGTGAGGCCGAAGAAGGCCATGTCGCGCAGGTT
>JAODLC010000932.1:0-37572 GCA_026781145.1 Hippopotamyrus pictus | reverse complement strand
GGCAGGGGGGTGGGGGGTTCTGCAATCTCATTTGAAACTGTCGGGCCCAACAAGAAAAATGTTGCATCGAAGACTAAACTGCTATTAAGCAAGATTGCATTGACCCATAGGAGGGTTTTCAGCTGCAGCGGCAACATGGCAAGTACAAGAAACAGAGCTGATTCCTGCTCCTGAGTTACACTCCACACTAACAAAAATAAAATATATTTGGTAACAACTGATTTTCTTACCCACTGTCACAATTAAAATTATTTTCTTAATTAATACAAAAATAAATAAAAGAAACAGCATCATTTAATTTGAGCGATGGTTTAAAATTGCGTGCAGACAAAGGGAGCACTAGGTTTGAGTAGGTGACATTCAAAATGTGTGCAAGGAGCAGTTTTTCCATATTTATTTATCTGCATCTTCATAGGCGCGTTTGAAGGGAATTTCCCAACATCCAAAGACGGAGTATAAGCTAAGGGTACGGCGGCCTACCTCTCCCCCCCAGATCAACCAATCAGAAGGGAAGGCAGTGCTGAGTCAGGGCCAGGGTGCAGCTCACGTCCGCATGCAGGAGAGAGGAGCTGGCACTGCACTGCAGCAGTACTCCTCTATCCCCTGACACCAAGGGGCCTTAGGTGGGTTCTATCCACACTGCAAGCCCCCGGCTTTAATGACTGAGGGCCCTTTCACCACGGACCCTCTCTGCCAATCACAGCTACTCTTTCGCTTTCTCCATCAGCTGCCCTTCCCTCTAATGAAATGCCTTCCAATAGTTTGATATCGGGAATAAATAAATTGCTTTACAAAGCCGCTCGATGTCACCTGTAGACGTTGTTAAAGTTTATGGCCTGATCGAACGTCAATGTTTTTCTTTACAGGGAGCAATCTAATGTGATTAACTCCCTAATTAACGTGGATTTACAAAGGATCTTGCCATCAGACTGCCTCCTGTACTCTTGACTTTTAAATTACAGATTATCCTCACAAAAAATAAATATGGCAACAATAGGAAGGCAGGAGATGCACAGCTCGCATTTTCAGAAATGTGTCCATGTACTGCACCAGTGACTGCACCAGTGACTGCAGTGACAGGCTCAGCTCATGAAAACCATTCATTAATACACAGACTATGTAAAAAATCAAATGAAAGGCTGTGTGTTTTAAAATATATTCATTTCCTGTGAATGAACTTTCTTTCTCCAGTCAGACTAAAAATACAAATTGGAAAATCGGCAAAACAATATGCTAAATTATTTAAGGTAAACTTTCATGGCCAGAAAAACACCATGTGTATTTTTACACGCTGACAGGCTGGTATGTTTTGATCTCATAAAACACACAAAGGGCACAAAAGGTAATCATGTTTGTACCAGGGTTTGTGTCAGTGGGGCTGCATGGGGGGGGGGGGTCGGGGTGGCCAGCCCTGTGTGCTGCCTTGTCCCAATAAGGAGCGAGTGGGAGAGTGAGAGATGGAGAGCGTTCACCAGACAGCTGAACAGGAAAAAGGTCACGACAAAAAATAAAATAATAAAAAAGACATCTGAGTCTGCCACGGGACAGGAGTCAAGGTGGCAGCCCAACTCGGGACTATTCACTGCGGCCCCGGTCCCAGCTGTCAGGGCCCTTGAAAACAACACCTGTGCACACCACTCCTGGGACCATGTGAGGTGTCCAGCTGTCCCCAGCGCCCATCCATCCATCATTCCACAATAAGGCCCAGAATGTGGGCTCTGTCCTGGCCAATGTCCCGGAATAGATGCAGCACCCTACCCCCTCCTACCATTCAGGTTGACAGAGGGGACACCTACCCCCAGCCCCTCCTTCCCCTACAAGCACTGCCAAATTCCCTCTGACTCTTAAACGATTCCCACTATGGCATAGTTTTGCAGTAACACTTAGAAGGTAGCAAACCTTCTACTGACAGGGGCCAATGGAAAGCGAATGGGAAATGGACAGTACAGCACTGTCAACCTTGTTAGTAACTTTGGATAAAAGGCCATGTCAGGCAGCAAAATCAATCAGCCCTTAAAGTCTTTATTCAACCTGCTGTCGCATAGATGCCAGCATGATAAGGAAAAAAATACACAATGCTCTATTGGCTTCAGGTGTCTGTGCACAGGGCATGTTTAGCGAAAATGCAAACTTGAAAATTCAGAAGTCATCCGTGGCTTTTATCATCACAGTCGTTATGCTTAAATCTAAGGACGGACCGCTAATAAAAAATATAAATGGACTTTGGGAGATTCAGGCTCCAAGAACTGAGCCCCAGAGAATAAAATCAGGAAAAATGTTGCTATTAATTGTGACTGGATATAAATCACTTTTGTCTTTAAAGACATTGTAGACTCTGTGGGTACCGCCTAGTTTCATAACAGCTTTATCAAAATATCATAAGCTTTCCCACTGACGTTTTCTGTAAGGACAAAAATCCATTCATAATGTTTCTGCAGCAACAAAATCCAGGGCAGATTTTTTTGCCCTTTATATAGCATTTCCATTCCACCTCTGATCGCGACATATATGGAAGTAGATTCTCATCAGTTTGCGTTGTACTCTGATGACAAGTTTATTTGCCAACCAGAAGAGTCCTGGGGAGTTCCTCTTTTTCTGCTCATGAAACCTTTCGCATTTGTCTGTTTATGTTTTGCTCTGCTAAATGCACACTGGCCGGCTATTGTGTGATAAATAAGTGTGGTGAAGGATATGGGGATGCTCCACACTTCCCAGTCTAGGGTGAAAAGTGCCCATCTTTTCCAAATTCACTTGAAACGTCATACCGTAGAAAAACCATAATGCTATTCTGATGCGTCAGCACAGCAACACGCACTAACAAACTGGACATTATTTCTTGTTTTTTCTCCATTGTGGAGCATGGGGTCATTGTGAAAACTTCTTGCCAATTCTGATGGACGCGGTAAACATGGGCCACGTTCTGCTGATTGCGGCTGGTTTGCCATAACTGCATGTGATGTCTTCGTGCAGCCGGGACGTTCCCATCCCTCTCTCCCGGAGCTGACTGGGTTCTCAGGGATGTATTAGAATGTCTTTTGTGCTTGCCTGGGCATCAAAAAGACTGGTTCACAGCAAACACAACAGCAATGGATTTCTGCGGTTTAGACAAGGTCAAAGAAGGAAGGATGGCAAAGACGGGAGAGGAGGGATTTAATAAATGCCATCAAAATAACTACAGTTCCATAGAGTACCAAAGGTTCTTCTGCCAAAACTGATTATTAATAGCGAATATTTATAAAGATAAAAATGTAACTGAGCATAAACTTACTTAATGCAGTTGATAGAAGCCAAAAAAACATTTGTAAAAGTAAGAATGAAAGAAAAACGAGAGCATGAACTGAGATAATGAGAAAGGGAAAAAGAGAGATATAGGTCAACTGGAGTTAATTCCTGCAGTGTCAGAGCTTCCTGGTTCATTAGCAGTATTGACAGGCCTGTGATAAATTCTTTGTTTTCAGAAGTTTGTCTGCAACCATCATTAATAAACAGTGTCCTATCAGCTGTTAGAGATCCCACCTGCTGGCCTTTCCCTCTTCCTCTATACTGCGTGAAGGATATGTGCATTAAAAAAAGTGTTCCAGGGCTCTCAGTGGCCAATTCTGCGCTGGGCAGTTAATTTCAAAATAGCAAAATGAATTCTTCCCATAAACATTTTTTTTGTTGCATTATAAGCCACTTACACTCAATCTCTAAAAAAAAAAAAATGCTTTGTCCCTGTGTTCTGATGTTTGTCTTGTGTTGAATTTCTTCTTAAAAATGTTTACCATCCAGAAGCAAGTGTGTAATCCTTGGAGTTTCTCTTGTTTTATTGACAGTTTATTTATTAATACATATAATATTCAGCAGTTACATTCCTACAATCACTATTTTTTTTATGTGAAAAAATCTGTGACACAATGACACTGTGACACTTTGATATCAGATGATTAAGGAAGGTAAAGCCTATAAAACTGACCTTGAACATGACCCAGAAATTCAGCCTGAACTCATTATGTTAGCATCATTTTTGCATGGCTGCCATAAGACTTTGAATTAAAGATTCATACTGACTAATCTCCTGTGCCCTCTCCTCTTTCTCCTTCCCCCTTCTCTCTTCCCTAACCAGCATGGACATGGAGAGTAAGCCCAAGTCTGGCCGGGGCACCAAAAATGCTTTGCTAAAGCTGGTAAAATGGAACCAAATCAACTGTTGAATGGATTTGGTCCCCTTCAACCAGCTGTAGCTGTGCATTGATCTCCCCAGTTCTGGCTGAAAACACATCCACAAACAGCGCCACTCACTATTCTGAGAACAGGCACAGCAGCCTTGGACCTGACCACTTAAATTACCCAGGAAGAGACTGTTCACCACAGGAAGATGTCCATCAATCTTTTGCTTCTTGCACCAGCTTAAAGTTTATGTCAAGGATTCTAATGTCTAAGGATTCTAATCATTTTATTGCTATAATAAGGTATTTACAGGCTCTATGACCAGCTTTATGATCAAGGTGAGTATTTGGTCTATTTATGCTATTATCATTAATATTGTTGTTAGGTAAGGTCTTATTATTTTTTATCACCAGTAATTGATTTTGTCCTGATGGCTGGGAATGACAATTCTAGCATAAGTAAAGCAGCCATCCTTTAACTGTGATAACTAATGCAGAAGTCTGATCAATAAACCTCATCCTGAAGTTCATAAACTGCTGAAGTGGCCTTTGATTAAAGCATGCTCTCTGGGTCGGGGAAGTGAAGCGATGGGAGAGAGGAAACTGGGGGGGGGGGGCTGTAAATCCATGACTCTCCTCTAGCAGGATAACTGATATTCCGCTGGCAGCCTGGGGTGACTCATGATATTCTCTTACACCCACTTAAATACCTGTGCAGGTATGGTGCTGATGCCCTTCCACCCAATCAAGGTAGCATGTGCATTTGCTGATCCATTAAATAGATTACTTAGGTCTGAGAACTAATTAAAAAAAATTACTAGTCTCATAGTTTTCTGTCATTATTGATGATTGATTAAAACGTTGAATCCCCAAATTCATGTTGGATTAACACAAAGGGGAGTACATGGGTCATGGCCACAAACTCACTGTAACATATTTTTCTCCACTTTTTAAAATTAGTTTGAAGACTCAAATTATACAACTTCATTGTCTAAACTGTCAACTAGGATCAATTTTGTTGTATTTATTTCTTTAACAAACAAAAGTATTTAATCAAATCCAGGGTAAGAATCACTTAGATGAGAAAAAACAGCAAATCTAAGAAGTATTGAGCAAAAATCTTATTATAGAAATTGATTGTTTGTTTAGGGGTTACATGAAATATAATTAAAAGACTTAAAACATTTCATGCATACTTCTGTTACTGACTTTTGTCTCTACTTATTACCTTTAATGTACCTAAAAAGTTAATGTCAATTGCTATGCACAAAAAACAACTTTATTTCACTATAACACTTTTTTTCCCAAAAAATTCTCAAGCTCATGAGAATAACCCATATTCTAATTTGTTTAATTTAAACTTGTGATGTACAAATTATTAATTTCCATCAAAAAAACTGCTTGCAAACAAGCAGTACAAGCTGAATTTCAAAAGCTCGATGAACAGATGGCAATAAGGAAAGAGAAGGTATCGTACTAAGAAGGAATGTTTAGCGATTCTTTTTAATTCACACACTTATAATCGCATGTATGCAACAAATGGATGGAAACATGATTAATTCCCACGTGATCAATCTCAATTCTTAAATCTATTTGGCAAGTGGCTCAAAAAAGAGAACTCTGACAACCATTGAAAGTACACTTTATAACATGAAAGATCTTAAGATGTTAAGATATAACAGTTCAATAACATACTGTAAAAACAAATATTGTAAATTGAAAATTCTACAGCTGGCAGTTTTTATAAATGAAATAAACCAGGTAACATCAGTTTCCCCGAGAGGACCTAACTGAATATTTTGATTTTAGCTATGAATTCTGGGAATCTGTGCAACCTAAACTCTCCCATTGTTTACAACCAGGAAGGAATATAATAGGTCTCCATTACAATCTATGCTCATACTATTCTCCCATTTGGATAACAAAATACTGCTTGCATTAAGAAATAATTATGTGTTAAGACTTTGATATTAAGTGGCCACTGGAATTTGAAAATTTTCTTAATAAAATGTAACATATTGTGTAAATTTAAGAATAAGTATTTTTGTATGGCATTTGACAGCCCATTAAGAAGAATCCCAAGACTCTTTACAGTTTATAATTATTTGTGTATTTGCATATTCGAGTACTAGCAAGTTATTAGCAAGTTCCTTACCAACTGTAGACTGAAAAAAGATTCCATTAACCATTCACAGAAATATGTGTGTTTCATCCCTGAGCTATGGGGCTGTGCAATGGACAGTGTATGTTCCTAGCAGGATGGCATGCTGACTGCTTAAATGTGGCTTGCATTAATTTCTCTTTCCTATATAATGGACGGAATATATTAGTGGAGTATTAGCTGGAACTGAAAACCACCAAGACTGGAACAGATTCAGACAGATGATAAGCAAAATAGTGTATATCATTATAAGCCTATAATCTGTCTGGCTGTAAAATTTATGTATACTATATTGCACTATATTATACATTTTGCTTTAAACATATATCTGTAGTGCTGACACACAGAGTACACATGCACACCTATTCAGCCAATGTACAGACCTTATTAGGAAGAGTCAAATAAATCAGACTGTTGGCCTCCAGCTGGGAGACAGATCCAAGCCTGAACTATAACACACTGCAGCCTTTTTTATTTATTTACTACAGCATTCTCACTGAGAAAGGATCTAACTTGGTCTCTTCATGGTACAAAGAGGGAGGTACTCTTTTCAGGATTATTCATTATTCAGTTATTTGGGTGGGGGTATTTAATATTAATTCCTTAGTTCTTGCTTACCTATAAAATCACGTATTCCTGGTAGGGGGTCCCAAGCCCTGGTTTAAGAAAGAACAAAAAAACACTGATTTAGCTATAAAACTGATTCAGGTGGAAGCTGTGTATAAAGACGTCAGAAGAAATAAGAAACCCCTACTGACTGAACAGTCAATGAGATTGCACAGAGGAAATGAGAATATAGACAACACTGGTACCCTCCCTAATATAGTATAACAACATTGCCCTTTACTGTGCATCGATTTATTTCAGAAGGAATGACATTGGAGAGCAACATAAAGCAATGACTAACATCTCAGTATTGGTTATTATGAGAAATACAATCTAAGAACGATGTAATTTCCAGATAATTAATATTTTCCACACTGACTGCTGTCTTACAATAAATGCTAAAATAGCAGTGTTTGTATAATGACGAAGCTATCATTGAAAACGGAAAACTACAGTAACAATGTGCAGCAATCTCATCTCAGTCCTGAAACTGTGCTGGAGTCAGGAAAATGCTATTAAAGAAGGTGGAAAGCAAGCTCCAAATATTCAAAGCTACATGCGTACTTTGGAATAGAAAACCGTAATGATCAGTCCACACAAAGCTTACCGGAGCCCTGCAAGTCCAGCTTTAAAGGCCAGCCGTAAACTGGGTTACGCTGCATATATCTAGCAGTTGATTTACAATGGCTTGTGTAATATCCTTTGAATAAATATGAATAAAGAGGTACAATACAAGTTAGCAGACACGAGTGGAGCATTCAGGACTCATTCCTAATGCAATGGCCACAAAATTAAGTTATCATCTAAGACATTTACCACTAAAAAAGGCATGATATGATCACTTGTTAATGCTAGCAATATATTACACATTAGCATCTTAGGCATGCTACAAAATTACGCCGCAATCAAGTTTGGAGAAGGTCCAAGAATTAAGAGTTAGCTTTTGTTTAATTCATTTTAAGGGAAAGAAATGCTAATACAGTGAAGCGCCGATGCCAGTAAAGGTGGCCGTGCAGTGGTGGTCAGCTGTGCCTCAAGATCCTCCCCTTACCAAACATTAAAAGTCACTGCATCTGCTGTGACACACAGTGACATTAGACATAGTCCTTTATAGTCATTTAATTGTTTCAGGTCTGAATTAGATGTATAGTTTAACTAATTATTAAAATAAAAAAAAAATAGAAAGTATCACCAAAACAGTAATTTAATTAAGCATACCTTCAGTGAAATGTAAACTGATAAATCTTGTGTAGCAGGTACGCTGAGCTACAGTGATAAGTACCCTGTCATGCCCCAAAACAGACTGCAGACAGGGTTTTTTTTTTTTAAAAAAAAGGCATTGATTTACTTCTCTCACGTTTAAGAACTTTGTCTTCAACAGAGAAGAGAGCAATAACTGTTCATCCAGAGTATCATAAATAAGGATTCGGCAGACTCAATTGACTCCACTAAACTGACATTCTGTATCAAGCGAAGTGAAAGTCAATGGCACTCACATAGGAGGTTTTCATCTATTGGATCCACATGAATACCATTCCGCACACACCCTTCATGTTACTTGTATTTATTTATCTGTCCCAGGCAGTGTAGAACATGAGTCAGGGGAACACCTCGCAGAAGATGCTAGTCTATTGCAGGATGCTCACGCACACACACACACATACACACACACTCACATGCACACACACTTTAGTGATACATAAACCCGAAGCAACAAAACTGACGAAACATGATATTTGGCATTTTGTTTTCTGAACAAGCACACATATCACACAATTAATAAGGTAAAACATGAAACATGGAGTACTGGAGACAAAATTTAGTCCAGTCAACTTTACAGGGTACCTTTTAGCTGCTCCAGTGATCCAGCTAAGTAGTCAATTTATTCAGTGCAGAATATAGTTTTTTATAAACCATACTGCAGTATATAGAGAATAAAAACCAGCATGATCATCCAGCAGGGTAGTTGGATAGGGTTCTGTTGTGCAGCCTATAATGTCTGAAGCCCTCAGAGATATACACAATTTAATTTCCCTCGCTGTCACCCTGAGTTTGTGCTTGACAGGGTCATGGGACGTGGTGCAGGGACATGGTGGGTGATAAACTTTGGGACAGACCCACGGAGACCCGTGCAATGGCTTGAAAGCAAGATCTCTATAAGAAAGCCCAGATGGCTTGGTGAACAGCACAGGTGACGTGGGTAACTTGAGAAGAGATCCAACACCTGGGGTGTATCACAAAGGGGGAAAGTGAGGATTCAGAAAGTCTTTTCAATATGCTAATCTACCTGGCTAAAAGATGTGTTTTACTGCTCTGATCCGAACCAGAAGTCCCCTCCACCAATATGCGGCTGACAAATTTCTAGGTTATTGCCCTTAGAGAAACTGACATGATTTGGTCTCCAATACAATCATATTTGGTAAAAACTAAAAAACTGTTTGTCCTGGTTCACTGTTTCTTCCCAATTGCTAAGGAGTTGTAGTTGGTGTATTTTTATGTAATTATTTTCACCTTTGAATACTTGTCTTTTACTGCATTTTTATTTGACTTTTACTTATTTTGAAAGTGACCTCAAATGTGTTCCTCTCTGTATGTACTATATGTACAGTACTAATGTTTTCTCCATGGGGCTATAGCTGCTATTGTGATTCTGTAAGAAACCGTCAAATTGATTTGGCAGATATTCTGACTGCCACCATTCCCACTTCATGTAAAGTTGGCTCAGTTCTGTCAGTCTTAATCTATGGATTATACATTTGGTACTTCCAGCTTTAATGGAAAAAACTGTTTACTTTTAAAAGAACTGTTTACTGATGATAGAATAATGAATGTTTGAATATTAACTCACAGGTTAAGTTCAATTAGCTAATTATTTTCACACTGCAAAATCTCATTATGCAAAATGACTTCTCTGCCAACTTAAATTGAATATAAGGATACTGTGGAGAAGAGAAAAGACTATTAGTATAAGTGGTGAAGGAAAAAAAAGAATGCAAAGCTTCTCATTCTGTACAATACAGCAGTCTATATAAAAACAGAATTAAATAATAATTAAGAAGGCAGCACTGACTTTTAAGTAGTGGTGGCCTAATGCTTAGGGAAGTACTGTACACTTGTAATCAAAAGATTGCTGGTTCAAATCCTCAACCAGCAAAAGTACCACTGAGATACCTTGAACAAGGCACTGCTCCCTGTCCCTGCTCCCCACGCGCTGAATTAGCTGTCCCCTGCTATGCCAGGACGTTACATATGGGTGGAATGCAAAGGACACATTTAGCTGTTACTGTATGTGTCAACACTCACAACTCTTCACATTTTGGTCAGAAAATGAACTGCATTAGATAAAATGAATATAAAACAGCCAGCAGATTACTATATACGAAACTCGTACTATAAAGAGTGAAAGTATAAAGTATCAACTCTTATTCATCAGAAATGTCTAAATCACCTGCACCATTACATTTAATCACCCCAGCAAACAAAGGCAGAGTAAACTTCTGCATAATAACTAGAAGTGATTCATTGATTCTCCTGGCAAAACTGAAATCCATGACTGAAACATCACAGCAGTCCCCACATTTCTTTCATTCATGGCTGTCTGGCACACGTCTCTGAACTACCAATTATTTTTCCACTTTAAATTCGGGGAGAGGCAGGGAAGGCTTAGGAAGACGATTCACCAGTACTTTGAAGGGGTATGTTCAAGGGGTCAGGAACGTTCTTTGAAACACATAAAACCACAAACATACACTCGGGTAGATGTAATATTTTCAGTCTTTCTGAGAGTCTTCTCGTCGGATTCTTCGCTTGCCCAACCAAAGCATTCTCCCAGTACTTATTTCCACAGACCATTGCAGAATGTGTTGTACAGCAAAAAGGTAGACAACCGGTAATCAGATGAAGGATTGATGGTATTAAGGAGATGAGCTATATTCTCCCATTGTGCTACATTTTCTTGTATTAATACAGCACTCTGCTTATTTCTCAAATCAGCTATTAACATGTCCACAACCCCACTAAAGCAAAGTTTACCAGAGGTTCCTGGAGAAGCACCATTCATAACGTATAGTGCGTTTCACAACTAGATGTCCTGCAGTATGACAAAAAAACCACTTTATCTGCCCCCATCCGCTGGAGCGCGGCATCATTTTAAGGTGAAATAAGAACACGCTCTTGCTGGAAGAGTTCCCCGACAGCCAGCGAATAAATACAAGCAACTGGAAGGCCTACTGCCATTCCCAGGGACTGAACGATGCGTGACGTGTGGCCTCCAGCGCATGGGTCAGTAATTCTCTGTCCTGTCTCCCCTGCCCACCTGTCCCTCCCCCTGTGTAACATGGCATTAAATTCAGTTGCTGCCAGAGCGGCAATGGGGCTCGCTCGCTTGCTGTGGCTTACCGATCAGCTACCTCTTAGGTAAAAGGGGTTTCGTTCTCCCTGATTTATTATGAATGGATTGAAAAGTTTGCTCGGAGGGAACACATGGGAACTGTCCTTAGAAACGTGCAGCTCTTCTCATAAAACTCAATGAAAGAAAAGAATGTTTTCTTTTGCGGCAGATGATTTTTATCCTCCATATCCATCCCATTCAATGAAAGATATGATGAATAACTAAGTCATCCTTAAATTACTTTTTTTTTTAATACAAATTAACGCACAATATGAAGTTAATAATAATAATAATTATTATTATTATTATTACCCTTCTTTGCCCATAAAAATCTGTAATTAAGTGAAAATTTCTTTCAAACTGAAAATACGCACATTTTGGTAGGAAGTGTCTTACTCCCAATGAGCTCTTTCCATTTTTCCTTTGTCTGAAGCCTACATACAACTAAACTGTATTCAGTTTTTCCATCACCCTTAGTTTGATAGGACGAAAGTTTGAACAATGCAGAACGCATTTCCATATGCCAGGTGTCAATAAATGCGATTGGTTTTCCAATTAACAATTCCTTTATGAACTCTCCTCAAAACGGGTTTCTTTCAGTTCCTGTTAATTTGCCTCCCTTTATTTTTTTCAGATGGCAATGGCAAACGATAACAATTGAAAGAAGTGCAGCTGAGTCACTTCACAGTTCCTTCAGTGATAGTTTTAATTACTTTCGTTCATGCATTTGTAAGTTTCACTAATTAATAATTAACCTCATTTAGCCTTCAAATATGGAAAAGCATGTTTGGCAAGTGTGTTTGTTTTGAGACAAATTTTCATTGCGCAGTTCTAATTAAACGATAAATTAAGTTCGCAACAATTAATTAAGCATTAGGAATACGTACTCCACATATACATGACGTCTCCTCTGGCCACCCCTATGTAAGCCTGAAGGGGGGTTGTTTACAACTTAATATGTATACATTTTATTGTTTATTTTTTGTTCATATTATTTGTTCACAATTATCATTTGTATTAATTTTCAAAGTGGTCTCGTATTGGATTATACCAGGCAGTCAGACAAGTGTTGCGGGGAGGAAGGACGGCTTTTAAGGCTTTAAAGTATATATATTAAATACATACTCTGTGTGGTAACTAAATGTAATTATGTACTTGACGGAATGGGAATTACCCAAAGATTATAAACCTAGATATACGTGAAATTCGTGCAGTTCCCACCAAGTTATGAAAACTAATTAAGCTACCGTGAGCACTTTGTTAGCATAGCTGCTAGATGGCCAGAGAAATTAGCCCCATTATTAACCCAGAAAGACGAAGGCAGCTTGAAAAGACAGAAGACTCACCGACAGGTACCCAGGTACCGATATCCAGGTAGCGGCTCCCGTTTGAGCGGTTCACAGTAATCAAGGTCCGAAGCGGGTTTAGCCGCGTGCGGCGCATCCGCGAGGGCATCCTGGTGCAGCGCTGTTCGCGATTTATCTATTTATTATAATTAATTGTAGAGAAGATGCAGTATCTTAGTGTTTGCACCGTTTTTTCTTTATTTAGGCTACCTGTAGGTCGGCCAACTTGTGTAAGACTAATTATACATTTTTGCTGGTCGAGAAAACGGCTTTAAATGGGTGAAGCTGATAAACAATTTGTTTAAAGGAACAAAACATACATACACATATAGTAAAGGGGATTTAATGCATTGAACCATTGAATGTGCTGCTAAAACCTTTATATTTTTCTAATTCAAACCAAAAATAATAGCGATTAAAGTCTTAGTCTTTCATATACAGTAGGCCTCTCAACCTGTTTTTTTTATTATTATTATTCCTGGGCATTCGCAGTTAAGGATTTAAAAATTGTACAAATTAAATATGTTAAATGAACGCAAGTAATTTCAGCACTTGGAGTTGCTTTGTATTTAATACGGGCAAGAAAATGAATGGCATTCTGCAAATATTACATACACATCCATCTGTTCTTAAAATGTATTATCAGTGGGTAAATTTAAAATACTACTGGCATTTTCTTTAATGTGAATGCACAAAGATAACAGAAAAATTGAGAATGAGGCTTATTTTAAAAATCTTACAGAATACAGAAAGTGAGACCTCACACGTTCACGCCAAATACAAGTCAATTCCGGTATGACCCATGTCGTATTAGTGCAGTATTTGTTGTCTCTAGCTGAGAGTGAGCTCAGGCAGTGTGACTGTAGGCTGTATGTTGGCCCGCTTGTATTTTTGAGGTCCACAGTGCTCCAGTGAGAACTGTGATAATGAGTTCCCATGTCCCAGAGATGAGGGTGAGGAGAGCTATTCATAGATCCACTCTCCAAGCACACCTAAATTCCTACAGTTAAGGATCTAGCCAGTGTGAATTCTGCAAACCCGGTCTTCTTCAGACAGGCGGGTGGACAGACAGGAAGATGGGCATGCGATCAAAAGCAAAACGGGCACACGCATGTCGGTGAGACGGGCACCTGAGGTAAGATACAGTGCACTTACAGTACACCCAGCTCCCTTAAAGATGTTTACTCCAAGGTCAAATTTATTCTTCTGTCATTTTCTGGTTGTGTTCTTATTATTAGCTCTGTAGAGATACTTGCAGATATATTACATGAAACATAATTTATGAATGGCAACAAAAGCTGGCCTTAAACTCTAACCGTGAACCCTGTTTGACCCCACTCCTCCAAGCCCTCAGCAGAGCGCAGACAAGCTTGTGCCTGTGAGCGAAAACCCCAGAGTTTATTCTCTTGATGCAGTTAAAAAACAAAAGTCCCCTGAATTAGAGAAACTCTACTGGCTGGCCCTCTGCATCTCCAAGACAACAAGCAAGAGCAGTGTCCTTGAGCTGACTGTGCACCAGAAGCTCCAGGGGGTTCCTGGGGGGGGGTGGCAATAGGAGTGATATGAATAGCGCAGACGGGATATCTGCGTCACTCACAATATTTTTCTCATTTCTGTTTAAGATAAATGGCATCACACAGGGTGGCACAGCAGAGTTGCAGGGCACTAGGTACTGTTTGTGCCCACAGATGAACACAATACAATTGAATCACCAATAAGCATCCCCAACAACCTTAAAGTTTTAATTCACACCAGTTTCATACCATACACCAGTGCCGAAGTGGCTAATTGGGAGAATTCCCGAAGGGCTGCTGTGGTAGGAGGCTGGTGAAGATGGTCGGGAAACACAAGGATTTTATGTCAGTGTCACAGGGGGCCAAATTTTACCACCACCTCTGTCACCACCAGTGAAACTGCCTCCCCCCCACCAGCCCCGCCTTACACTTTTATTTTATGTTTTTATGCGATGAAAAGCAATGGCCAAAATTTACCCTGTCAGTGTTATTAATCAATTTTTTAAAATGCTATACCCCCACCTTTTGGAGAAAAATTAACAGGCTCAATAAGCGTGTCAATTAAATTAATGTTAAATTGATACAATAAGAGAGAACTGGAACTGGACGTGTTGCAGTGAGGGACAAAAGAGGAAATGCGCTTGTCAACCGTCACGTCCGGGAGCGCGACGCTTAATTTGAGGTGCACTTGAATGTCGCAAAGTGTATTGTGAGTTAAACTTGTGCCGGCCGTCGATATGACAAATCCACATCTTTACAAACAAACACGTACTCAGCTGCTCAATTTCAGCCCCAGTGTGGTACAGGAAGCAGATTCAGCACTCACACTCTGTTCCCCTTGCACTACAACCCCCCTCCCCACATGTTCTTGTCCTCTGCTGTCCTGCTTCTATGTCTTGGGTCAAACCGAGCTCCCTGTACTCCCTCCCAGGGGAGAGCCGAAGGTGTAACAGAGCGCTAAATTCTGCCGTTTCCCTCCCGGATGCTCCTGTATCCTCCTTCACATGCGACTTGCCCGCTGCTGCATGGCACTGATTTGGGACCTCCTACAGTCAAAGGCCCACCACCCGCTGTCATGCTGTTAGCTTTGTGTTTTGATAGTGCTACGTGTGGAAGGAATGGAGGACAATCTGAGATCTTGTCCTGGAATGGGTCAAATTAAAATGTAGGATCAGCTGTATCTCTGTGCATTTTTATTAATTTTATGCCTCCATGCCCTTAAATGGAAGGGCCAATCGGAACGGCAATCCAAAAACCTTCCTCTAGTAGATTAAATCGCAAAGGTGCAACCATTTCCTTAATGTGACTGACACTTAATTGTCAGTCGTGCTATAAACTGGTCTTTTGGTGGTAGCACATATCCTCAGATTGTGTGACGTGGAGCTGATGGCATATTCTTGCTTACTGCCACATAGACGCTGCTCGAAGCTGGCGATGAAAGCAGAGTGGGCTTTTTCACGCGCCCCTCGTGGAAAAATGACAGGACTGACAGCGGGGCTCAGATAGCGTGAGTCAGAGGCAAGGCGCCATAGCACGCACTCTTATAGGAAACACCCTGACAAGGTCATGCGTCGGCCGATCTGCTAAGAGCGCTGAGTGAGGAAAGGGTGAATCAATGGGAGAAAACGGACACTACAAGGTAAAGGGAAGAGAAATGAGAGTTAACGAGTCGAGTACATGTCAAAAAACAGCAAATAATGCTGGTAAATCTGAAATGGCATATACAAGTGGGATTAGGAACAAACATTCTGGATCCACATCAGCTTATGGCAGCAAGAGAATAATGCCAATGTTTCTGTGATGGAGGTGGATGATGCTGTAAGATACAGAAATTGGGGGAGCTGAAAAATCTCACTGCTAAAAGCACTCAGAAAGGTTGCGTTCCCTCGTGCTGGGGTTGGGAAACTACACTGTTTGGTGAGTATTTTAAAACGACTACGTGTCGCAAGCTGAACACTTAAGTTGCCAAAATTGTGCTTAGCAATTAAACATCATGTGGAGGAAGCTGGAGGAAACAGAGGAAGTGAAAAAAATCCTCATCACTGGAGGTTTGTGGGGATACTGACTCCCACTGTGACACTGCAGCTGAAATGTCTCGAGTCAAATATAACTGAGACATAAAGACTGCTTTGTTGTAGCATATCTGTAATTTCTAGTTTAATAATACACTGAATTAGACACTGACTCCACAACCTAATAATTGAAGAGAAGCAGTAAGTCTCCGTCGTGCTGCTGTTTTCAGGCCACTTCAGGTGTTTATGACCGCAGTTAATTCTGCAGTGACCCAGAGGGCTCCCAAGAGCCTCAGGGTATATCTGTGCTTCATAATTCTCTGGACACAAAGTTAGAGACGATTGTCTGTAACCTAATGATAATGAGTTTAAGACAATTAATTGTTTTGAAACGGGCAATCTGCAAAGACACGAAGATCTATGCTCCCCCAGTCCAAAAATTTGACAGTATGTTTAATGTTCGGTGCCCATTCCTGGACATCAAAATGTCCAGGAGAAAAAAAAAAAAACATTTGAAGCTGCTGACGACTGTTGTATTTTTTACTCCTATTTATCCCCAGAAAAAAAATGGCAAGGGTCATTCTGGATGACGATTAAAGCTGTAAATAAAGTTAATGCTTACGTCCATACCGTCTGCACAGCCCTGACGCAGTTAGCTCCATTGTTTACAGTGATCGTTGGCAGTGAGGAGGAAGGCCTTTTAGCCCCTGAGGAGCAGATACTGCAAACATCTGCACCTCACAAAGGGTTAATCTCTGGAGGAAGAACATGTGCCTTTCTTTCAAAAATGGAAAACTAAATTGCTTCTAAAAACCTTCAGTTGTAAGCAGGAGGCGAGGCTGAGCTTATGCTAAGGCCGTCAGTCTTGAATTGATACTGAAAATAAACTCCTTTCATGGACCTCTAGGAAATAAAGATGGAAATTCATCTCTAGTGTGCAGTAATTGCATATCAAAAGGTCAAAGGGATTAGTTCCCCCAGAAGGAAACACATTCTCATTTTTGTAAACACTGAGTCGCTGTGGCCCCACATGCTGCCTGAAGCATTTACACATGTTGCCCCACCCCCCCCGCTCCTCCCTGTGGGGGCACGCCTTCCCCGGCAGTGCCCCGGAGGAGCAGAGAAAAGTGAAATCGATATGGAGCTAAAGTGGAGAATCACTGCCCATTATTTCCCCTCCTTTCCGTCGTGTCTGCGACACAGCTCAGCTGGCATGGAGATCCCCCAGAACATCCCCACCCTACCCCACACCGTTACCTTTATGCTGCACCTGGGAGATATGCCGCATATGAAGAGCAATGACCAGTGATTAATCTATTACACTAAGCAGTGAAATAAATTTACTGTATCTTCTGAGACACTAAAATAGAAATTGATCAACAGCTAGCAATAATTCCAAACAATAACTTGTTCGTAGGTTTTTTTCTGCATTGCTGCTTTTCCCTACCTGAGTACACTTCTAAAAGTAGACAGCTGGATGCCTCGTGGGATGTCAGATTTACAGTGAGCCTGGAGTCCATTTCAGCAAGCTCAGGGCAAAGGCAGGGGGCAGGGGACAGAGGACACACACCCCAATCAGGATGCCAGCCCCTCACAAGGCAAATACACATAATGTGCCGTTTCGAGACCCCAATTTACCAGGTGTTCCTTGAGAGATCTGAGAGGCCATTTTCTTCAGCAGACCATCTTCCCCTACTTTTTTGCTATGGGTCGTCTTTTTTGCGACTTATTCACGCTGCTTTATTTTCTATAATGGCGTGGTTGTCATACTGACCAAAGCTGGAGAGAATCCAGAGTGACAAAAATATGAGAATAGTCAAAGAAGAGAGAAGAAAATGTTTTGCTGTTATTTGATCCCAGAATAATTTGATTCGGCTCAATGAGCAGCACTCTGGATGTCCACCTTGTAAGTTCACATCCTGTCACCACACGTGTGCGTGTGTGTGTGTGAGTGTGCACATGTGTGTGTGTGTGTGCGCGTGCGTGTGTGTGTTTGCATAGATCACATCTGAGGACCAAATTGTTCCCAAAGTGTAGTAAAACCTGAAATTTCCATACTTTTGAGGTCCCCATTTGGATAACATCAGTTTTCTAAAAATCTGTGAATGCAATCAAAAAAGTAAAAATGCCAAAAGTCTTGTATTTGGGTTGGTTACTTGTGGTTAAGGTTAGGGATGGGTAGATGTTAAGGGTGTCGTGATTGGGATTAGGGTTTTTCCCATAGAAATGAATGGACGTTCCCCATTTAGATAGGAAGACCAACTTGTGTGTGGGGGGGGGAGCACATTCTCCCTGTATTTGCAGGACTTTCATACAAAAAGATACACAGGTTAATTGGCATCTCTGAATTTCCCATAGACTATGTGTGTATGCCATGTGACGGACAATCCGATCCAGAATGTGCCCTG
This sequence comes from Hippopotamyrus pictus, assembly GCA_026781145.1. Classification (NCBI taxonomy): domain Eukaryota; kingdom Metazoa; phylum Chordata; class Actinopteri; order Osteoglossiformes; family Mormyridae; genus Hippopotamyrus; species Hippopotamyrus pictus. The sequence goes on along the minus strand of JAODLC010000932.1, from coordinate 18,987 downwards.
CGTTATGCCCTGTGCTTCCTGGCATTGCCCTCCAGCTTCCCACAACCCTGTACTGGATAAGCAGCTAGGAGATTAATGTTAATGCTTGAAGAATAATGATCAGAAATGTGTGACTATAAGATCCAGAGGAGCTAGTGGCCTGAACCTGGAATGACTCATTATGACATCATGGGTTCAATGTAAAAAAAAAAAACTCCCATATGGATTCATTTGGAAGTCTCACAAGTAAGAAATTTACATTAGAGGAACAAATAAAATATGGGTGGAAACTATGGTGACAGCTCTTTTTAATGGTAGAAAACATCCAGATGCAACTTTTTATTTTAATGAATATCTACACTCCCTACATATCTACATGAGTCATTTCTGAAGTAGGGTAAAAAAGTAGGTTGTGGTAGTACTATAGCACTTTAACAACTAGCAGCTGTGGAAAAAAAAAACATATTCTACATGACTTCCTCATTATTAACAAAGAACTACACTGAGATGCATGCAACCTGCAGAACGACAGAAAATAGGATGTCAAAACTGCTAGAGAGGTGACTATTAGGGTCCCTCTGTGTGCAAAATAATCCAAAGAGCAAGAGAGAGGAGAATAATTTATGGAAAGAGATAAAGAGTAAGACAGAGAGAGAAACTGGGAGAGTGTAAGCAACAAAGGCGGTGGGAGAGCTTTTCTAACAAGGCCTCAGATGTATCTCAAAAGATCATGTTGGGCTGATTTGCAATGCCTCTCGGTCAACATGATCAGCTACATCTTGGTAATCCAACAGCAATAACGGCCACACAAAACACCAAATAACGTGATCTTAGAGGTGGAAACGCTTTTCACTTTATTGTGCCATACTGTGGATCACCCTACAAATCTGTGCTGTACAACTGTTCTATATACGTTACAACAATCGATTGCCGCACATATTGCTTTTTAAAGGTGAATGCGTACTTGCGTACCAGTTATACCAATCCCTGTCTATATATGAACTTGTATCATCTCCTTTTTGGGTGGATATGATGAACTTACCTGAACACAGTCTGATGATACCTGGTGGCTCCTCTCTGCTTTCCAGCAGAAAGCAATATCCTTGTTGACCTCTTCATGAATTTCAAGTTCCCATAACTTCTCCCTTCATACCAAATCATTTCATAAGCATATAAACTGATATTCGTGCAAAACATTAGCACCAGTAATTTTGTATACTGTGTTCAGTATAGATTTGAAGGATACACATCATCCAAAGTGTAAATGTATATATTTCTGTTGAGTCAGAAATTTCATCCCTAGTTCACCTGGCCCAGGCAGTTAATTCTGAGATTACATTCGAAGCACATTTTACGTTGGAGTGCTTCTTTTCTTTCCATAGATTGCATTATTGGAGCAGTTATTTAGGTGAAAAGTCATCTCTCATGGTTTTTGCATGGTGATGCTGTTTCACATTAATATTAGTGACATGTGCGTGATGATAGGAAACTGACCAACACTTAAGTGAAATCCTTTTAATTGAAATGGTTGAAATGGTAGTTTACAAACCTTGTCGTAGCTCAACTCCTGACATGGACTAGGTGGTCACCTTAGTATAGGTTTAACAAAGCAGGTGCATTGACAAGAGAGCTCTAAGAAAATTGAGTGAACAAAAAAATCAAACAAAACCTATCTGAACCACTGCAGATCTTATTTGTTGCATCTCAAGACTAAAATCATACAGTGAGTAGATGGCTTTGCATACAGATCAGACCCATTTCCACTAAATAAACAAACAGATCATTACTGAATCCTATCTCACATAATTATGCACCTACAGAAATAATGATACACAAAGATCTTCCCCACAAAATACTTGTGACAGTGAATTACTGACTGCAAGCTCTAACGACAGCTCAAATTAATATAAAAATGCGAATGAGAATGTATTTGCATTATGGGATCAGTTAAGTTCGGTACGTTATAATTAAAGGAAGTCAGAAGGGGCGATTGAATTGACTTATGCTGAAGTCCCAGTATTCAGTGGCTCAGTCAGCACAATAGCACACAAGAAGTAATGACACCAGATGCCAAAACATCTTGCTACCACCTGGCACCCGGACTCAGTTTGCCCACTGGATGTGAAACTGAAACCTAGTACATCAATACCAACAGGTTTAATAGAGATTCCAGAACCAAAAGCAGGCCTTGGATTGCTAGATAATAGATGATATTTTAATCTGAAAACAATGCAATGCATTTGTATGCCAGGATGTGGTCGCATTTGATCTTGAAACAGACTGACTATTTCAAGTAACAAATGAAAAGACAACCTGCCACCTTTTATGTGTCAAGAAGAGTCTGCATTTGAAATGAGACACTAAGAAGTTTTGCATTTGAACTTTCAATAAAAGAAATCCTGCACCGTCTAGTAATACTCTTGCCTTGCTGATACCTAACATATATGGCCCTTTCAGCTGGTGCCATTGCACCCATTTTGTCGGACCTCTGCATATTGAGCACACACAGCATGAGTAAGTGCTTTTCCATCCATGCATGGGGATCCACTTGTGTGTATTTTCTATATTAGCGACAGCATGCTCTTTTCTTTCTCCCTCAGTGTAATCTCTTGATTTGTTGGATTGACCCCACTTAATTCAATGAAACAGAAATGCTGTGGCAGCAACACTGAATGGATTTTCAATGTGCTGCACCTGCTTTAATAAGTTTACGGATATAACCTCCTTCCAACCAAAGATTTAGGATGAAGCGGCATAGCTGGGTGACAAGGGTAGGGTGGAGGGTTAAACCAAAGCCACTGCTGATTATGCTGGCAACCCCCACCTCTGAGAAAACGGAGCCCACAGGCCCTCATGCAAAAATTACTAACATGGCACAAGCAGGTAGGACGATGATCTGACACACACGCCGAAGAAAAATCACAAAAAAACGACGGACCCGTGCTTGTGATAACACTAACACGAGCACACACAAAGACAGTGCTGTCTATGGAGGAAAAATTACGGCTTAGTTGTACAAATGCAAACTCAGGTTAACAATCCCTGCATCACATCCAGTCCAGCATCCAGTTCACCAGACATCTGTCGGAGGTGTGACCATTTTTCAAAGCCACGCCCACCTCTAGGTGACTTAAATGCAGAATGACCCACACCTGCACCCTTGAGCGGTGATTCTGTCTGCTCTGTCTTGCTGTTCTTTTTCTCGGTTTATATTTCTGGTTTTCTGAATCCGTGTTGGTTCTCTGGTTTTGCTCTGTGATTTGAATTTGCTTGATAGTCCCTGGTCTTAGACTGGTGTGTCCGCTGGTCAGCCAACCTCGTTTAATGCCTCAGTTCTGTCATTAGTAATATCCACTGTAGATTGGAGATTGAGTCCTGTCTTCACTGAATACTGATTCTCATCAGCTGAAGAGTGTGTGCACGATGTGGGGTGTCCCGTTTTATCTAGGGCTGTGTACTACTGTATGTTCAAGAGCCGGGTAATAAAACTTGATTGTGTGTAACTGGTCCTATTGTCTTGACTCTACGTCATTGTGGGAGAGGTTGAGGGAGCTATTCGAAATCTTTGCACACTGAACAGATAAACCTTAAGCACTTTTTCCCATATAGGCATTTCTGGGCATGTTATCAATGGGCATCTCAGCAGACTTGTATCAGCCTGCATCACTCATGTACCAGTGAATATGCCGGGAATGCTACTGATATGGGAAATCTGCTATTTCTAACCCAAGTCAGTGAGCCAGTACAGCTGTCTAATACATTTGAAAACTCTACAGTTTTCCTTAGAAGTCCCCCTGGATATGCATTAAATGACATGTATAATCAATGCCAGCTGGCAGATGTGACTTTTCTTCAAGTACTTCATAAGAGCAAACGTCACACTGTTATTATTAGCCCAAGAGACATTAAAAAGACTATATCCTTTTAAACACAACTTGCAGCCATATTGCAGCAATTCCTTTTACCTGGAGGAACTGAAGGATGGGGAGTGATAGTTGCTCACTGGATCGCACTATTGTCTTCCACCTCAAGGGTAAGGGGTTTGAATCCTTCATGGGGTTTGCATGCTCTCTGTATTTTCACATATTTCCCACAGGGATTCCTGCTGTCCTCTAGATCAGTGTTTCCCAACCCAGTCCTCGGGTATTCCCGGGCAGTCCATGTTTTTGCTCCCTCCCAACTCCCAGCCAATCAGGAACACCGAATACTTGGTATAGATGTGCTGGGAGCTGAGAGGAAGCAAAAATGTGTACTGTCCGGGGTTCCCCGAGGACTGGGTTGGGAGACACTGCACTAGTTGCTGCTCAGAGGAGCTAGGGACCCTAAAATTGCTCTCAAGTCAATGTGACAATAAGATGATGAAGTAAACAAATATAAGAGGACAAAAATAAAATTAAGACATAAATTCAATTTTTTTAAGGCAAATAATCCATAGTGTTACAAATATGCACCAAACATCCCAAGTTCAGAAAACTCCATGGTTAAAACAAAGGGGTCATGTTCTTCATGTATAAGGTACATACTATTCTTTTTGCTTCTACTCACACAGAGTAAGCAGCCATATATCAGGTTAATATGAGATGTCTCACATCAGTAAAATGCATATGAAAGCCTGGACCTTGTAAAGGCTGACTTTTAATCCCTCTTTGTTTTCCCTATTCCATTTTTACATCCTTGTAATGGTGCTCAGAGACAATAGCCAAAGTGGCCATCATCTTCATCAGGCTGTGCTGAACCTTGTGAAGTTTACCATCCACGCTACTGTATTATGGCCAGTGTCCCTAATGGGCATCTATAGTGTGTGTGTGTGTGTGTGTGTGTGTGTGTGTGTGTGTGTATTCTCTCACTGTCTATTATGATCCCACATTAATCTAGCACGTGCTAACTTTCTCTTTAAGTAGAAAAACAGTTACCATCTCCACCAGCCAGCCAATGGTGACTGGAATAATGCCGCGTTAACCTGCCAGGACCTTGTCATAAAGGTCATACAGTAAGACAGTTATGGTTACCTACTGGTTAGTATATAACCAAGAAAATTTTAGCTTGCTAAAATTACTTACCTAGTCTTGTTTTGTTTCCTGCAGTAAAGTCATCTCCCTGCCCCAGTTTCTTATGGTGGAACTCCATAATCCTGCTGCAGAGAGTGGTAGGATCCAGCCCTCCTTAATGATGCTATTCCAGTTCTAGTTGACCGAAACTCTCTAAAAAGGAACTTGTATGTCGTGATGGAGCAGGCACTCTGGATAGTTTGATAAATCTCTCTATTAGGCTGGATGAGCTCATGAGAGAGAAAACTGGAGAGTATTAGATCCCGTGCTAATAAGGAGAGTTCATCATTCTCCTCAGCCCCAATATCTAACATTCCTGTAGCAGAACCTATGCAATTAGGTTGGGGATGGCTGTTACTAAGAGAGTCAACCAGTAGAAAAGCACCCCTGTCTATATTGTGAGACTAAGGCCATTTATGTCAGTCATGCTCTGTAATGCTGGGAAACACCCCCGTTAGGAAGGGGAACATCTCAGTGAACTCTTCCTGTGATGACCTCCTCACGAGGTCTCCTACCCATGTATCTTTTCTGGAGGTATAAGCACTTTCCATTTACTGCCTGTATCATTTCTGGTTCATCTGGATGTTTCATTGATTGTCAGCCTCTGCAATGCACAAGGATTCCTGCAGAACCCTGTCACACTCCTTTGCACATGAGGGCCTTAGAAGGCCCAGGAGACCTCGGTGACTCATATCAGTTATCTGTCTCCTGGTGCTACAATTCAGTGTCCACTGGGAACAGATCTGGCTCTCAATTATATACACACCATCCAATCAGTTTTAGGGTTGTCCTGACTGAGAGCCCACTATACCCACATATCACAGGATTCAGGTGATTTATTTGCTTAGAGCGATGAGGAAGGTGTTCAGCAAAGAAAAAGTTGCTGAGCTGCCGTCCTTCTACACATATACCCGATTGGGCTATTGGCCTATCGCCAGGTACTGCTCCCCCTAGAGTCCATTTCAATCCATTATTTGTGAGCTCAGTCTGTTGTTAGCCAACCATAGTTGATTTTCTGCCTGGCTGTTGTTGTTGTTACCTACTTCTGGTAGATGCAGAAGATTCTGCATTTTGGTCTGGTCACAATTAATCTGCCAGTACACTTACAATGTCTGCAGCTAAGTCCTGACAGCTGTCATTCACCCAAGGCTCAACCATCAGACACAGATAGTCACTGCAAGCAGAAAACCAGGCACCTAGAATTCTGGAGGATGTGAACCAACCCAAAATCATATTGTTCTCATAAAATATGCTTTCATAATGGACTGTCCATCTGCAGACTAATACTTTACAGTCAGTCTTACCAACAGGCTGAACACTAGTGCTTACTGGACTATTCCAGTCAATCTAAAAAGTCAATCTATTTATGCATTTATCAGTAACACACAGAATAATATTGCTAATGTAATGTAGAAGTCATGTCCACTTGCGTGCACCGTGAGTGTGAAGAAGAACAACAAACAAAAATAAAATGCATTTTCACAGTCTGTCAGTGTTTTAAAAACGGTTAAAAAAAGTCACATTTTCAAAAGCCTAGATCAGCTCAGGAAATCTTTGGTACGATTCTAGTTCAGAACAATGTCTACTGTCGATCCTCAAGACATGCTCCTCAACTGACTGCTATGATTCAACCACTAGCCACAGATCATACAATTGCCTTGTCAACTGCCTGCATTGATATTCAATAAAAAATGCAGTTCTGAATCAGCAGTTCCTTTGTTTGGTTGTCAGCTGAGTCTAGTAACACCCCAGCAGTGAAATCCCTCCTGCTTTTAAAATGAACAGTTTTAAACTCGACACCCAAGCCCTCAAAACAAGGTACGAGCAACAAGAAAGTCAAGTCACCTGCAACATGGATTTCAGAGTCTGCGGTTGTCTGATTTGCCGCACTGATTCAGTCCCCTGGGTGGGGAGACGTTCAAGTAGACGTTAGCGGTGGGGGGGCATCCACTGAACCTTTGCGATCATATATTGCGCAGAACAGTGCCATTGTCCCTCCCTACCTCTCAACTAGCTCTTTGACTTTTATAAGGTGAATGGAGGCCCTGAAGCCTAACATTAAAAAAAGCCAGCTCATTAATTCCACTGCCACCCCTTTCCACAGAAAGACTCTATAACCCAGCAGGACCAGCCTAACTGCTGAGAACAGCCATCCCCGCGTACATTGATTTCTCTTCTTTCCTCTCTCTCCTCCTCTGAGTGTGGAATTCACCCGGTATTGAATCATCTAAATATCATAATGCAACACTGATGAATACTAACTCGACAGGCCCCCCCCCCCGTTTGATTAATGGAGATGCAATTGCAGTTCGCAACAATAAACTAGAGGCTTCTCCGCTAGGCCCTTTGGTAACTAGTGATGGGATATTAATCAAAGCTAAATGGAATTGAGAACGTGTTCTACAAGCATACGAGTAAAATGCATAAAGTAAATCAATTACACCTGGACAAAAATCTTCTCATACATTGCTTAACTTTTACAATTGAATAAATATTCTAAATTAATATTTCATATACCCTCAAGGATTTATATATGATTTTTATACTTAATTGATTTTTAAAACTATCCCATTAAAATTGCCATTTTTCCATGTAAAGCTTACTGTGGATTATTTTAAGATTATTTAAAATGGGATATAGATAGGTTTGTATAGAATGTTACAAAAAATTGAAAATGCTAACTAGATTGCATAATGTTATATATAAAATGAGAAATTATAATTGATATGGATGTTTTGTATGGATATGAGCTCCCTCTAGTGGATTAGTGAACAGTTGTTCAGCACAAGGATTTATTGGCTAACAGCCCTCTGCTGCAGTAACGTTTGGCAGAAATTTTTCAGAAATATAAATATTAAATCAAATAAATGTACAAATCCAAAAATCAATTCACTGAAATATCTCAAGCTGCATGCACTTATAAAATGCCCTTGGATGAAATATTTTTGTATGTAGTTGATGGGTTCAAATATTGTTCCGCAATATGGAGTATGGACAATTTGATTTAAGAATATAGTGCAGCACATTCTATTACATGGGAACTGGGAATGGTAATGCATCGTTTCCAGAAACATCTCAAGACACTTACTGTATAGAGAAGCCTAAATGCCAATCTGAGAGGTCTAAATAAGACAAAAGTACCTGGATAACAAAGTAATTCTATCATTGTCCAGATTCCCTTTGCATACTGAAGCAGTTCCGCTGTACCTGTGTGTAGATTTTCTCGTATATTAATTTTTGTAGAAAGTGGTCGTCGGCAGGATATATATCAGTCCCTCCAGGATTTCGCGGACGTCTTTTTTGATTGTTGCGGCTTAAAATGCTTGATTTTGCGGCAGTTTTTTCAAAAAGTTGCGGTGAAAGTTGCGATGTTTCGAGGCTTTATTTTTTGTCTATTTCGTTTCAAGAACAAATGAATTTGCAGAAATAGTTACAACTCTTTTGCAACGTCGCAACTTCCTGGAGGGACTGATATATATATATATGTTTTTTAAGTATAATGTCGCCCTCTGCTGGTTCCTTTCATAGCTAAATGTTGAGCTGTCTCATTTAATGCTGTCACCGTACAAATACCTTTCACGTGTTAACTTTGAATCAAACGGCAAACTCATCTGGATCTAGATGATCGCGAAAAATTTCCCACTGCCGATTTAAGTTTTTCAAATAGAAATTTGTTGCCCAGTATCAATGGGAAAATGCTCGAGCGTCATTGGTCAGTAACTTTGCCTGACAACATTGCTCGGAAACGTTGCCCTGTGTATTGTCACCATAAATGTACTATAATAGAATTACATGACTTCGTTGGTTATGGCAGTATTGATTTAAAAACTCATCCAATACACAGCACACAAAACACTGGGAAACCCTTTGTTTTATACTCTCAACACTACCCCCTCTCATGCTACGCTGATTTTACTTCAGAAAATTATAATTATGCCATGACGCTGCAGATGGATGGATTTAAGACTACAATGAATTCACATGGTCATGTAATAAATAGGAAAAATAAAACAACTGTTGTACAGTTATTCACCATAATTCATATTTAAGGGATTAAAAGCTACAGACAGCATTTGACAGTTTATTATGATCCAGTCATCTTCTAAATGCTCATCCGAGTCAAGGCTGCTACAGTTTATTAACTGAAAAGGTAAATATGTAAGAAAAAAAACGAATAAAATTTAAGGCGCAGCAAGTCAGAGTTCCCCATGTTACTCCCAACCAGGCCATGTTCTGTCTTCAGTATCAAGCAAATATAATCGTTCTTATATTAATTAGGAAGAATATAAAAGGATCTCAGTGCTCTCAGTCCTTCTTGAATTTTGTGCTTGCTCTGCTGAACCATAGGTTCATACTTATTGTATTTCGTTCTGACTTTCTCCTGGCGTATTGGCCAGGTGTTTTAGATTACACTTTTCAATTCAGAATCGTTCGTACCTGACCTGTTTTCTGACCCTAGCCTTTCCTTTGGAGTAGCGATAGAAGATTATGTTCTTGTATTGATAAACTTTGCTTTCCTTTTAAAGAATCTGCGCCACACTTGGATCGTTTGGATTGATTCATTACTGAATGTTTTGCCATGGTAGATTTACTTCAAGTTGTGGAACTGGTTCAATTGTCTCTACCTCTCACAAATCCGTCTAGAGCATGAATATCATGTGAAATATTTGCTGGTCCTCCACTGTCCAAGACCAAGCATTGCAGAGCCCCGCAATGTAACTGTCACACTGAGATGTATGATGGCAATCCTGATGGATGTAAGGGCTTCTTGATGTCATGTTCCCTATATATCCTCCTCCTAAATAGCTCCCATAAACAGCTTGTAGTACATTTTTGGTTGTCTCAAGTTTCTGGATCAATGCACCTCACAGCACTAGTGGATTCAGGGGTTGCAAGAAGTTGAATAGACGTAAAACTGGATGACAGTCTTAGGGTCCATCATCAGTCCAACTGTCCACTTTGGATGGCCAACCTTTAGTAAGCAGCCACGTCATTCGCCAAACAGATCATGCATAACTACAAGTTGGTGTCCTAAATCATGAGATATTGCTTGGTTATCCCATTTCCAGAATACCCTTTGGTACCTGGACATCTCTAACTATTGCTACATGACCTGGTAATATCAGGGAGGGCAGAGTAGCTTCTTTTCTTAGAATGTGCAATATCTTTCCACATATATAATAGCTCCATCATAGGATGTCAGAGATCAATTAGTCAGATTTCTGCCCTGTTATGCCTGCCTCAGTCAAATGCTAGTTCTGTGATTGTAAAGTGGAATTGGATATGTAAAGTTTAAAGTGGATGTCATCCTCCGATTCATGAGAAACTGTCGGATAAGTTAACGTTCATCCCTGGCTTTAGAAAGTTGCTTCTGCTCTCTACATGGCTAGTTTCTGGTCATTCCCAGTATCTCCTGCCTCATTTTGTTCTTGTGTACTGCTGTCTTAGAAACGTTGAACCTGAAGGCAACCTGCTGCTCAGCGTAGCCTTCAGCCAGCAGAACTAGGATTAAACCAGGATTTAAAAATGCAAATTTTTTTAAAAATAGAATGGTCTCTTAGTTTTTTCCAAAGCTGTAGATGGGAAAAATCAAGTGCTAATATAGAAAACTGGGCCTGTATTCACAGAGCATTTTATCTTACCTCTAAGAGTATTCTCAAATCACACTAGAAGTTTTTAACTGAGTTTTTTACTAAAACCGATTCACAAAGTGGCTGAGAGCAACTTTTAGTTAGGAAAAGAACCAACTCATAAGCTAAGAGTAAGACTCCATCACTATGGCTGATGTCAGTTCTCATGCATGAGCTTCCCTGCAATAACCGTGGGGATTGGTTGATAAGAGGCCAGTATGTGCTGGTGAAAATGTACACGCAACATCCCATAAACACAAATACAGTGGAAACTGCTTATAGTGATCATGATTATAGCAATCAACCGCTTATATGAATCAAAAAGCTTGGGACAGAATCATTCCTGTACAAATACTATTTAAATAATTTACTTATTTTAATCATGTTTTCATTCCAGTGTTCATTTTTTGTTATTTTTAAACATGACAATATATGGATAAAATTAAAACTACAGTTTTTTTTTTTTTTTTACTTTACTTTACTTTGATCACCCTACTTTGTCTTGCAGTAACCCCTTCTGCTTCTGGCTAGCTACCTGAGGCTAATGTGGCGTGCACAGGAAACATGATGGGGAAAAGAAAGTCATTTTCTCTAAATGACAGATATAGACTCATCAAAGCTTATGATAAACTGCCAAAAAGGAGCCACTGACATGCAGCAGTGAAACTACAATAAGCTATATTTTATGTACAGTACTGTAAAGTATTATAGCATATTTGAATTATACACAGTTACGTAATTTAAAAGCGTTTGAATCAGCTGCATTATGTTTTGAGCGAATCAATAAAATTCAGTAAATAGCGACGTTGTCCATTTTATTACCTTATATTCATGTAATAAATACAAATGTCAATTAGATGGTAACCTGCCTGAGACAGAAAGAAAAAGAAAAAATTAAAAAATCGGTTATAATGATCACTATACAGTAAGTGGTTTCTACTGTATATATGATTGGGTTGTTTCACTTTGTTGGAGATGTTATTGCATCCCTCACAAGCTCCACAACAATCATTATCCCCTCCCCTGTCCTTTAAGTAATTCAGCGTTTGTTTAATGTTTCCAAGACATTGCGACGTGGATTGATTTAGCAACTTTTTTTTTATTGGTCTTAGTTACTTAGGAATCCTCTCCACTACTGTTTAGTTCTCCCAGGCTTAGGTGCTACTTTCAGTGCTAAGGGGCTTTGTGAATTGCTCTTAGAAAAATTAGGATTCGCCCATAAATTTTAGGAGTTTTTCCTAAATCTGCAAGTTAGGAGCTACTTTTAGCCTTAAGATGCTTTGTGAATACGGGTCCTTGAAAGTAAGCCTTCTGTGAAGCTTCCACGCCATGCTTCCATTCAGTTCTTCATTTAGCTGACTTCCTTATACATGAGGAAAGTGTATAATTAACCAGTATCCTCATAAGCATCAAATAAGTTCCTATAGTACTACAAGGTGTCTGGGATCCGGACGGCTCGGGCGCGAGAACGTGGCAGCAACGGGACACAGAGTGGGACAAAAGGGGCTGACCCTGACACAAGGACAGTCCTCAAGAAGGCGCTATTTAAAGTTAGATATAGATAGATATCTTTATTGCTATTTGCACAGGTACAGGTCAGTACAAGCACACGGGAATTCTTGTGTGTATCTCCGAGAGTCATTTTTATAAAATAAAGAGACAGAGGAAAAGAGACAGTTTTTTAAACATAAAATAACATATATAAAAATATAAATAATAAAAGCAGCAGACACACTAATTGCAGGATGGAGTAAGCAGATACACACTGTGTACAGATGCAGATACGGGATACAGAATGCATGGCCTGGGTGGATGAGTGAATTATTTCACAGAAATAATATTAAGACAGTATATTGTACACAAAAGTGGAATATTGCACATGTTTGTTAGGCAATTGCACTGAAAGAATTATTTGACTAACTAAGAGGAAACACAGAATGAGAGTGAGGTTGTAGTGCTCTGTTGTGTCTGATTGTCTCTTTGGAGTGCTGACTGTCCAGGTACAGTAATGTCCATGGGGGAAGTGGGGGGTGCTGAATTTCTTACCCACTTTAATGTCCTTAGCCATCAGTCTAACTGCGGTGGAGAAAAAGCTGTTCTGGAATCGTGCTGTAGGTGGTGATGCTCTCTGGCCTGTGGTGTCTTAGACTGTATCCTAAGTTCTTCCTCCTAAACAGGTAAAATGCTGGGTGATGTTGATCACTGGGTATACCCTGAGTTTTCCTCCTACAGCGCTGTGTATATAATGTGTCCAAAGAGGGGAGGTCAGAGCCTATGACCTCTCTGCGGTTTTTACAGCTCGTTGAAGAGATTTCCTCTCAGCCTGTGTGGTGTTTTCAAACCACACAGTGATGCTGCTGGTAAGGATACTTTCAGGGAGTCCTCTATAGGCCTGTGTGAGGGGCTGACGTCTGAGTCCTCCATAGGCCTGTGTGAGGGGCTCGTGTCTGAGTCCTCTATAGGCCTGTGTGAGGGACTGATGCCTGAGTCCGGCCTTCTTCAGCAGCCTGATGAAGTACAGCCACTGCTCTGCCTTCTTCACAGTCGCCACAGTGTTTTTAGCCCAGCTTAGGTTTTCAGAGATGTGAAGACCTATAAACTTGTAATTGTCAGTCCGCTGTACATTAATCCCCTTGATGGTAGGAGGATGCAGGGCAGGTGCCTTCTCCTGAAGTCCAGAATCAGTTCCTTGGTTTTATCTAGGTTAAGCACAAGGTCGTTGTCATTAGTTAATTAATATGAATGATAATATAATACATTCATGAGATGGAATCATGTAACTTATTCACAAGCAGAGTGTGGTGAGGAGTGCCACAGGGCAGGAGAAAGGCACAAGACAACAGGAATTAAGTAATGGAAAGTATTTTCATACTTTAATATTTCATATTTTCAAAAACAATACAAAAAGGGATGCAGTCCCTTTAACCAAAGTAAATGGAGAAACCCTTAAAAATAATATATGTCCTCCCCACCCATAAACAGAAAGAAACACAGCCAATGTAAACCCATGCAATCTAAAGGCATTGCAGATGCTTCCCAGTGGATCTCCCAGCATCCAACCAGCTGACCTTCTAAATAGTCCTTCTACATAAAAGCGATGAGAGTCAGCTGGATTTCCATGGCTGGGATGCCTCTAATCCCTAAGTCGACGATCACTCACCCTGGCAAAATGACTGCTCAGCCATTGCCTTCCCTGTAACTTCCCTGTAACTTCCCTGTCCCTTCCGCATCCCATTGGCTCTTAACAGTTTTGCAGGCTACTGTATGATATCCGTAATTTTATTAGTGCATTTAGTTAAGGTATAAATCTAATCATACACATATAAGGTGTTGCGGGGTCTGTGGTGAGCAGGCCACTGGCCAGAGTGGTCTATGTCTGAGGTCCCTCTGCATTGGAATGGCCCTGAGACAGTCAATGCCACATCTGGAAGGAAAGGAAGCACTGGGACATGCCTCAATGTCTTAGAATAATTGGAACCGTTCAGTTGCATGGTTCCAGTTATGTTGCAGCTATGCTTTTGGGAAATGTACCCCTGATGTTCTCTGAGGGTGTGCGATAGCTACATTTCTTAAGGTCTAAGGAGTTGCTATCTGTAAAAAAGATGTATCCATAGAACTCCAAGTACGAGTTATGGAATTCACACTTCTCCTTATTGACTGTTAGCTTATGGTTATTACATCTGTAGAAGGCTTAGCTAACCATGTAGCTGTCATACTAAGAAGGTTACAGTCCATAAGCAGCATTGAATTACCAATGAATTTTTGGTACCTGCAGTATAGGAAAGGCACTATATCCCAAAGGGATTTTATATATAAACAAAAAAGGTTTTCTGAGCTCTTTAATGTATTTGTAATTCACATGGCAATTTCATCAAAATCAAAATGGGTGATGCAAAAGCATTTTTGGATATTTGCTGAATTTAGATGGGCAAACCAAGAGGTTGGCAACCTTTCTAAACCAAAGAGCCATTTTATCCTAAATGGCTGACTCAAGATTTACAAAGAGCCGAGAAGAGGGTTTGAGATATGTTTTTCATTGCAATATCGCCATCTATCCATTTGACACAAAAAAATAAAGAAATACAATTTCGAGGGTGGGGTTCTCAGTTTTAAATCATTCGGACGCGTAACAGTGCAAATGTGACTAATATCGCAATATTGTTCAGTTCAGTATTGATAGTCTTCCCCCTCACTCCTTCTCTCTGAGTAAAGTCCGTTTGGCTCTGCAGTTGTCTGCCATTTATTCTCCACTTCACTACTTGTAACTGCTGACCGAGCAATGCAAAATGTCCTCACCACTCCGAACTCAGCTGGCTATAATATGTTAATTGGATAAAATATAATAATTTTATGAAGACCTGAGAAAGCGTGGTGACGATTTGCTACGAAAAGTATATGAAAGAATTAGGGATCCCAATAAACTACATCCAATCTCAGACACTGAAGAAAACTCTGGAAAGTATACCATTTGACCAGAAACGTACTCTCGTCGTAGAGAATGACTTTGAAGAAGATGTAAATGATGCAGTTACGACATTACAGACGCGTGCGACGGACCGCCACATTCACATATAAAGAAATATCTGAATGAAAATGAACATTATCATAATATGTTAAGGTATGAGAATGTGAATGCGTCTATCATTCTGAGAAAAGCCGCAGCCTCGTGCTCAAAGAGCCGCACGTGAGCTAACCCATGCATAAGACGCAGCCCGAAGCCTTGCATTTGTGATTAAGAGTCAGTACATGGCTGCAAGGCTATACTGATTCAGAAGAGGTGCAGTGATGCCTGTGTACTGACATGGGTGATAATAAAGGCTCGAGTTACAGACCGAGTGATCGTTTGAGGTTGGGCATGATCACCAGGCTTAAGCCAACTGGGAACGCGGTGATTAAAACCCAGATGACCCTCATTACTTTAAAAGTTCGTTATGGTTGTTTAAAGAGCCAGTTGGGGGAAGTTATGAGGAGGGTTTCCACAGACTGTTAGTGGGTTTAGGGCAAGTGTGGTGGAGTGGAGCAGTTGGCTGGTTTAATTGCATCAAATGTTTTATCAGAGACAATCACAAGCAGAAGTAATTTTCATAGTTTTAGAGTCAAAGGTTTATTGTCATTTCTACACATCAACACTCTGTGAAACTTAAAGGAACAAAATGTGTTTCCTTGGGTCCTGGTGCGCAGTAGAAAAATAGAATATATGCCAAAAAAGTGAAAAGAATGGAATAAATAATAAAGATATAAATATGTTCAATAAATATAGAGTGCTGATAGGATGTGGGCTGTAAGGTGAAAAAGCGGTCTCAGTGCAATGTTCACGTTCGGGCAGGGGGGGAGCTGTTGTGTCATCAGTGGGAGGCAAAGTCTGTCAGGGAAGAAGCTGTTCCTGACTCTCGAGCAGAGCTTCTCACCCCGGTCCTTGGGGACCCCCAACCAGTCCATGTTTTGGTCCCTCCCAGCTCCCTATCAGATAGTCAAAATTAATGGTAAGCCTTTAATATAAAATGTTATTTGTTAATGAAATATTTGGTTTTACTGGTCTCTTCCAACACATCAATGGGGTAACTTGGTGAGTCATAGACAAAACATGATATTTAAATTATGTATTTATATTGTATTGTATTCCCGAGGTGCTTAATCACGAGGAGGGTGCGGCAACACACTGCACCAGTGTGTACTCCCCAACCTGACCTGACCTGATATTGTATGACACTACCAGTGTTTGGTTTATTGAAATGTTTAAATTGGTAGGGGAATTTAGCTGGCATATAGTTTTGCTTAGAAGTCTAACCTCTCATTTAAGGAGCATGGATTCAGATATTTGCGGGCTGGCTGTTCATGTGCACCGATTGACTTCCGTTGCCATAATTGAGTGTTTATCAAGGCCTGGTGCTGGTTTTCTTCGTCTGCTTTAGTGTAAGCACTGTTCCTGGCTCATGAGTCGCATGTGTCCACAGCCCTGATGGACCCTGAGGCTGGCAGAACCCTCATTGTCACCACCTGGACCCACTTATACAATGGGAGGAACCTTCGCTGCACATTCACACTTTGGACAGCTCACTGATGGCTGTTAGTCTTATTATCCACTGCACTGATCCCATTCTCCTTCAGCTCAGCCTGTCTCACTGAGAAAAGTGTTAGCTATGACAAAATACCCCCATGATCCTGTTGTTTTAGGACACCCATAGTAAGGTAAGGTTTGCCAACTTTTACAAGAGGTCTGCATGCACCTTCAGTACCACTGGAGCTCCCCCCATGGCCCTAACCCACACCACACACCCCCATACCAATCCTCCATCCCGCACAACAGGTATGGCTGCCGCTCCTCAAAGAAGCTATTCCCCCATCTCACTGGCCCATTTAGAATCCTTAGATGTATTTACCCAGTCACATACCTTGTCAGTTGGCCAATCATTATCGTATTTCCCTGATTTTTCAAGTCTCTCTGCTCAAACCTGTTCATTATATTCTATTGCACCCGCTGAGCACCCACACGATTACGCCGCCTCCTCTGGACATTGACGGTACTCCAGTTTACACACTCCACACTCTCCTGGACTTCAGACACTGGAATGGTCAGCTGCAGTATCTCATACACTGGGAGGGTGATGGCCTGGAAGAACAGCCTTGGGCGCCAGCCACTGACATACTGGATCCTCCCTTGTTCTTGAACTTTCACCGTCTGTGACCAGACTGACACTCTCTAGGTCACAGATCTTGGGTGTCTGGGGGGGGGGGGGGGGGGGGGGTACACGAAGGCTCAGCTCTAATCCACCACCTGCACCATAACTATGCCCATTTGCAGTTCTTGCTCCCCAGAATACTGACAGCTGCAACTCATTCCTGTACTGATTCCGTTGATTCCCCAGTGCTATAAAACCAGTCAAACCACTCTAAAGCGGTGCGAGGAACTGACCCATGAGCAATTACAATTCTTTTATATCTCTATTTTCTCACATCGTTTACTTCTGTGTGTTTGCAAGCCCCGAAACCCTGCAAGCGTGATTTCTGATACCACGCTCGATGTGTGCGTCACCACTTTCCCATGTCTGCACATGTGTCTGCCTTTGCCTTTGCCTTTGCCTTTGCTCCTAGGACCGACTTTTTGGCTTTCTGACCTCGGCTCGTATTTCAAATTCTGTATCTTTTATTTCTCACTATTTGTTGCTCTGTGTCAGGATCTTGGATCCCCAAGGTTTCTACATCAACGTATGATACTTTTTTTCAATTGTTCTTTCTCACATTCTCATTTTTCTGACGTTGTCCATCTGTCATGGCATTTGGGGAAAATAAATTACCATCTGAATCATCACATCCCAGAAAAGCTTGTTTTTTCCACCACCACTAAGCTGTCCCACAACACATGGGCTTTTATTTATCCTTTAATGGTTTTACTTTCTCTTTCTCGCACTTTACTTGAGTTATTGTTTAGTAAGACCTTTTGTTTAAATACTGCAGTCCATCACTTTCCAAAGAATGTAAAATCATGTCATTCTATTAGAGACACCATTTAGCTGTTCTGTGCATTGATGATGTATGGTGAATCCAGATTTACGTCTGACTTACCAAGATCCCACGCCCCAAAAGGCCACTTTAGCCTCACATTTAGAGATAAACAAAATCCAATTTATGGTCTCAAAGAAACAAAATGACCTTTAGTTGAAAATAATCTGTATTGGTTGAACTAATGAATGCCACATTAAGTCTGGTGTAGATACTGTAATGTGTAAGGATTCACAAAGCATATATTTACCAGTATGTATTTACAGGGATGCAGAACTACTTTGTTTTACACCAGGGATATTGTAGTTATGGAAAACTAAAACTTATGGAAATAAAAACAAAAATGACATAAAACGAAATAAAAACTGCAATGAATGATGCAACACAAAACAGAAATGCAGGTGAAATCAGCTTCATTTTCATTTTTATCCCATCAGTTTGCACTGTGGCTGTGGGTTGCCATTTACGTCACACTTTATGGCCCACAGGAAGCAAAGAACAGAACCATTGTCTGCCAGGATCCAGGGTGAAAGTGGCGAAGGCATGTAAGTCACTTCCAGTGTGGTACAGTATTAACACATAGTACTGAGAACTACAATCAATAATGGAACTAAATGAAAAGTACAGTAAACCACGAAATGTTCATACAAAATGTAAAACTATCTGAACATTCTTTAGAGAAACTGAAACGCAATTACAGTTTTTCTCAGTCGCTTTCATGCAATTTCCTCATCAAAAACACCATTCTTACCACTCTTAATGCAGTTCTCAAAACAGTAACAGTCTCCCACACAAATTAGCATTTCTCATCTGACTTTGACAATTCATCA
>JAODLC010000931.1:0-13358 GCA_026781145.1 Hippopotamyrus pictus | reverse complement strand
CTGTTGCAGCTCCAACAATGTGGAATAAATTGCCTTT
The DNA here is from genome assembly GCA_026781145.1 of Hippopotamyrus pictus. Lineage (NCBI taxonomy): Eukaryota > Metazoa > Chordata > Actinopteri > Osteoglossiformes > Mormyridae > Hippopotamyrus > Hippopotamyrus pictus. Next base: position 13,321 of record JAODLC010000931.1, on the reverse strand, counting down.
GCACATTAGACAGGCTTCTTCCCTTGCTGTTTTTAAATCTTTTCTTAAAACCCATTTTTTTCCCATAGCCTTTGATGACTTGCAAGATGCCGGCATTTGACTCATTTGTTTTATTTTATTTATCTTTATTTTGTGTTATTTGTTCGTATTCTATTGTTGTCGCTCCTATCTTGTTTTATGTTTTTGTTTATGTCTGTTATATGTGCTATTAAGCTTTTTAGTTTTTTATGTTTTTTTTTTTTTTTTTATTTGATTCTGTACAGCACTTTGGTCCAGTGTGGGTTTGTAAAGTGCTTTATAAATAAAAGTTGGTATGGTATGGTATCTATCTAATCTCAGGAACCTATTTTTCAAATTTTTTTATTACTAATGGATGATTATTGTCGTATGTTCATAAATCTTTTTCCTAATTCGTTTGTTCATGTGGTTCTTGCCTCCTAGTTAATATCTGAGGGTCAAAGGATAGATTTAAGGATTTGGAGCGTTTTACTGGGTTGGTAATTGAATTTTATGTATGTAGCAGATGGGGCGGCACAGTGGTGCAGTGCTTTGCACTATTGCCTCCCACCTCCGAAGTCTCTCTGAAGTCATTTAATCTCCCCCATGGCTCTGTGTATGTAGAATTTGCATGTTCTCCCTGTGTTGTCTTTGGGTTTCCACAGGGTACTCTTGGACCCCCCCCCACAGTCATAACACATACTGAGGTTAATCATAGTACCCAAATTGCCCATAGCTGTGAAAGGTGTGTGAGTGTAGCCTGCAATAGGTTGGTGCCCCATTCTGGGTTGATCCATGCCTTGAGCTAGGATCAACTCCAGACCCCTGAACAGGACAAGCAGTTACAGAAGATGGATTTATGGATATTTAGCAGATGCATTTGCCCAAAGTGGTATAAAAGCAAGGCAAATAGCACTTTGCAAACATTCATTGTTTGGACTAATGCTGTTATATTGCATGTTGATTGCTCTGTTCTATTATTATAGCAGGATAAAAATCTAACAAAGAGATTTTTTAAAAGGTGTGAGTCTCTCACAGATCATCCACATAGCAAGGATGGGGCATCTGTTGGAGATAGACCCCCAGGGGCCCATCTGTGTTCGTCTGTGCCTTTACGATGCCGTGCTCGATCATGTCCTGCAGGTAGGCAAAACCTCCCCACATGTAGCGCAGGTCGCCGATGGGATCGGCCCGCGGACCCGGGTTCCAGAATCTGATGAGAAATGGTGCAGTTAAACATGTGAAGTCAATGGAATGCAAAAGAAATTCACAAAGCAACTGGCAGCACAGCAGCACGAGGAAGGCCAGGTGAAGACAAGCACAAGTATTCAACTGCTCTCAACTCGTTAACCGATAAAGTCCTAAAGTCAATTATAACCAGAGAACAACGACAGATTGAACCAATCTCTGCAACCGTAGCTGAATGGGGGGCAAAAGGGCATTAAACTATTCGCTGAGGGGCCAGAAATATAGGGGTCCTGAACCTCAATCATTACAATCGTAAAAAGGAACAGGCTACTATTTCCATGTGCTCCTTGAGCTGAGGAGTATCCGTGCAAAAGTACCTATGCGTCCTATCACAGATTTGAATGGAGGATTTCAACAAGAACATAGAGATATACTACACGATAAATATCAAAAATCTAGATTGGAACGCATTACTAAAATGCTTAAGCACAAGATGTGCTTACTGTGAAGAAGTAATTATTGATTGTTCTTCCTCTGCCAATAAATTTGTAATGAATGAAATGTGTTCCTTGACCAGTTTTTAGCCAAAAATGTATCATTATTTTAAGCAGTGCTATGGATGACACACACAGATGTATTCAAAAGCTGCTTGATGATTCCATAAGTCTCCTATTTCAAAGATGTCATGATGGATAATGATGGTGGAGGTGGAGGAGAATGTGGGTCTTTGAGGATAAATCCATCTGAAATGGGAATCTAATGCGTTGAAAGACTAAAAAATTTGACACAGTTGTTCACCAGGAAGCAGGGTAATGAGAAAAGCACTGACTATATATCTTCCAGCAATAAGAAACACAAAGAAAGCTACCTTGTCATCCTTTATGCATTTGTATTTACTACTGTTCTTAAAGGACACACCTGTTTTTAATTTTGTTGGTCCGCTCCACAGAATCAATGTCCATGCGGATCTTAAACTTGATGTGAGCTGGCAGCTCAGAAGTCCAAGGGGTCATGTCCAGGAAGGCAAGTCCAGCCCAGAGCTTATTCTCTCCCTGTAGGTCCAGTGCTTTGACCATCATCTGACCCTCATCAGAGAGGCCGACTAACTTGTTCAGGTCCAAGCCCTTGAAAAAAAGCATGTGGGGGGGGGGGGTCACATTCTCCAACATGGGATGTGTGAGGAATAAGATTCAACGCCACACATCCAGAAAGATTCTTCTGCCAAAGAGTGGCGGTCCTCAAACCTCAGATTCATGCTCCCTGACACCTCAGCAGTGGCCCCCTATTACAGGCAAAGCGTATCTAACAACCCCATTCAAAATACTGTACAATACAGCCCAGAAAGGTCCAAGACCAGGCCTGAAAGCCAAACGTGTCATTCCAGCATCCGATAAAACACACGACACGAAAAGCGAAGCATATAATAGATATAAAGAAGAACAGGCGTCACTTGGGTGAATGCGACGATAGACGTATATTTGCATATGCGATCCACATTTTGAGGCAACTCCCAGAAAAACGATCTCTATGGACACAGACTGACAGTCCATACTAACTCTAGCCTAAACTGAGGAGCTGGTGCAGACTGACAGCTGTGCCTAATTCGGCTCAATCAGATGGGCTTATCTGTCACACTGAGGTACTGTTTAGCCCGACCGGGGACAAAGGCTAAATGAGGAGCAGATCCTACTCGTGCTTAACAGTGTTTCTCCATTTATACGCCCCATGCATTTTCAGGGCTTCGGCCTCAGAACCAGGAGGCTAAAAAGACGAATTGAGCAGGTGACAGAGAGCTCTGTCTACTCAAAATACTCTAATGCGATGCAATGCAACCCAAAGAAAAAGTACTGAGTTCTTTTTAAGCATCCATTTAATCATCTCAAAAGAACCCAGAGGGTAGTAGACATTTTTTTATTTGTTTCACCTTTCATAACAAATTTTAATTTATTTCACCCTGAAACAAGCAGAGATTTGGGATTCTGAAAAGCAATTTAATGGGACAATAATTAAGGCAGTGTCCACACAGAGCTTTCTTGACTGTACTTAGTTTTTCAGGTTAAGAATATCATGAGTAAAGTTCAGTGACTCAGAGGCTATATTAAAGAAAATATTAAAAACACTCAGCACTATAACAACATGTAATTGTTTCAAATAAGTTCTACTTGTGCTTATAAGCAATGAAAGATATTCCGAATATTCCTCTGAAAACTAAATATTAGCTTTATTTAAAAGTGGGCAAAACAAAATGCATAAGGATGAATTGAAAGCAGATTTGAGAAATAAAAATGGATCTTTACTCTTTAGTTTCATTTTACAGATAGCAATACCAACATTTTGCAGATTTAATTTCTTGGCGCATATATCAAGGAATTACCTCTGCCTACTGGTTGAGTAACTGGATGCCTTGATCTGTCAGACTTAAGATGTTCCTCCAGTCAAAATTCGGCCGATCATATGAACGATCAGTGGGTGGTCCAGTAAACAGGAAGTTAAGTATGTGTCTCGAAGAAAACCCGATACTTTCTACACTCATATCAATAAAATCCGCTACCATGGGCTTCATGATGATATCCTGAAAGAGGCACAGAATGTTTCACAATTATAACAGTAAGGCAATACAGCTATAATAATGAAATAATACATGATCCTAAATAAAGTCTGACAAATATTAACAGATAATGTGGAGATAATATATGAGGATATGCTTGCAAACTGTAGAACTAATTATCCATCCGTCTGTCCGTCCATCCTTCCATCAACCACTTATTCTGGGTCAGTCACCAGGAGTCTATTCCAGGCAGCATAAAGCATAAGGCAGGAGTAAAACCAAGATGGGATGCCAGTTCCTCAAGTTACATAAAGGGGACATGGGACCCAAAGTGCAATCTCTATAGAAAAACTCGCCCCGTTCTTCCCCTTCAACCTATGAGTCATCTGACACACGACTGTCAATCATTAAACACAGACACATCACTGGTCAGGTTGTCCATACAAACCGCATATGTACAGAGCAAAGGGGTAAGAGAATTAGATGTGATAAACAGCCATACCAGGACCATGTTCATGTGCACGCTGTTCTGAAAGAAGGCCCAGAGCTGGGGGGCGACTTCCTCCCAGGCTTTTCCCAATCCTTGTAGTCTCCGCAGCTGCTCAAATGTGGCGTTTCCCTGGCAGACATACACAGACACGCACGCTTATCTGGCCTTCTCAGCATCACAGAAAATGTTATTCCTCTCCCAACGAAATTGGGATCCTTTAAAATGTTACATTCCCACAACAACTTATCACTCAAGGGGAAAGTAGAAGGATAATATAAATCCACCAACCTTATTTGATTTAATTAGTTACAGGTTTTAATGCTTTCTTCTATTAACTTACAGTAACCTATTGACAGTACAGCTATTGTGTTACTACACAATATGTAACAATGCAATATCATTACAGGTGACACTTCCAGAACTTTCTCTTGCATCTTCTAAGAGGAAAAAAACTACTGTGCTTGATCACTTTTTTTGAAGAAACTATGATGATGGGATTAGGGTGACATTTCACCACTCTAATTCAGAAAGGTCAGGCTAAAATCCTTTTGGCAACAGTGCAAGATAAAGAGACATTTCCTGATCTTTCCATTTCTATCCTGTGCAAAAAGTCATAGCTTATCCATACATTTTCTGATGATTTCTCCTAATCGGAATATAGTGACTAGCAGCCAATCCTGCAAAGCACAAGGCAGAAGCCAAAGCAATGTCCAAGAGGGAATGTCACTGTAAATACAATTAAACAGTTACAGTTGTGCTTTAGTTTTAATTATTATTAAACTGCAATTATGATGAATTGTTCAAATGGTAACATTTTCTATGAATGCCATGTCTAAAAGATTATATAAACATGTTCATAACACATTATAATGTATTCATAAAGAATTAAAAACACAAGTATAAATTATATTTATATGAAGGCATAACACATTATAACCATTCCCATGTTTATTATGCTTCATAAATGCTTTATGAAGTTTTATAAAATTATAGATGCCTTCATAATGTATTATAATGCTTGATATAAGAATTAAGGATGCTTTGTACTGCATTATGAAGGTATCTATAGTGCATTATAGATGAGAGCTTTATTGGAGCTTATAAAGTATTAGAATCAGCACTATAATGCCTTATGGCTGGCTGAAGAAGATGCTGTAATGCTTTACCACCCATCCTTATGCTGACCTATAATGCATTATAGGTGACAGCTTCAAGCAAAGCATTACCGTTTAAGCTTAATGCTTTATGAATGCATTATATGCTATGAATATGTTCATATACATGGCTTTCACAGAAAGTTTTGACCTCTGGTAAGTCACTGTATGTCATAGTACTTAACTCAAGATAGACACCTTGTGTAGAATGTTTTTTATTGCACTCCTCAAAACATCATCTTCGAACTTGAAGAGAAGCTGCATCACTTACCCTCCTTAATATCTGCCTCACCGCGGGTGAGTCAGGGGTATACAGTATCTTTCCCATCAGCAAGGGCTTGACCGAGGCCCAGATGACTCTGGAGATTGGGTTGGACTCTAGATCCATCATAAGCGCATTAGAGTAGGGCCCTACGGCATTCAGAGGGCAGGAAACCATAGGGCCGTATAGTACATCAAGCCATTATGTTATTATATATAATCCCCTGACTGTAAGCAAGTCGATGCTATGAAATCAATGGAATACAGCAGGGTAGAGGGTATGACTGCAGATAAAGCCACTACTGTCAAACTCACTGGCTGTCTTGTCATAGACGTAGCCAGTCCACTTTGTGCTGTTGATGCCAAAGAAACCTTTATACATATTCTCCTCATACCAATTGATGGAGAGCACCCTGGAACCAGCTTCCTTGGGGTAGCCACAGAAGAGGCTGGATGCTGCATCCATGAGCTGGCTCACAGAGGAAGCCCCCCCCCCGCCTGAAAAAGGGGGGAGAGGACCTGCAGAAGATCTTTGGAACTGTTCCTCGCAGATAACTGGTGATAAGGGGAGCAGGATGAAGAAGAGGTCTGTGGTTTTAATTTGAATTCATCTCCTTCATGTTTCTGTTGTTAAGGTGAAGTGCTAGACACATGTACTTTATATACCTCCCTTCTCGGCATAGTTGGCCCAAATAACTTAGAAATTCAGTAAAGATGTAAGGCACTGTAGAAAAGATGATTATCATAGACAGACTTAATAGCAGTTGGTAATAAACAGTCTGAAACATCTAGGCGAGGAAAGCCAAGATTATTCTTTCATTCATTTTCTATACCATTTGTCCTGGTATAGAACAAGTATAGGGTCATGGAGGTCCAGAACCTATCCTGAGACAATGGGTACAAGGCAAGGAATAACCCAGGATGGGGCACCAACCCATTGTAGGGCACAGGATTATACATTATAAGTATTATAAGTAAAGAATGGATGGGTTCAAGGACAACAGTTAGTCAGTTCCTCCTCTTCCCATATACATGTGAGAAATAAGTATGCAAGTTTTATTAGACCTGTCATTAAGAAGGGTATGAAATGCTTCCATGCAGCACTCATGATAGACTCTACAGCAGGAGAGGAGCCCACAAGAAGACTGAAATAGACCACACAGTCCCAAAGATCTCAAAGATTACCTAAGACAGGAGAGCACAATAGACATTTTAGCATCTCTTGATACCTTTTAAAATGTGTGAAAGAGGACTGCATTTCAAGTATTTTTCAAGGGATTAATATGATAGAATTTCAGTCAAAGATCAATTTTGATAGAAAATTTGTAAGATACCTGATAATCGTTTCTTTGAGTCCGGAATGCACTCACAGTATCACAATTGGGTCAACAACAATGGGGTCACCTACTTTCCCTTATCATCTGTAAGCTCATGGCAGCTTACCCCGGATGATGTCACATTCAATACCTTCTACCTGAGCTGAATAGCCACAAGCAAAAGTTCAACAATTAAACATGGCTGATGTTGAGTGCTACTCATATGTGTAATTCTACACCCTGACGTTAACCAGTATCTTGCACCCTATTAGCCAGGTGTTGAAGCTTTTTTGTAGAGTAATATTACCTGGTGCAACTTCTTGGACATGCCTGAGAGCACTTTGCCCCACAATAGCTGATCGGGGCCAGTAGTGTGGCGGTCAAGGACCCTGGGAAGCTGAGTAGGGAAAGAGATTATGGGTAAGTAAACACATTAACTGTAGGATAAGCCTGAATAAGCCAAATGTATCTTGCTCTAATGCAATCATACAGTATGCAACACTTACAGGAAGGTGTACATTACTGGGAGAAATACTATCTTGGGGCAATTCTTGATTGCTTTAAATTTTTTGGGGGTGGGGGGGATGTTCCTTAGCCTTTGATACCTATGCATAGGCAGCTCATGGAATCTTTACACCATGACATGTTGCATTTATACTGTATAGTCTCACCACTTGACTGGGATTTACATGCTATATTTAATACATAGTATAATAACAACTGTCTTTTTTAAAAGAGAAACGAATTAACGTGCAGTCTTGGGGTGCTTGCTTAATTATGTAACAATTTTGCAAACTTATTGGTTTCATAACAAAAGTTTACTGACAGAAAAACTTAATATTTCTCCACACATGCATTTTCTTTTTATTAAGTATTATAATTTTTCTGACAGACTCATTTAATTTTGTTCTTGCCGTTTTGCTATTAATTGTAATTGTAGTCACTGGCTACCAAAGGCATACTAAATACAAATGTCTGGTGTTTTTTGTTATTGTAAAGGTGTTGCTAATTAAAAAGCACTCAATGAGACTGCTTGTCAATTAACTTTTTAACTCAGAACACTGTGATACCATCTACCTTAGTGACTTGTGGATGCCAGAGAATGCTAGGAACATCAACATTTGGGAATGAATTACTTCAGAACTCTTTTACAACTATAAATTCAATTTCAATTTATTAGTACTTGAAATTAATATTTTACTTAAAACTACTCATTGTTTCTAATACGGTATATATTTTTTGTAAACAAAAGAATAAAGTAATGATTTTGTTAGAAAACCAATACATTTTTACTGAATTTTACTAAATTTACTGTCATAAGACTTTCTGTGATCACTGTATACTTCATTAGGCATCAGTACTGCATTTCAGATTTTAAATAGCTGGAAGTTAATCACAGCATCTTCCTTAATAAAAAAAAAAAAAACTTGTATTTCTTGTAATTCAAAGTTTGAGTCTCATTTTTAACAGCTAGTCTTCAACCAGAGCAAAACAAACAAAAATATATACTATTTAAAAAAAATCAGGAAACATTCTGCGATAAAGAGAATTCCAAAATTCAACATCCTTCCTCTTACATTCACCCTCCCTTATCACTTCAGATCAAGAGGCAGCAGTACTGAAAGCGCAAATTCCCATGCAGGGGCTGTGACTGAAACTGTCCCCCACAGCTGTTTACAACAGGAAAGACCCGTGCGGAAAGACAAGGGCCTTGACGATGGGGGTGGAGTCAAACTGCTTATCTGGATGTGGCGGAAAAGGCAGAGGTCACAACCTCTCCAGCCTGATTGGACGTTGACTTGTTTTGCTGTTCGGCAGGTCAGCTAATCACATCAGTAGCCTCCCCAGCGCCTCAGCAGAAATGACTGTAATGAGCACCCTTGACAGCAGCGGATTTCAGAATCAGAATCAGAATTGGGGTTTATTGCCAAGTACGTTCACACATACAAGGAATTTGCTTTGGTGGTTGGTGCCAGAGATGCACACCAACACACCGAGGCAACCATACGCGGCGCCTCATGAAGAACAGAAGAGCAGGATTACATGAGGATAGGCGAGGCGAATAACACCTCAGCAACATAAGCACATAGTCACTACCCCTTACACCTAAACTAAAATTAAACGTGCTCTCCACACACAAACACAATGTGGTACTGTCCCTTTAGAATCAGGAAATGCAAACATATTCTCTTTCCTGTGTTAGCTTTGCATAGGATAAACCACCATTTGCCTATGAATTTATTCCTTGATTTTATTTTAATATTAATATTTTTCATGACAGTGACAGAACTTCAAGGGGCGGCATGATGGTGCAGTGGTTAGCATTGTTGCCTCACACCTCTGGGACATGGGTTCGCATCTCCACCTGGGTTACATGTGTGTGGAGTTTGCATGTTCTCCCCATGTCGTTGTGGGGTTTCCTCCGGGTACTCAGGTTTCCCCCCCACAGTCCGAAGACATGCTGAGGCTAATTGGAGATACTAAATTGTCCATAGGTGTGCATGTGTGAATGAATGGTGTGTGCATGTGCCCTGTGATGGGCTGGCCCCCCATCCTGGGTTGTTCCCTGCCTCATGCCTGTAGCTTCCGGGATAGGCTCCAGACCCCTCGTAACCCAGAAGCATAAGCGGTTTGGAAAATGGATGAACAGAACTTCAAATCTCATGACTTCACCCACAGAACAGGGAGAACAAATCTACTGTGCATTTTTAGATGACAATATGACACGTACAGTGGTACCTCAGTTCTCAAACTCATTAGAACTCGAATTTCTTAAAAGTCGAATCAACCAGTTTGAAAAAAATTACCTAGAGCTTGATCTGAATCTCAGAAGTCAAACCGTAAACGCTGACCTAAGATAACTAGTAGGCGTGGGGAAATGAGTCACGCGGCACGTCTCTCAGCGGAAACAAAGGGTAAAGCTTCAGTCTCAGCCTCGCGTTCGCTGTGATAGCATCGTGCATGTTTACACTAGCTAAATACATATATTTAGACAGTAAAAATACATTTAGACAATGATAGACAGTAACAGTAATTATATAATAAAATGCATGTTAAAATAAAGATTTCTTATTAATTATTTTAATATTAATAATAAACCATTAATACATTTAAGTATAATAATATTGTCGTGCCGAGCTGGGACGGAACGGAGACAAAGGCGCAGACGTCAGGGTATCGGGGAATACGGGGTTTAATTACAGGTAAGGCAGGTAAAACGCAGACAGACCATACAATGACCGGACTGGGGAAACAAACTGAAACGTGGACTAAATACAGAGGATTAATGGCAACAACCAGAAACAGCTGATTACACGGGGATTTCACACGGGGTTAACGAGGGGGCGTGGCACACGGAAGGAGCGGACGATCGGGGTAGGACACATTGTTTGGATACATATATTTTCTTACTTTACAAATTACTGTTTTGATGAATGTGCTTAGATGTGTTTAGTACAATATATGCTCTTCTTGTTTTATCCTGTTCATTTTGTGTTTAAATGCTAAAAAAAAAAAAACACATTTAGGTGTAATTTTTTGGGGGCCGGTAACCAATTAATTGGTTTTCCATTATTTCTTATGGAGAAAATTTGATCAGAACTTTTTAGGATTCGATCTGTAGTTCTGAATGGATTAAGTTAGAGTTCTAAGGTACCACCATACATGAAAAAAATATCCCAGTAAACCACATTTTATTTTTGACCGTGCCTGCTCTACAGATTGGTAGCTTTGGTTACTGAAACCTTGCATCACTTCCCCACCCGTCCTCAATTTAAAAAACATGGGTGAAAGACCCCAAATGGCTCAATGTTCCACTGAAGCATCCATGTTTATTTTGTTAAAATGTAAGCCCTGTAGCTAAGAACTGCTCTTACCACCATGGTTGTGAAGGCTGGGATTCAAAAGCATCCCCACTGCTCGCATTTAGTCAAACTTTCTCTTCTATAAGCTGTAGATAGGAAACTGGCTTCGCAGTCAGCATGAAAGCAATAGTTGCTAAGTGTTAAAGGCTCTGAGTTCTCACTCCATCCTGCAGAACTGATCACCGTTTTAGCCCCCTTCTGGTGCTAAATCAGACATGGGTCCTGACGAGAGCAAGAAGAACTGTCACCCTTAAGAAATAACCTTGAGAGGACTGACCAAGCGGAAGAGCTTGAAGAGGTCAATGCTGTCGTACATGCTCTCCTCAATGGCATGCAGCTTCTGCTGGCTCAGGGTGCACACGGCTTCACGCACTGCATACAGACCCTCAGGGCTGGGGAAGATAATGTAATGTACCAGGAGGGCTTGACTGCAGGATAAATCCTTCAACCTCAGGTCCGGCACTCCACTCGCAAACTGGGTAGCAAGGGGCACACAGGAAATGACAATCAGACCTACCAAATCTGCACAACAATCACATCATTTTGCCTCAATACATCTGAGACTGGCTGGTAAACAGCCATGTTTAGTTAAAAACACAGCCCTACAGACAAATTTCACAGGCAGTGACAATGGATTTCCAACCTATGAATACCATATGTCCCACTCCCCAGCCTCCTCAAACTGAACAGACATTTCAGGGTTTGGAATGGAAAACATTTCATAAGGGATCTAGCTTTCAGAAAATGTCAGAAAATAATTTATCAGACTGAGATTTACAACAACATTCCCAAGCGAAAGCAACAAAATGAAAAGAACACAATGTCACATGCAGCCTCTTAGATGGTTTTGTCACTAAGCAGCCAGGAAAGATTTCTTACGCACATGTGTCTGTGTGTACTATGAAAAAAAACCTAATCAGTAAATACAAAAAAATAAAATCCTTGTGTTAAATCTTGCTTTATTGCTTAATGTTTCACTGAAACACAAAGCACAAATGTGGGGAAAAAATAGACTCTTGTTCTCTAGTGTTCTGCCTTTTCAGAAATAAACAATATTGCATAACTTCCTCAAGCGCTGAACTTCATGTAAATAAAAACAATTAAGTTACACCGTAAGGCTTATTATAAAAATAATCATTTTTTTTCTGCCATTGTTCTCTCTTGCATGTGTATGCCTGTTGGGTAAGAGCGTTCCATTAAAAAAAAAAAAAACTGTCTTGACTGAAGACTGTTATCCAATCCAGGCTATACCTCTGTTTTATGCCCTTTGCTGCATGGGATTGTCTCCAGGTCTCCTGCAACCCTGGCTAGTTGGAAGATGGATGCATGAATGGATCTACTTTACATCAGTCACAAATTTAGTAATAACTCCCCACACATTAAAGATTACTGAGCTCTACAGAAAAGCTGTTAATTCAATGATTGATTCAGAGAGATAACCAATCTGATTGTATAGAAGGTGGGTCCAAGCAGCTAGAGGAGGTGGGACCAACCAATCAGATGTTCCATAACCAAGGGAGTCATAACACTAAGGACAAGGCTAAATACAGGAGGACTACAATTAACTAACAAGGAATAATAATTAAGAATACTACTAACACACACAGAGCAACACTAAGAAGCTACAATGAACCAAGAAGCAACAGAACAAAAGCAGGCACGGACATGAACGGGACATGATACTGGACAGGTGAAAACCCTGACTCAACCCATCAGGAAGGCACAGGACAACAAGAAACAAGTGGAATACATACAATTAAGCACATGAAACTAAGGGACATTACTAAACTCAAAGGGTCACAACACTAAAAAAAGACTAGGGACAAAAGTATAAGCAGTACAGATTTGAACCAGGTAAGGGCAGGGTAGACCAAAAACAAGGACAAAAAGCAAAGACAAAAAATAAACAAGGCAAAACACAAGAATAAACTAATATAAAATACACAATAGGTGCAGCTGGCCTCAAAATCATGACTAGAGGGGTACAGTCACAGAACCGCACACTCAACCCATAGAACTATGAGGCAGCCCTGGGAGCAGAGAAACACACTAGAGACTTAGGGCTACAAGATAGAGGAAACAGGATGGCCAGCAACACCTGCTGGCAAAACAGGAAGGAAACAAAAGGGATAGGGCTAGACAGGAACCGACCCTGACAACAATCACGAAGATAATCTTCCCTTTGGGAAATAAGACAAAAGTGATGAAAACTTGATAATCTCGTTTCAAATTTCCAAAGAACTTCATTCTTAATATGAAATGTGGCTTTATATTTATAGTGTTCTCCAACTTCCACAAGTCATTAAGATAGATGGTATCACAAATGCAAGAGTGCAGATTTGGTTTCGATATTGGTAGGGGCAAAATCAACCCTGAACCCCCTAAACACACATGGTATTCCCACAGTATAGGTAAGGGCATGTCCCTACCAGAGCATGTGAGCGGAGCGGAGCGGTGAGAATTTCCGCTCCTCGCTCACGAGGCTGTTGGCTCCGCCCGCTCCT
>JAODLC010000930.1:0-13375 GCA_026781145.1 Hippopotamyrus pictus | reverse complement strand
CTGGGTTTCCCTGCTGAGACTGCTGCCCCCGTGACCCAACCTCGGATAAGCGGGAGATAATGGATGGATGGATGGATAAATGCAATGATTTAGAATACTGATGTAGCCCACCAACTTGTGTATGTAGTCACATCAATGTGTATTAAAATGCAAAATTCTGTATTATTACCGGTGTGCTGCTGCTGTTTATTGCTTTGGATTCATGTTTTCTTTGCATATAATCTCCACCATGGTTTGCTGTGCTACATGGGGATGCTCCAGTTACTGAGAGAAAGCTGTAGAAATGTACGAAATGTTCCCCAGTGACATGGAGAGGAGAAAAAGTCAGTCAACTCAGCAGGAGAAATCTCAGTGTAACTAAAGATTGCAAAAAAAAGTGAGGTAATCATATTTAAACGCTGCATTTACACATTTTCACAAAGACCACACCATTGGGAAGCTTAATGTTTGGTTTATTAAAAGTAAGGAACAGAAAAGCCTGCAAAACCCAGGGATTTGAGATCACATGATAAAATATTATACCTAATATTTAACTGCCTCAGTGATTGGCTGGCCCCCTGTCCAGGGTTGTTCCCTGCTTCGTGCCCATTGCTTCTGGGATAGGCTCCGGGCCCCCCGCGACCCAGTCGGATAAGCAGGTTGGATGATGGATGGATGGATGGATTTAACTGCCTGTTACTCTGCAAAAAAAAAAAAGCCTTTTTTCTATAATCCCACAACGTTGGATGAAATAGAATTAAGAGAACGGAATTTACCATTAATAGGCTGTTCCTGGGTAATGTTATGTGTTGCTAACTTTATCCAATATTTTAACCTTATCTGTTGATGTTCCCTAAATCTGGTATTTTAGATAATCCTCTAAACGTTTTAATGTACATATTAATTTGATACCTAGGCATTGATAATATATAATCTGATTTTTAAAACTTCTTACCCTTTTTAAGTGTATCACAAATGATCTATTCTGCAGCAACTCTGTTGTACTGCTAGTATTTGACGCTACCTTCCAGGAGCTATTGAGAGAATCCTCAATCCACCACCCCATGAAAGTGGTGAAAGTGGGTCCATGTTCCTTGACTTAGCAAAAGGTCAGGGGCTGTGGATCACTGGATCCTGGTTTCAGTGCCCTGAGCTGCAACATTGGATTTGGTACTCCAGTACTGGTGGTGTTGTTAAGAAAATCGTTCACATCCTTGTGGACAGACACTGGAGGCTTCTACAAAACTGCAGGGTCCAGTGCCCAGTTTGTGACCACAGACATGTTGTTACTACTCTGAAGTTTCAGCTTAGGTCCTGTAGACTACCACCTACTTGGAGAATGAGGCTGGACCTGGCCAGACTCCCAGATCAGACTGTGAGTTTGCACACAGTTTGTGTGAGGAATTTGCAGACATGGGTGCGACTGTCGTAACAAGACCCTGAAGGTTGCTGAAGATTGTGTTGATCTTGCCGGTGTTCATGTCGCAGGGCATTCTGGATATTTTCAAGAGGAGTCTGCAGCAGACGGCTTGATGGCAACTCTAGTCTGTACTGGGAACTGAGACGGATGACTGCAAGGGCTCTGAGGGCAGATACAGAGGCGTTTCTTAAAGAGATCTGTGAGCATGTGACACAAATGGACATGGGTCGCTAGGCCCATTAGAGAGGAACTGAAGCGTTACACAAATCCAAATCTTTTCTGCAGAGATTGCATGGGTGGTGAATCTACCGTTGACTGCATCCTGGCACTGAAGGTTCTTATCAAATGTGAATATTGGTAACCTTTTTTGATTTTCTAAGGCGTTCGACTCAGTTGATCAAGCTGTCCTGTATGGCATCCTGAGACTTCACAGGAACCCCCGAGTTTGCTGGGTATCATGGCTGGTCTGTACATTGATACTGTGAATGCTGCGCAGACAGAAGTGAGAACCTTTGCATTCTTCCCAGTTGATTCTAGGGTGTGTTCTTATTCCTACTCTGTTCAATGTTTGTATGGATGGATGTTGGGTGGGGCATCTGTTGGTGAAGAAAGATTCGTTAATGCTGACTTTGCCAATGATGGTGTGATCTTTACAGAGTCAATGGAGGCAAGCTGTGGTACAGTACAGTTGGTACAGTACTTTCCCTCTTCCATTGACTTCCAGTCGAGTACCAGTAACAAAAGTGTCAAACCAGCTGGGGTACTTCTTTGGTATTTCAGTACTTTGGGGTGGGACTTGAAATGCTTTCTTATGTCAGTTGGTAATGCAAATAGCCTGCTGCTGAAACACAATTCAAACGGCGTCTTGAAAACAATGTAAACAACAACAAACAGTGTAAAACAAAATTAATTGCGATCTGGTCGGAAGAATTGATATAACAAAAAGATCAGGATGGCATGAAAAGAAATTTTTTAAGTATTTTGTATAATATAGTAGGACAGCATGCATATTCTGTTGTACTGTAAATGATGCAGTTATTGCAAGCAAAGGATTTGCAACTAAATATTAAGTAATGTTCTCTCTAATCTATCTGTTCCTATACTTTTGCTCACCTAAAAATTTGGTGTTCCATTACAAACGATGATATCTTCTAAGTTGTTTAACATATTTAGATGTAAATACCCGAGAATGAAAGCTGAATTACTGATCTCCTGTCTCATATTCATCTTTTGATGCCAAACTCTAATGTTTTCAGTGTACAGCAAAAATAAAGGAATTGGCCTCACTGTTGGAGGGAACTGTATATGAATATGTTATACTTTGTGTATAATTGTGTATATTTATTGTGATGTAGACAAACTATAATACATTTTGGATTAATATACTTTTAATTTATTACCTAAGAAGCAGTGTGATCAGATGCTAATGTACTGTGGGGATGTAGTATGAAACTTCCACGTATTCAAAGAACACACAGAGGGGCGTACAGGATACGCATAAACATTGTTTGGACAAAGAAAATTCGGCTCATTCTTGTTTCTGGCTCGCGTGCTCCTTTGTTCTCAGTGAGAGTAACAGTATGCGTGACTGCTGCACTGTGGGAACGGCGCTTTGCTCTGTGAAAGCCTCTGTTTTTCACTCCGTCACTATGGCCACACAGGAAGCCTACACACAAGCAGCTCTGCCAGACACAACAGTTAGGAGACAGCAGATAAGTTGGCAACTCATACCAAAGCAAGTAGGACCTACTTATATCAAAGGTTGGGTGGGCAGGTGGAGGGATCGGCCTACTAAGTAAATCATGAGAAAAAATTGAAACACTGAGCACTGAGGTAGTGAGTAGGGAGTGGGTGAAAATTTGGACAATGAGCACCAAGGTAGTGAGTAGGGGGTGAATGAGAATTTGGACAGTGAGCACTGGGGTAGTGAGTAGGAAGTGATAAAAATTTGGGACAGTGAGCACTGGGGTGATTGGTAGAGGGTGAGTGGTGCGGTACTGAATATGTGGAAAGTGTGCCCTACAAGAGAGGAAGACACTGACAGCTCCCTAAACACCAATACTGACACAGGTCACTGTAGTCCTGCTAGTGAATTGTGGATCTTGTGTATACTGGTCTTCATAATTATGAAAAGGATCATTTAATATTAATATACCAGTATATACACCTGTGAAAATGGCAATATGTTTTGTTTTACTCAGTTTTGAAATATTTTTCTCTCAGTGGAGCGAGAAGGGAGAGATGAAAATGTGTTTAATGTTCAACCAAGGCAGTGTGTAGGGTATGGGGGAAGGGGGACCAGGGCTGAGATGACCGTCCCAAATTCCACACTGAGAATATGAAAGGATGCATATTGTTCAGCCTGTTCTTCAGAGTGGCAGAGAAAGACTTGGGTAAATATGTGTGTGAGACTGTGTATGTGAGAGAGAGGAAGGCGACAGTCAAGCACTTAGTTAGCACAACAAATGGGACACGTCAGGCAAACAGGATCCCTCTGCTTCCTGATACAAACACTGGCTTCTGGCCCAGGCATTCTTATATATTTGTATTGGCATTACACTCATCTTTATTTTAATGTACTTTGTAAATATGTCAGATTTATGTTAAGTTTGTAATTTGACATCAAAGTATAGATATTGCAAAATGCAGTTTGGAACACTTGCAGAAACATTATATAAGTACTGTACATACTGTAGTATACAATGGTGCCAGTTTGTTTTGATCCTAGATATCTGTGGCCTGTACTATGAAGCAGGGTTACTGGCTTATCGGGGTAACTTGTCGTATTTAAGGTACCACAGTTTAAATGGACTTCATATTCGTTCATTTTGCCCAGACTACCTTAAATCCAATATGTAGCAACTTTCATGTGTATGCATGAGCCATTCACACTTAGCCACATCACTCCCCCCTTTTATGGTGCTGATGGGGATGTATCTGGATCGCATTTCACCATTGCGTTGTTCCTCAAATTACCATGCAAATGTGATTTGAATACGAGGTAATGCGACTATTTAGAATGCAAATAGCGATCTTCAGGTGAGGGCGGCTCTACACACCCCTGATGCAGGTAAAACAAAGTAAGGTGACATGGTTTAATTTTTTGCCGATTTAACCTAATTTTAAAAACTTTAATTCTTCCAACAATGACATATTACGGACTGAGAAGACATATTATGAACTGAAATACAAAGAGAAAGATACACAGCATTGCCGACAATGCCGTCGACCCCAGAGGGTTAACCATAAGTAACCAAACAAAATACAGTGGACTTTTGAATTACCACTGGCCCGACATACAAACAACTTGGGTTACGACCAAAATTTTAGTTTTGACTTATGATCAAAACCTTGAGTTTGGCCCGGTCGAGGCCAAAATGTGTATCCTCCTGTGTGGTTGTGAAGAAAAACTCGAGATGCTCCCAGGTGCCCGAGAGGTGTTCATAAGCGTCAGTCTGAGCCCAGATACATGTTTGCGGACATAATTTTGGTCAGTACTTTATATAATTAATTTCCCTAATTGGTATGACATTAAACTGCATCTGGTCCAGCAAGTGGTCCTCCAAGTTACAGGGAAACAATTTTTTCTGGGGGTTGGTGGCGGGATTGGCCAGGCCTATTGGGGAAAGGGGGTGGTGTGATGCCTGCTGCATGGCAGCACTTGGGTCCCAGTTTGAGGCGACCCACCCAGGTGCACGCGTGGAACATCTTGTCTCTCCAGCAAGATGACCATCTTCCTCTGCTGTTGGGAGAGCTTTTTTTCTCTTTTTTCTCCTTTTTTTGTAAACTTTGTAAACTCCACGTTTCGGTGGCAGCACTCTCTGAGGTACACAGGGGGAATGGTCGGAACTCTGTAGGTGACTATACCTACTTTTGGTCTGGTCAGTCTGATGGCTGCCGTCCTCAGGGAGTAGCTATTGCCGTAGCAGATCGTCTCCTTCCGATGGTGTCCTTTCAACAATCATATTATGAGACTCAGTGCTTGAAGGGTGCCTACAAGGTCACACGCCTCTGGTCAGGGGTGACTTGACAATGCAATCACTGGCACTAACAGGGCTGGCTACGAGGATTATGTTGGTCCCCATACAGTTGGTCTGGAGACTGTAGTGAAAGTGGCTCCATGTTCCTTGACTTTGTGGTCCCTATCTGGAAAGGGAAGGGTGATCGCCTGGATTGTGCTTTCAGTGCCGGGTAAGGTCTTTGCTAATGTAGCCTGTATGATGGGGAGGGAAGTGCCATTTAATTGGGCCCCGCCCCTTAGTGTCGATTAGTTCAGGTGGCAGAGGTGGTTTTCCTTTAAAAACATTGGAAGATTCGGTCGAGAGAAGGATAGAGCCTGGCAGGAAGTAATTCAAGACGTCGTGGGAACGCATAGTGCAGACGGAATCATGTGAGTCTCCTCTTATGCTGTCTTTAGTTATATAGTGGTTTATTGGAATTAATTTGGAGTGTTCTGTTTGTAGTGCATTCTGATATTGGAAGTGGTATACGCAGCTGGGAGAGCGCATACATCGACTTGTTCCTTGGTATTGATTTTATTTGAGTTTATGTTATTATTTGAATTAGCATAGTTTTATACTCTGTCTTTTTGATTACAGGTCGCAGGATTCGTCCATTGGTCAGCCACTGTTTTTCCTGTGTCCCAAAGCATTTGATGTATTTTCTTTTGTTTTTTAATTTGGTGTTTGATTTTGCGGGCCTGGTTCAAGGGGGGGGGGAGGGGAGAAGTCATTTGGAGGTCTGCATATTGTATTGTATGTTGGTTTGTTTTTGTTTTATCATGTTTTGTTTTGTCTAGAACCCTGAGGCTCAGCTCCTGTGGGGAACATTGTGTGGGTTGCTGTATTTATATGGGTGAAGTGTGGTTTTGTGTAATTTCACTAGTGTGTGATGTATGTTGTGGAATTCGTAGGTTTCTTTTCGTCACTATTTCTGCGTTTGTGTTCCTATGAAGACTAAGCCACTGGATGTGCTAGTGTGATTATTTGTGTTTTAGTTTTACGTAAATAAATTCTTTTTATTTTTAGACGATCAGCCCCAGTATCGTTCCTTTATTTGAACAGCCTGCAAACGGTTATAGCGTTGACATTGGTGGGGATTCGCTAGAGGGCAGCGGAGGGAGTGGTGCTCCTTGCCCTGGTGCGGGTTACACTAGGGTCATCCATAACAGGATCTGTGAACACGTGCTTGTCTGTCAGCGACCGGAGCAGTCTGGGTTTACACCTGAGAAGTCTACCATTGACCGTATTCTTGTACTGAGGGTTCTCATCGAGCGCAAGCGTGAATATCAGCAGAGGTTATTTGCAGCCTTTGTCAATTTTCGCAAAGCGTTTGACTCAGTTGATCGAGTCGCCCTGTGGGACATCCTGAAACTTTGCGGGATCCCCCAAAGTTGCTGGACATCATGGCCGGCCTGTATACTGGTACTGTGAGTGCTGTGTGGAGTGGAGGGAGAACCTCTGCATTCTTCCCAGTTGATTCTGGGGTTCGCCAGGAGTGTGTTCTTGCTCCAAGTCTGTTCAATGCTTGTATGGACTGGGTTTTGGGCAGGTTCGTGGGGTCTAGCAGTCGGGGCATCCGTCGGTGAAGAAAGATTTACTGATCTTGATTTTGCCGACCATGCTGTGATCTTAGCGGCGTCAATGGAAACTCTGATCGGGGCTCATTAGAGACTGAACGAGGAGTCTGAGTGTCTGGGACTGCGAGTGTCCTGGTTAAAGACCAATATCCAGGCATTTAATGACTTCTTGGGCACAGCCATCAGTAGTCTGTCTGTCTGCGGGGAGAATGTCGACCTTGTCTAGAGATTTACCTACCTCGGCAGCGACATTCATGCCTCTGGTGACTCTTCTTATGAAGTTAGCAGACCGATTGGACGAGCATAGGGGGTCATGAAGTCTCTGGAAAGGGGTGTGTGGCGTTTCTGATATCTTTGCAAGAGGACGAAGGTCCAAGTCTTTAGAGTCCTGGTGCTCCCTGTCTTGCTGTATAGCTGTGAGACATGGATACTATCCAGTGACCTCAGATGAAGACTGGGCTCCTGTGGTACTGTGTCTCTTGGGTACGGCTGATTTGACTTTGTGTCGAACCAGTGGTTGCTAGAGGAGTCCCGAATGAGGCACATTACCTGCATGGTGAGGGAACATCAGTGGCGCATTTCCCTGAGGGTGATCCAGCTTGCAGGATCCTCATTGCTGAGGACCCAAGCAGCTGGACCAGGCCAAGGGGACGCCCACGTAACACCTGGCTGCGGCAGTTGGATGGCCATTTCCGGAGGGTGGGACTGGACCGTGTATCTGCCTGGGGGATCACTGGCCAGGATCCTGAGGAGTTTCATTGTGTGGTGGGTGCAGCAATGCACTGCACCAGCGCATGCTCCCCAAGCTGACCTGACAGTAAAGAAAGCAATCACAATCGAAATGTACAACATGTTGAAATTCACCTTCTCGACAATCATGCAAAGAAAAGATTTGTATAATGAAGTTAGTGTTGCTAAAAGTGTTACTCAAATTAGTAAGTCACGATCAACAGAGTTAGAGAAGGTAGAAATTATTATTATTAGTGTGGATAAATGAAAGGCAGATGGCAAGTGATAGCTTATCTGAGTCTATAATTTGTGAAAAAGCTAGGGCTATAAATGCAGATCTCGTAAAGGATAAGCAATCAACGAATGACAATGGTGAAACATTTCGTGCCAGTAAGAGGTGGTTTCACAATTTTAAAGTGAGAACTGGGGTTCATAGCGTAGCTAGGCATGGTGAAGCAGACAATAACCACCTTCCATTTCATTCCCCCCCCCCTCCCTTCCTACAAGCCAAAGATGTCAACTTGAATGGTGAGTACAGTATGAAATTGTTGTTTCTGGTAGGCTAGGCACATTTTGTAACTTTTTGGTGAGTATACTAGGAAACTTATTGGTGTTTCTGGTAAATTATGTACATTAAACAACCCTTTTTATTATGAAAAGGTTAGGTAACAGGTGCTTTGGGAGGTTCAGAATGCATTATGGGTATTTCCATTATTTCCAAACGGCAACCTGAAATATGTCCCCGAAAGTAAGGAAGTATCAGGTTTTACAACAGATTGGGGACATTTTGGTCCCCAAATGTGACCAATGCATCCACCCCCTCCCCACACACACACACCCACACACCATCATGAAGTCTTATACTCTCCGCAAGTAGTTCAGATGCCTAAATTCTGTGTAAGTTTGCGGTGAGATCAATAGGATAGGCATACTTAAAATTAAAATTGGACAAGTGTTAGTAAAGCCAGTGGTATAATATGAAATAGATGTGTTGTGGACTTTTCGATATGTAATAAATTTGGGGATGTCACCAAAACCCTAAATCTGGGAAACTAGAGAGTCTCCCCTGAATGAGAAAATTCCTGATAAGGAAAAAACTAGCCTGAAAGTTTTAACACTGAGGAATTACAATACAGAAATATGACCTCACCAAGCTACTCCTGAATACGGCATTGCCTAGAACACCATGTATGATCTGGGGACCTGAAGGGTTAATTCTGCTTTAGAGCAATATCTACATAGTGCAAACATCTTTCCATACAAATCACTTTAGTCCTGAGTAACTGACCTTTCGGGGGGGTAGTCCAAGTTAATAGGTCACATATGCTGAGTAAAGAAGACAAGTCAGCAGAACAAAGGAAGCATTTTTTTATACATAGTATAAAAGTGTAAACTTAGTAGCCTACTTACCTAAAGTGTAAACTTAGTAGCAGTGTGGAATCGGATTTGATATTACATTTGATTTTGTAAATATTTAGTAGACCATTTAACAGATCATTTTAATGTGCGCCATGCAAATTATGTTAGCACTGTAGAGTTGTGTGTTGTAGCATCCTAGCATGCAGATATATGGTTGTGTTATGTGTAACCATTCGTGTGTATCTGTATACTGTACATAACTGTCATTGTTTGCTGTGTTGTATGTAGTTGTCAGGGTGTGTATCTCTGTTGTGCCATCATGTGGTGCTGCATTCAAATTTTCTACTCTGACTAAAAAGTCTGGAATGTTCTTCTGAAATTCTTTCTAACAATTAACTTCCCATTTTCAGCCACTAACTGGCACTTCATTGGTCTGTTATTTCCTTTCTCACTCCATCCTTTGTTTATAAGGGGTGCTATCTTAATAGTTTATATTTCCGTCATGATTATTGTGGCTCTTTTGTTCTTCCCGCATTTGTCCTCAATTAGTCTTTCATGATTCACTTGGTAGCAAACTTTTTACAAAGTTCCCTCAAGGCATGGTTCAGGCGTTTTTTCAAGGCAATTGGAAAAAAAAAACAGAAAACCCATTATGTTAATAGTAGAAAATGACTCCTTGTCTCATGATTTGAAAGTTATTGAGTATAAATCACAGAAAATACTTATAAAGACAGATGAGATATAGGAAGAATGGCAATTAATTTTAGCAAACTTGATTGTGACTATTTATCAGTGTTCATTGTTGCTGAAGTAGCTTTTCAGATTCATTTAAATCACTTTTCTATGCAAGTTAGGAATTAACCAAAAGGACTGCTTTTGATCAGACACCTCTATTCTAGTCATAGATTACCTGTATATGGTATCAAAGTGCTCCTTGTTTGGCCAAGCGGTTGAGACAGACTGCAATGGGGGCACTTTGTCTTTTGGAATCAACACAAGACCTCTTCCATTCTTGATTGCTGTTCACCCCTGAGTCCAAGTACACGTAACCCGCCATTTCCCAAAAGCACATATCAACCTTTGACCTTTTAGATGGGGGGAGGTGCAAACCCTCAACTGTTGTCTCAGTAACCACTAGGGTGAAAGGTCACAGACATTTAGGAGATGAATGGCTTTTCTGCTTAAAACATTTTTGTATTCCCTGATCTTTCTCTGCCCCGTCTTATGGGCCGCATATTATTTTCTGTGTTTATGCTCAGTCCCATTGTGCACACAGCATTGCTCTTCAAGGAAGTTTGTCAAACAGTTCTGTTTAACTAACTCAGCCATAATTTAAACACCATCTGATAACCCCACTTACCTAATGTGTCAACGCACTCTTTTGTTAGTCCTATTTAGGGTAATTCTTTTCAGTATTTTACTGCTGTATTACCTCTAAAATGGGAAGAGATTTTTTATATATTTATATAAAATATTAAAAAAAATATAAAATATATATTACATTTCTGTAGTGGTAAAAAATTAGGTTCAGGAAAACCAAGAAGGTGATACCACTCAAATGAAAAAAACAAGTAAGGAGTCATCCCATAATGTACAACATTTCAATGTATTTCAATGCATGGTGTACTTGTACATGGATGTGTTGACAATAAAGGACTTTCGAGTTTTGATCTTGAGTCACATTTGTAGCGAGAACCCTCACGGCCCACTGCCTTGTAATGAAGCAATGGCGACACCTACTGTACGCCTCTGGAACTGATGATAGTACTGCGGGACTGTGTATGGAAATGTATTGTGGGCGCTGCATACCGCCTCTATGAAGCTTGTAAGGTTTTGTCTAGAGCACACCATGGGCGTCGCCGCCGTTCCCTCACATTTCATAATAATTTGTTTGGACCCCCCCCAACATTTAACATAAAATATTAGTTCACTCAGCGCTATTTTCCAGTGTGTCCCCCCCCCCACATTCAAAATGCTTCTGATGCCCCTGGAGCACACGCACTAGTTTGATGGGTAACTGACAGATTGTAATGTATAAATAATTTTTTGAATTACATTTATTTAAAAGATATTTAAAATGATTTAACTGACATTTATTAAAAATCATTTAAATTATAATTTAAATAATCCTTTAAAAGACACACACTATATTGTCAAAAGTACTGGGACACCTGCCTTTACACATACACATGAACTTTCATGACACCCCAGTCTTAATACATAGGCTTTAATTCAATTCAGCTCAATTCAATTTTATTTATATAGCGCTTTTAACAACAGTCATTGTCACAAAGCACTTTACATTTAACCGGCCTGAACCCCCACCAAGCAAGCCTGTGGCCACAGTGGCAAGGACAAACTCCCTCTAGCAGGAAGAAACCTTGAGAGGAACCTAGAGTCGGAAGGGGACCCCATCCCAAATTGACATTTATTAGTTATGGAGTTGCCCCACCCTTTGCAGCTATAACAGGTTCAGCTCTTCTGGGAAGGCTGTCCACAAGGTTTAGGAGTGTGTTTATTGTGTGTTTTGACCATTCTTCCAGGAGAGCATTTGTGAGGTCAGGC
This sequence comes from Hippopotamyrus pictus, assembly GCA_026781145.1. NCBI lineage: Eukaryota > Metazoa > Chordata > Actinopteri > Osteoglossiformes > Mormyridae > Hippopotamyrus > Hippopotamyrus pictus. The sequence goes on along the minus strand of JAODLC010000930.1, from coordinate 1,745 downwards.
TCTGATGTTGGACAAGAAGGCCTGGCTCACAGTCTCCACTCTATTTTATCCCGAAGGTGTTCTATTGGGTAGAGATCAGGTTCTCTGTGCAGGCCAGTCAAATTCCTCCACCTGAGACTCGCTCATCCATGTCCTTATGGACCTTGCTTTGTGCAGTGGTGCGCAGTCAATCCCCCCTCCACCAAACTTTACACATGGCATAATGTAGTCAGGCAAGTACTGTCCTCCTGGCAACCACCAAACCCAGACTTGTCCATCGGATTGCCAGACAGAGAAGCGTAATTCATCACTCCGGACAGCATGTCTTAACTGCTCTAGAGTCCAGTGGCGGCGTGCTTTACACCACTGCACTCTATGCACAGTTCTTGAGCTAATCTGAAGGCCACATGAAGTTTGTAGGTCTGTAGCTATTGATTATGCAGACAGTTGGGGACTTCTGCACTCTGTGTGCCTCAGCATGCGTTGTCCCCGCTCTGTGATTTTACGTGGCCTACCACTGCGTGGCTGAGTTGCTGTTGTTGCCAGTTGCTTCCACTTTGTTATAATACCACTAAAACATGACTGTGGAATATTTAGTAGTGAGGAAATTTCACAAATGGACTTATTGCACAAGTGACACCATATCATGGTACCAAGCTTGAAATCACTGAGCTCCTGAGAGTGTCCCATTCTTTTGCAAATGTTTGTAGAAGCAGTCTGCATGTCTAGGTGCCTGATTTTATACACCTGTGGTTATGGAAGTGATTCAAGTGATAACCTGAATTTAATGATTTGAAGGCGTATTCCAGTGCTTTTGGCAATATATTGTGTATGTGTGTGTGTGTGTGTGTGTAGACAGTATCAATGATATGCTACAGCAAAACAACACGCAACTCTATATGATTGCGCTGCTCATTATTATACCAAGCCTAATTATGCTAATAAGACAATCTTACTCATAACATAATTCTCATTCGTAAGAATAACACTAACATTTTTACATGTAAATATTCAATTTCATTAGACTTTCATTCTAATAAAAAATTCGGCTTCCCAAACATAACACTACAAGGCGTACTTACACTCTGCTTTGGTCCAAGCTGTTGGATCTTGGTAATGGTCATCTTTGACAAGCCTGAAGGCACCCTCGGGGAAAACGACAAGTTCACTACCTCCAAGCTTGTACTTTTCTTACATAGAATATCGAATCCTTCAGGATCCGAGAAGCCTGAAAAAATAAAAACAACATCAGTCAGTAAACATCACACTAATTTAGGCAAAATAACCACTTGCTGAGAATTACAATCGCCTATGTCATTAACTTTCATGTTAACAAAATTGCAACTTACTGCCGCTTCTCTTCACATTGCTGAACTTCACTGCAGTTGTGTTCTTTGACGCTTGGACAAAAGAACGGTACTTCTCCAGCGAAAAGCACACCACCTTCTGAAATTCGTCTGTTCCAGTCTGAAGAAAACCATTAAAATATTTGATATTACGCTGCGAAACTTTAAAGAGACGCAATGTAAATATCCCTGTAAATTTTCAGTCAAATTTTGCCACTTTAGCTGGACTGGTCATCTATAAATATTTCTCTGCGATTTTCTCTCTACAGACCCGGGGCCGGTTCTAGACAGACATATATGAGGGGGCAGACAGAAATGTGAAGGGGGCACATGGAGGCGACGAAGGCGGGAAAGGGGTGGGGTGGTGGTGGGGGTGCTCTGGATAACTGTTTTTGTCATGTAATTGGATTGCACTTTGTC
>JAODLC010000929.1:1233-13385 GCA_026781145.1 Hippopotamyrus pictus | reverse complement strand
GGGGGTGAGGAAAAATACAGCATTTTCTTCTACATATTTAGCTATATGTTGTAAGCATTTGCCGGCCTGGTGCTGCCTAAGGACACATATCTGTAGTAAATTAATTTACATTTTGACAATTTTCTTAAGATCCAAGTTTCCTGTGGAGGAGCCAGATCAAAGAGAGCCATTCTGTCTGATGTTGGCTGTGAGCCTTTAATATGTGCTGACTTGCTGCTGTGTTGCGGTCCGCAGCGGGAGGCTGCTCTCCTCACCGCACCGACGCCGCGCTGCTTTCATTCGTGCCTCTGCGGCTGTCAGAGCGCGAACTGATTGGGGCTCTGTGATAAATAATAAATAGAGAGATCCTTCTGAAAATAAAGTCTCTCTCTCTCTCTCTCTCTCTCTCTCTCTCTAGCCCGTGTTTTTTGTTTCTGGTAGGTGATGCTACCAAACCAAATTGAGTGGATGGGGGGCGAGTTACAGAATTATGGAAATCCAAAGTGTCATGATGTCATCGGGGCTTCCCTGCATCACCCAGAGTAACGGCACAGTCAGTACCGCGAGCTGCCACAGCCCGGAGCCCGGGGTCTGCAGGAGCACCGTCCAATCACAGCCCTGCATCTTAAGGATCTGGTCTCAGATTAATAAATGTGTGGATTTGTTGTTTCTGCAGCCCCACTCAAAGAATCGTTTCGCCATCCCCCCCGCCCCGCCGCCCGCAGTCTTCTGAAAATGAAATAAATAGCTAGCAAGTAGATTCAGGAGAATGCAGAACACGCTGCAGCATCTCTGTCTTAATGTAATATTTAGTGTAGTGACTCTTTGCTGCCAAAAGGGGGCCCACAAGCTGAGGGGCCCCACACTCGTGTGATCTGAGTTGCGGTGAGCACATGAGCTCAGTGCCAGTTAACCATTAGATTCAATCCGTTTTCTTCAGGCACGTCCCAAGCCAGCCAAGTCGGGCTACGGAAGACGGAATGAAGGAGGAGAGGGGAGTGGAAAGACTCCTGAGGCTAGCACCCTCAGACACTCCGCTAGGAGACTTTGCTGGGAGACTTCACTGGGACACTCCGCTGGGAGACTTCGCTGGGAGACTCCGCTGGGAGACTTCGCTGGGACACTCCACAGGGACACTCTGCAGGTTCTCCTCAGACGCCAGGACACTCATTTTCTGGCATCGGTCATCAGCTTCCTCAGCCATCAGGTGATCACTTGAAGTTACTGTCTTTAACACCAGAAAATAAGTCACAAAATTCATAATAAATATACGTAACAAATGTACAGACAGCCTTAAGCAGTGCCCAGTGCCCTTGTGATGACAATGCTGAATAACAGCCTAAAAGCTCCCCTCATTAAGGTCTCTGTGCCAACGGGTAGCTGCCCTTCCTGCCGTGGCTCTGGAGCGTCACTCAGTGTGACTTTCCTCAGAATCACACTGGTAGCCACGCTACGCTAGTGAGGCCTCTTCCTTTGGCGTGTCTTTTCACCAGTGAACAACAGGCCCAGCAAACGGAACCACGCCACTGCTGACATTGGGCATGTGCTGCTGTCGACCCATTAAAGAGGCATCAGGGTTGGGCTGTGTGTACAAACCGAGGGGGGGCTTTCACCTCATTGGCCTTCTAAGTGCGTTAAGTGCAATTTTCTGTGCGTTCATGTGACATCAGTCAGGTGTAACATGCACACTACGTTGAGACTGAAGTTGTTCTGCCTTCCTGAGATTTTATAATATTATGGGGTGTACTATCCGACGCTAAACGTTAGCCACCAGAACTTTGTCTGACCGAAAAGAACTCTGAAAAAAAATTCCAGTTTTATACACTGGTATGTCGGAGGCTGCTTGGGGCTGGTGTCGTACCTCCCTTGGGATCATCTGTGATCAGCCGCGGAGATGACCTGTGCCCCACCCTCAGTAACACTGAATTCTGGCACTCGCTCTTTTTATGGCCGCTCCTGCATTGGACTGGAGGCTGATTCGAATGAAATGATGCTTTATTTGCCATTTATACAAATATGAGAACAGGTACATTCGGACGCTCCGTTGAGCCACACTAACACATATGGAGGTCAGAGCGACGCTTGGGGTCCAAGCCCAAGATCGGCCGTCCAGTTTGTGGCCCAGGAGCATTTCTCAGGGGGTTAAGGGTCCTGATCAAGTGCCCAATGGAGATGTGGCCTCTCTGCCGAGCATGGAATTCGAGCTGATGACCTTCTGATCTCAGCCACATAGGCCTGAACCCTTCTAAATAGGATAGAGGGCACCACTGTGCAGCAAAGCCCAGCGAAGCCCCTCTATACCCCGGGCCTCCCAGAACAAACAAACACTCTCCGTCGCTCCCACTGTCGCGCTCACAGTGACTCCCAGGAAATCTGGAGGATCCCATTCGATTGCGAGTGACATAAGGCTGGTGTCTATCAGGGAAATTAAATTTTATTGAACGTTGCCGTGAGTGACTTATATTAATCCAGCCTCCAAATCCTACATAGCAAATCAAATGCTGTCACAGCCCTGCTCCGGGCTACGGGGGGGAGGGACAAACATTTTTCATCCACACATTTATTCTGTTCTTTTTTTATCATGTATTTTCGTTAATGTAAAGTGAAAGGAGATTTAAAATTTTGAAACAGTGGCATTTTGGTTTCCAGTGATATTTATACGTTTTGGGAATTCTTTGTGGGGGTTATATACAGATCTGCTCCTGTACTTCACGTATATCATTATTTATTTGTATTTAATTGGGAGTTTGGTTCTATGCACCCTGTGATGGGTTGGTACCCCATCCTGGGTTGTTCCCAACCTTGCTAACATAACCTTCAAGATAGGCTCCAGACCCCCCGTGGTCCTGAAAAGGATAAGCAGGTGCAGAAAATGGATGGATGGATGGATGGATGGATGGATGGATGGATGGGTTTTTCTAAATACCGATTTCCTGACTATGATTTGTACTGCTTTGAATTATTGCTTGTGTTTTAAATCTTCTGTTTTAAATCCAATTTCTGTGTGATTTGTGAATGTACCACAACACTCCAAATACATATTCCAAGCACATGTAGGTGTTTCTGGCCAATCAATGAATTCTGAATGTCAGTCTGATTCTGTCCGTATGTAGGGTTGCAGTAGGTGAAGTAATGGCTTTGGACAAAATGACTTGATTAAATAGATAGATAGATAGATAGATAGATAGATAGATAGATAGATAGATAGATAGATAGATAGATAGATGATCGATGGATGGATGGATGGATGGATGGATGGATAGATAGATAGATAGATAGATAGATAGATAGATAGATAAATAGATAGATAGATAGATTAGATATTTATTAGTCCCAAAGCAAAAAGCGTGTCATGAGAGCAGACACCTGAAAAACAAGCCAGCAGACAGGGAGGGTGGATTCTGTGAGCTTCCCTGAGGACCCCGGGCTGCCTTTTCCCTGAGGACCCCGGGCTGCCTTTCCACATGCCTGAATGGGCTTCTCATCCCACTGAGTGGTACCTGCTCGTCACGAGCCCCTCCTTCCACACTGACTGATCTCCCTCGGCCCCCAGAGAGAGAAGCGCACCTGGTCCCCACCGTAAAGCACCACAAAAAGGGCCATGCCTCTGTCCTCTGACGGGGGCCCATTCACACCTGGGGAGGGGGCTGTCCTCCAGCAGCGTGACCGCGGTGACACGGGCGCCAGGGTTGACAGTGACTGCGGGTGATCAGCGGGCCGCTGGGACGTCTGCAATGAAACGGCAAACCCCGAATCCCCGTGTCAGAGATGAACGGAGACCGCCGCTGTTTCATTAGCCGCCCTGGGAGCCGCCTGTCAAAAATAGCAGCAGAAGTTCAAAAACGAATCTCGCGCTAAGCTAACGCGCACAAACCCAGCTCTCCGAGTTGCACATTAATGCATTTTTACCCTTTAGTGTAGCCTTTGAAATCTATCATGCCAGTAAGTTACACTACCAAAAAAATTAAGATATTGTGTAATAATCTCAGCATACTTGAAATGCCTAATATATATTTTAATAGTTAAACATACATATATATGAGCTGAATGTGTCAGGACTGAAGCTTTCAAGTGACTCTTAAGGAAGAATACACTTTAGTATGAAATGGAAAAAAAAAAAATGAAAGGCTGCAAATGGGGCGTCGCAATACGTTATATTCAGACATACATGAAAATGTAGGAGTGCTCTGAGAAGGGCTGAGCCAGCAGAGACCCAAAGAGCAGTGTCTGTCAATGGGAGCGTTCCTTCATGGGCAGCTCAGTCTGGGAGCCACACAGAGCACACCTGCCGGATTTGGACAGCGAGATCAGCTCTGACTACACCCACGGCGCTGAGCTGAGTTGTCTGAGTCTTTGACCTCAGACATACCTGAAGACAGCCAATCACTAAGTCTCTACATCAGGGGTTACTAACTCCTGGTCTGTGGATCATTAGTCCACCAGGCTGCAGAATGTCAGGGCTTTTGAGGGAAGCGTTGATTCATTTCCCAAAATAAATTTTCAAGCCACACCTTTTTTTTATGATCCATGGCGAAAACTTATTAAATCTGTCAATCTGGCCCCCTGGTCAATCCACCAGGCAGCCTGATATACCCCCAGCACCACCCCTAATCCCTCCCCGGTCCAAAAAAATACTTCCACATGCTGCTCCATAGTCATCAGAATCCCCACTCTAAATGACTCGCTTTTGAAAGCACATGTACAATTTTTCAGGGGTTTTCACTAGAATGTTGTCATAAAGGCTCATGATGTTCATCTTGACACTTGGGTTGGAGCAGACAGACGTGTTGCTGGTTTTAAAGGAGCAGATTAATGGATTCTCGCTTTGCTGGATTCCGGCGCAGCTGTTCATCGGTTTAACTTTCATCTGATTCACACGAAAACATATAAAATTCATCGAAATCCGTCACACAGACGTGACACCAGGTAGGGATTAACGTTCAAAGCCAGTGTAGGTGTAGGCTGGAGACCCTGTGCTCTTCTAATGGTCAGGGCCACACTATGGTCCCCCCCACACATGCTCCCATGGTCCTGCTTATTAGCCATTTATTAGTGATGAATCATCGAGTCACAGAACGTGAGTTTGAGTGAATCTTGGGATGCTGTGCCTGTGATTGAAAGGGCGCCAGTTCAGATCCCAGATTTGGCAGAGTGATTTCACTGCCCTTGCCTTGTGCAAAGCCCCTTAACCCCCGATTGCTCCAGGGACTCTGTTTTCTCAGAAATATCTGTAGAATTTGATGAACCATAAAGACAGTGAATACAGAAGCACAGAGAGCTATCACTTGCATGAGATTGAGCTGATGTACAGCAGAAAACAGGAAGATGAAGAATCCCTCGGACATGATGGGGAAAGCAGGCAAGCGTGCCAGCTTACAATACTCGCTCGACAATACTCGACAACACTCGACAATACTCGACAATACTCGTACCTGCCAGCGGAGCCACTCAGATTCACGCCTGTTCATGATGAGGTCAGATCTCTCCTTCCTTCCTTTCCACCCTAATCTCAAGCTGACTCCCATTAAAATGCATCAGTTCAAATACAGTAAGTGATTTTATTAATTAAGGTCATTAACATGCAGTTTATGAGCATTTCCAGTTTAAGTGACCGTTTTCAGATACTCATTTTCAGTGTCTAATCTGTGGCAGTCATCACCGAGTCCTTCATTTTTCAGTTGGGACCCCCCCTCCCCCTGAAGGATCCCTCCTAGGCTTTCCAGTTCTCTTTTGTCGTGTGATTAGATTTTTTTTCTATTAAAGAATGAAATAGATATTGTTTTAACTATTTATGATTAAATCAGATGAGTATCACAGCTGATGAAATGAACTGAATTATTAATTCAATTGTAGTTAACCCATAAAAATGTGCTAAAATGTACAAGAACTCATTTACGTATTCTGGAGCCATAAATCAAGGAATTCTTGGAAGATGTCAGCTGGAGATCAGAGTAAATCATGCATTCACTGCTGGTGTATAAATGTATGTTGCAAATTGCTGTCAGCTGGGTGCATTATGTACATTAAACCTCTGCATGCTGTGAATATATATCTAGTGTCAGGAAGAACTCAGCCAGGCTGGTAATCTATGCTTGTTTACATGTCTGATGTGCTAGACAGGCTGTTCAATGACATTGACGTGTTTTCTGGTAGCAGTACGTCAGCTATTGGGAATGTTGTCATTTGTGAGTTTGAATTTAACAAGCCGTGGTCTGGAAATGCCAGATTTTTTACATTGGAGGGGACAGGAAGTAAAATGATGACATTTTACAAGGCCGAAGAGCCCGTTAATGACAACCATAACCTGGAAAAACAGAACAGAGGAACAAAGGATTGAATGAAGGTTGGGTGCTACAAATGTATTACATTTGGGAGTAACCACAGAAAGGGGACAGGCGTCTTATTGTATGAGTATAATATGAGAAACGCAGAGGTCCCAGGTCAGATCCTTGAGGGACACCTAGCGATACAGTTGTGACTGAGGACCCTGGCATGAGGCTTGAGGGGTCTGACAGGTGGAACACATTGAATGGTTCTTACTGCATCTTTGTTGCGTTCACCTTACAGATGGAAGCCTGACTTCAGCCTACATGTTAATTAGATAATTATGACATTCATCTAAACTGCTAAATAAATAACTATTCATTGCCTTATGTTTAGATAATTTCTTGTTGTTTCCTCTATCAGATAATACATACTCGAGTTATAATTTTGTTCTAGCCATTTCACAACAGTTTAGCGACAGTCACAGTCATTTGATTGACTTAAAATAATACATTTTTGATGTTTGATTAGAATATTTTATATCTTATTAATCATATCAATGATGTTATTGTTAAGTGGGCAAATAAGATTGAAGGAGTGATCGATCATTTCATTAATAGGGTAGAAAAGGAACCAGATAGTGTGGTACAGGAGCACCACTCAAACCAAATACTGTACCAACCAATTGTGTGGGCCCCCCCAAATTCTGGGATCCCCTGTTGGCCATAAACAGTAGGTACATTAAATATTAAATAAACGTGTTCCTTATTTAGGCGATGTTGAAGCAGTGTGTTCTGCTAACCAGCTAGCAGGCTATGATCTTCTCACTCTATTTGCTAGCTATTTATTTCATTTTTGAAACATCTGGTGGCAGCACAGTGGTGTAGCTGTCAGGGTCAGCGCCCATCTGTCCCTGCCCTCCATGTCCCCTTCCCGTTTGGCCAGCAGGTGTCGCTGGCCATCCTGTCCTTTTCCCTGTTTCTTGCCCTTCAGCCCCAGTATGCCTACTCCCTAATGTGCTTTCTTTGTTCCCTAGGCTGCCACACAGGTCAGTGGGTGGCTCAGATTCTGTTTCTTTGTGTTGTGGATTCATAGCTGGCTGGAGACAAGTCTCACCTGTTTTGTAATTTTATTCCTGGTTTGGTGTTTCTGTCTTTGCTTTTGTTCTTGCCTCTGGTTCACCCCACTTCTTCCTTGTTTTATAGTATTCTGCTTGTTTGTTGGTTCACCCTTTCCAGTGTTTATTAGGATTGATTAGTGTTCTTAGTTTTCTGATTGTTAGAGTTCCCTGGTTCTGCCTCCACTATTGTAATTCTACCCATCTGTTGCTTGTTGTTCCGTGTCTCAGTTGATTGGTTAATTGTCATGTTCCACACCTGCCCCCTTGTTAGTTGGTCACCTATTTCTATGTAAGTGCCTGCCTTTGGCCTACTCCTCAGTCTGCCATCGCGAATGTAGTTCTATGTTTGTGGCAGGCTGCTGTGTTTTGTAGTTCTGCTTAATTTCCTAGTCCTACTCCCTCTGTTGTTCAGTTTATTTCCCCAATCTGTGTTCTGTTTTCCCCAATAAGTCCCCTTTGTCTTGAAGCCGCTAGTGGATCGTCACTTCTTCTCCTGCCTGCGCCACGCCACCGTAACAGTAGGGGTTAGCACTATTGTCTCAACAACAACATCCTGGGTTGTTCCCTGCCTTGTGCCCCGTGATGGGTTGGCGCCCCATCCTGGGTTGTTCCCTGCCTTGTGCCCCGTGATGGGTTGGCGCCCCATCCTGGGTTGTTCCCTGCCTTGTGCCCATAGACTCCAGACCCCCTCTGACCCTGAACAGGGTAAGCAGTTTCAGAAAATGGGTGGATGAAACATCTGATGGGGTATGGGGAGCCCCAAAGTGATTTTTTGAGTGGGGCCCCAAAAACCAGCCCTTGAGCTAGGATGCGTGTGGTGATCAGTCACAGACACATGTAGAGGGTATGCTAATTCACCCAAAGCCACTTGTGCCTGGAATTTGGAATGTAGTGAAATGTCCACCACAAACCAAAAAAGGCAAATCTTGCAGCCTGGAGGTTAAGAAAGAAAGAAGCTCTGATGACTCCCCATATCTCCACCGGAAGCAGCGACAGGGCTGCATATACGCAAAGTTCCATCAGGATCCCTAACGCCACATTACGCATTTTCGTGCAATAACACGAGCCTCCGAACCGGACAGCGGTGTGGCGCCTACTGGGGCCTGTCTCAGTGATGAACGAGGGGCCTAGAGAAAGATGAGATTTTGATTGTTTTCGTGGCAAACGGATCAGCATTTTAATTTCTTTCCCCTGTGTTTATTGCTTATTTGGCCTCATGGTTTAGCTGGTAAGGGCTCCGCTAAATGGAAATGAATAAATGTAATTACTGAGGATGACAGTGGTAATCTGTGGGGTTTTCATATCGCCTTTGCCAGCGTTAATCGAATCACACATGGATCTGTGTCACTGGGCCCCGGCTCTGACACAACCCTACGGTCCTGGGGAAACTTCCTGTGTCCTTTCACTTTATACATATAGGTACCGAATCTGTTTTGCACAAATGTCTCTCCAAGGCACAGCTTCCTGCAGTGCTTTTAAAGTTTCAGAGTCCCTTTTTTAAAGGGACCAATCTGATTATGAGGAAATGATCCATTTGGGGTGGCGAGAAAAGTGGTCTTTTTTGGAAGTTTGGCTTGATATGTGTTCCTGCGTTTCCTGTGTCCACCAGCGACAAATTAGCCCCAGCATGGATTAAAAAACAAAAGCTGAACACTGGTTAAGTCATTGTTTTCCCCGGTTTTGTGAAATTCTCTTTTGGAGATTGCCACAGACGACGTACAAAGACTCACCATCGTGAAACGGCAAGTTTGCAGTAAATGAGGGACAGTGGAGTGAAAAGCCTCAGAGCCCTTCAGATTAGAGGAATCCCAGCCTTCTGGAAGAGACTAATATCCATCCATCCATCCATCCATTTTCCAACCCGCTTCATCCGTAGTGGGTCGCGGGGGAGATTAATATATTATTTGCTTAATTTTTCCCCCACATACCAAGTAACGTCTTGAATATTTATGCTAATTCCTTTGTTTAACATAACTTTTACCTAATCCCTGTCATGTTTTTTATCATGGATCTCCATGTATATGTGAGAAATGTCCAAATGTTGTGTTTTATTTGAACCGCTCGTGTCCCTGACACAGATACGCAGTAAGGGAGAGGTCTATCAGTTAGTTGCCTTGACAGCAAGCACCGTTTTTTTACTCGTCTGCCATATCTGGTGACGGTTCCTATTAGAAGATTACATTTACCTATGTATATCGCACATTTTAACAGACCCCCAACTCCATTTCAGTCAATTTTCCAGTTTCTGCCATCCTCATCTCCTCTGAGGGACACTGGTGTTGTGTTTATGCTAATTTTATGCTCCCTGAGTTGTGTCTGTTATTCAAAGCAGTCGGAGCAGTTATTGCTGCTAATCTTATTTCCCAAAGTGGCCCGAGGCGAGACGAGGCCCCAGAACAGACCCCGCGGACGCAGACGGCAGCAGCGATGACCCGCTGCTAAATGGCAACTCCCTCCCAAGGATCCTCCATCAGCCGCCCTGAAAACGCGGTAATAAAATGAAACAAATCTGATTTTCAGGTAAATTAACCAGACTGCCAGCAACTGACAGCAGTCAGAACACACAGGATCTGAGCACAGTGGAAGCAGAATGTGCTGCTCGGATGAGTGGCATGTCTGTCAGCGGGATCAGTGGCATGTGATCAGCGGGGCATCCATCAGTGGGAGCAGCAAGGTGACCATCGACTGGATCAGCTTGGTGTCCTCTGCAGGAACAGCAAAGCATCTGTCAGCAGGGCATCCATTAGCTGCATCAGCAGCGCATCCATTAGCTGGGTGTCCTTCGGCTGGATCAGAGGGGCGTCCATTGAAGGGATCAGCAACATGACCCTTGGCTGGATCGGCAGGGCATCTATCAGCTGGATCGGAGGGGCATCCATCAGTGGGATCAGCAGCTTGACCATCAGCTAGATCAGTAGTGCATCTGTCGGCTGGATCAGCGGGTGGGTCCGTCAGCAGGATCAGCGGGTCGGTCCGTCAGCAGGATCAGCGGGTGGGTCCGTCAGCAGGATCAGCTGTACATGTATCAGTGGGATCAGCGCAGCATCCGTTGGCTGGATCAGTAGCATGTCCGTCAAAGATATCAGCAATGCATCTATCAGTGGGATCCTGTGGGATCCAGTGGGATCTATTTCCTCCAACTGCTCCATCCATTGTCCCCGTGTTACACACACACATGCTCAAACACACACAGATAAGAAGAAATTCTTGGTTTAATCAGTTATGAACCCAAAGAATAACATTTAAATCCCGAGTAAGGTTTTCTGTTAATACAACTGAAAGGAACTTATTGGAAATCTGGAAAAATTGCATGTGATATAAAAATATGAAATAAAGTCTAACATATTACACTTGTTAAAATAATATAGTTATACTTGTCATCTATAATTTTTTGAGAAACACAGTAAAAATATAAATCTTCTGTGATGATTTATGTGGATTTTCAGTCAAATATGAAAGGCACCCCTTTACTGGTTAAAACATATATCCCTTTAAGGGTATACCTCATTAACACGTGGGTGAGATTTGCCTGTTTGAGACCATCTGCAAAACTTCATTAAGTATCTCACACAGCTAAAGGCCAGCCGTCCAATTCCATTGACGACTGAGTAAAGGAAGGATCAACAGGGAAATATATGCCAATTAGACACCCATTAGATTTGCTGACTTAATAGCGGTATTGGTGTAACAGATGACCCAGCCTTCCAAGACGTACCTGTTAATGGTGATTTCTAGTCAATTTCCTCAACGGCAGATCAATCAGCGCTCCCTGGGACGGCAGAAACTGCTTTGAGCTTCATCCCATGAACAGCAAATCCTATTACAGGATGCTAAACATGGGCAGCTGTGGGGGGCGGTGGCCGAAGTTGTGGGCAGAGAGGCCCGATTATTAGAAATATTAATGTAGCCCAGAGGCGTGCCCCTGGCAACGGGGCGAGGAATGTAGCAATATTTCAGGACAATTAGAGGGCGGCTGGGTGGTGTGGCGATGCCGCCGGCGTTTGGGCCGAGCGCATCCGGGACTTTTCGCGGGGGTGTGACAGGCGCTGTGCTGTACCGCCTCTCGTCAATAGCTACGGCCGTCTTTGTTCTTATGGAGAAGCCGCGTTCGTCTGTTTTTACTCTGCTTTTGTTTATTCATTGCATTTTTTAAAAGACATTTTAATGAAATGAAATGAAATGAAATGAAATGAACATAACGGGTGTTTTAAAAGCCAATTTCATCTTTGTAATATGCGGAACCTAAACAAAACAGTACTAGAACCAATACAAAACATAAGCAAATATAAGTAAATACAAAGGTTTCGACCAGCTAAACATTAAAATGAATTTTTCGTTATTAACTTACAGGATTATTTATATATATATATATATATATATATATATATGTCAATGGTTTTTTTTTTCCATCCAAATCCATGTAACCCTGCTCCAAAATATTTAACTACAACCAAATGAAGATAATACAAAAAACTCGCAAGGTAGAAATCTATGTGTGGACATATTTAGATCATTTTAAACATTGTCATTGTATAATTTTGAGGGGCAAAACAAAAAATGAATAATAAAAAAACCTGAAGAGTGCTCTTTGGAAGAGCTGGGAGCGTTCTGATCCCGAATCTCATGGCCACAGAGGGGACACCAGTGAGGAGATGCTGATGAGGTGACAATGAGGACACCACAGAGGGGACACAGGTGAGGAGATGCTGACGAGGTGACAATGAGGACACCACAGAGGGGACACCAGTGAGGAGATGCTGATGAGGTGACAATGAGGACACCACAGAGG
>JAODLC010000928.1:0-13428 GCA_026781145.1 Hippopotamyrus pictus | reverse complement strand
ATTTGCTGGATTACTTCTATCCCCTTTTTTGAATATGGGTGTTATATTAGCATGCTTCCAATCTGAAGGTACCACACAATTTAAACAGGTCGGGGGACAGAGATGGCCATGGTAGAAGCTTGATTCTGTGATCAGTTAACCATTTTTGTGTTGACCTGGACATCTGCTTAGGATCATAGTCCTGCTGGAAGATCCAATGATGGCCCAGTTTTTGTTTCCTCGCCGAGGCAACCAAATTTTGATTTAAAATGTCCTGGTATTTCACGGAGCCCATAATGTCATGTAAAGTTTCCAAGGCCTTTGGAGGAAAAACAGCCCCACGACATCACAGAACCTCCACCATATTTTATAGTTGAGATCTTTTGGTTACAGTTGATTCCTTTCATTATAGCCATCCTTATTTTTTTTTACGCCAAACCCACCTTGAATTTTGATTGCCAAAAAGCTCCGTTTTTGTTTCTCAGACCATAGAATATGGTTCCAGTCAAAGTTGTATTAGCGTTTCACGAACTCCAGGCACTTACGTTTGTGGTTAACTGACAGGCTTCTTTCTGGCATACCCTCCAAATAATCTGTTAGCATGAAGGTGGTGTCTGATGTTTTTTTCAGAGATGTGGTGACCCCAAGAACTTATTGGTCTTGTAATCGTTTACAAGATTATTTTGGGATTATTTTGCCTCTCTTGTGATCCCCTTCACTGTATAGGGACAAAATAAACTTGGGTCCTCTTCCAGGCAGGTTTGTAACAATTCCAGTTGACAACAACTTTTTAATTATAGGCAGTACAAATGGGCATTTTCAGGTGAGTAATTTTTCTTTATACCCATGACTTAGGACGGTCGTCACACTTCTCCCTCATTTGATTTGTGTGTTCTCTTATTTTTCCCATGTTGATGGATGACTAAGGGAATTTGGCCTTTCTGTTTGCTCATGTTTGCACCTCAGTTAATCAGGAAGTCGTGGATTACAGCTTGAAGGTTCCTACACACCCCAATCAACTCAAAGATCTACAATTTACATGGGAAACATGCTTCAGTTACATTGTCTTTAGTATATTTTACAGGGGTGCCAATAATCGTGGCACGTGTTTTTGTTAAAAAATAATTATTTCTTGATGAAGGTTTTGTTTCTCTTTGAATACACTTATTTAAATGAAAGGTTGGATTTTTCTCACTTTTTCAGTGTGAGTTGAAGCTGCTTCACCAAAAGGTGGATTTTTATTAACCCTTTTAAGAAATCATTACAAGGGGTGTTAGTAATTGTGAAGAGCACAGTATGGTCATGAGAAAACAAATTTAATCATATGTAGGATGTGCAAAATACACACACACGCACACGCACACGCACACACACACGTGCGTGCACAGGTACATGCACACACAGAGCTGGGGGTGGGATTGGAGCCATCCAGCCCTGGAGGTATGAGGCTAGAAAGTGAATCACTGTGGTGAAAGATGACGATGGTGTATTAATTCCTCAGTAATCCTCTTCAGCTTCACAAAAGAAGCATCTTTACAAATTTTCTGTCCACCGCAGTGAACCTCCCAGTGACTGGGAAGTGTATGTGGGTCTGCAGACCCAGGAGGGAACGAACCCAAACGAACAGGGCAGCGTCGTGAGCCGCGTCATCGTTCATCCGCTTTACGACAGTGAGACGCACGATAATGACATCGCTCTAATGCAGCTCAGCACCGCTGTGACCTTCACCGACTACATTCAGCCCGTCTGCCTGGCAGCTAACGGCAGCACCTTCTACAGTGGCACTGAGACCTGGGTCACTGGCTGGGGCGACGTCAGCTCTGAAGGTCAGTGTGAAAATATGCTGAACCCCATAATCAATCCATAGCCCTTCCATTGCTGGAAGTGAATCTTTGTCATCACCTATAAGAAATGCTCTTAATGTTCTCTGCTCAAGCAGGTTTATCTTCAAAACCTCACAATGCAGGTCTATCAGCTTTTGTAAAACAGTCAACCCACTTGTCATCATAACTAAATGTTTTTTCACACCAGTCCCCCTTCCATCACCTGGGACTCTACAGGAAGTGCAAATTCCTATAGTCGGAAACAAGATCTGTAGCTGCCTTTATGGCACAGCAAACATCAACATCACGAACAACATGATATGTGCTGGTCTCCTACAAGGAGGGAAGGACTCATGTCAGGTACAGCAGCTTCTCCACAGTCATTTTCAGGGCATGTAACTGACAGCTGTCCCTGTGTTTACTGGCTTCAGTGTTGGTATATGAAAGAATTTCATGGATAGTGATTTTGCTACTTACGATATGACTGTATTTGCAGGGAGACTCTGGGGGGCCACTGGTGACCCAGCAGGGCTCTGTCTGGGTCCAGGGCGGGGTTGTCAGCTTTGGTGTTGGATGTGCAGAACCAGACTTCCCTGGAGTTTATACCAGGGTGTCCAATTATCAGAACTGGATCATCTCCACCATCTCCTCTAACAACGCAGGCTTTGTTACTTTCACCTCCAGTGGCAATGATGATAGTAACAGCACATGTCCTGAAATTGGTCTTAGCTCCTCTTCCATGACCAGAGCCTCAAATTTCCTCCTTCTCTCCCTTCTCCTCTCTTTAGCTCCTTCTCTGCTGCATCCCTGCCTCAAATTGTAAACATTTACCATTTTAGGCATTAGAAAAAACACCAGTGAGCGGCTATGTGCTGGAGGTCAAATGCCAAAGTGATGTAACAAATAAAAGTCTTGTGAAATTATGGGGCAATTATATCTTAACTATCAGCCTGTGTGACATTAATACTTAATAATAAAAGCAGACCTTTATACTGTTATAAGGGTATTATAAAGGTATAACTGTAATACTTCCTCCTCTTCATCGCCTAATAAAACCATGACTCATTAAGAGCGTCTTGTACTGAAGTTTTTATTGTATCTGTGATTTCATAATTAACACTCAAAGCATTCATACCATCCATAATGGCCAGATGCATTTCCACAGTGGGGTATCCATGTGTTATTCTGTAGTACTGAGAGGACTGCCACCTTTTGTAGAATATCAGTCTGTCTCTGATGTTTTTCTTGGAGAGAAGTGGCTGCTTTGCTGCCCTTCTTGACACCAGGCCATCCTTCAAAAGTCTTTGCCTAACTGTGCATGCAGATGCACTCACACCTGCCTGCTGCCATTACTGAGTAAACTCTGCACTGGTGGTGTCCCAATCTCGCAGCTGAGTCAACTGTAGAAGATGCGCTTGCTGGACTTTCTTGGGCACCCTGAAGCCTCCTTCACAACAATTGCACCTCTCTCCTTCTTGATGATCCAATAAATGATTGATTTAGGTGCAATCTTACTAGCAGCAGTATCCTTGCCTGTGAAGCCATTTTTGTGCAAAGCAATTATGACTGCAGATGCACATCACAGGCAAGGATATTCATATTGGGAAAGGTTTCAGTTGTGTGCATGTGGTCCAGTTAAGGCTGCTTGAAATAAGTTTGACAACCTCAACCTTGGTGGTCATCCTACTCAGCCTAACACAGTAGTCAGAGGTCTTGGAGTCCTAGTTGATTCAGATCTATGTTTCAGTGTTCACATAAGGAGTATTACTAGAATTATGTTCTACCATCTATGGAAAATAGCCAATCTTTGGAAAATGCTTTCACTGACTAATACAAGGCTTTATATTTTCCAGACTGGATTACTGTACCACCCCCTTTCTGGTTATCCGTCTGGATCCTTATATAAATTTCAGCTGATACAAAATGGAGCAGCCAGAGTTCTCACTATTTTTTTAATCATATTAGCCCAGTACTATGCTTCTTTTACTGGCTTCCAGTTGTCTTGGTTAGACACCAAAATTCTGCTGTTAACTTATGAAGTACTGAATGGCCTTTTAAATCTTAGAGATCCACTGATCTCTTATAACCCTCCTTGCCTGTTTTGTTCGTAAGGAGCAGGCTATCTATTATTACCAAATGTAGAAAGACCTACGGCAGGCTTCAGAGCATTCTCTTACAGAGCTCCTCAAATGTATCCTATTTTACAGAAGACTTTCAATCTTTTTTATCTATTACCTTGGCCTCTACAGATGACCCATCAGTGCAAAAGCCTTCTCGAGAGGTCTCATCATATCTTATATGTTTAGTAGGAGGCGCAGGGAAAATGAAGATGGGGGATCTTAGAAAGCAAACAAACAGGCTGAAAGAGGTAATACAACAAACCCATCTTCAAGGAAACTTAAGGAAATTCCTGCAATCCATTCTGCTTTGGACTCCCTCTTAACAAAACATGCAGAGCGGAAAATCAGATGAGCTAAAGAAAACCTTAATGGATACAGCAACAAAGCAGGGAATTGTTTCACTTATCTGATGAAGAAAAAAGAAGCTTCACAAACTATTTCTTTAATTACAGATGCAAAACCCGATTTTATAACACGACTACCATTAATGACGCCTTTAAGTGTTTCAGTAAAAATGTATATAAATCACCATAGATAGTTGCATTCGGATTCTCCAGAACTAATTTTTACACTTTTTTCTCCTATCTTAATCTCCCAGTCAAGCCAGAGAATCAGAAATCTGCTCTTAATGCCCCCATATCTAGAAAAGAGGTATTTATGGCTATTAAAAGATTACAATCTGGGAAGGCACCAGAACCTGACGGGTTCAGTAGTGAATTTTATAAAGTGTTGCAGGATATCCTGGTGGACCCATACTAGATATGTTCAATGACTCATTTGGAAAAGATGGTCTTTCTACATCTTTGAGGGAGGCAAATATTTCTTTGATCTTGAAGAAGGGCAAACAACCAGAGAACTATGACTCCTATAGGCCTATATCTCTATTAAATATAGATCTGAATCTCCTCTCCGAGATACTTGCGATATGGTTGGAAGGGTTACTTCCTCTTCTTATTAGTGAAGGTCAAATGGGTTTCATTAAGGGTTTGTCAGGGTCAGTGCCTGTCCGTCCTTGCCCTTCACGTGTCTTCCCTACTTGGCCAGTAGGTGTTACTGGCCATTCCTCTGTTTTTGCACTAGACTTTTGGGCTTTCCCTGTGCCTCAGGCTATCACATGGCTCAGTGCATGTAGTGTGCAGCACAGAGGCTTTAACACTGCAGCCATGGGTTTGAAGACAGTCTTATTTGTATTTATTAATTTTCTGTTTCCATGGTGTTTATTTTATATTTGTCTCCCTGTCTTAGGTTTTCCATACTTGTGTCTGGTTCACTTCAAGTCCTGTTTATATTTTAAATTCCTGGTTATTATCTTAGTGTAGTCGTTCTGGTTTGTGGTTTAGATTTTCTGGTTTCAGTGTTTCTTAGAGTTTCTAGTTCTTGTCTTCTTAATTGTAATTTATTTCACCTGTGTCTTGTTGTTCCAAGGTCTTGTTGATTGGTTGTTTTTGATGATTCACACCTGTGATTTGTTAGTCCTCGTTATCAGTACATTTAAGGGCTTGCTTTTGTTCATTGTGCTCTGTTCCTGTGTGTTGATTGCTTTGTTCCCTTGCCTGGTCCTGCTCTGTGTTGCACTGGTCCCTGTTATTATTTTTCCCTGTTAGTGTTTGACCCCTCTTAGTCTGTTTAGTTTGTGTTTTCCCTGTGTGTACCGTTTAATTCAATAAACTCTTGGTTGTCTCGGAGCCACAAGTGGATTGTTGCACTCTTCCTGCCTGCACCATGCCCCGCCGTGACAAGGTCGTCGTTCTTCTAATAACATACATAGATTACTGAACACAATACAGATTTTTCAACAGCAGTCAATAGAGAGGATGGTTTTGTCGTTAGATGCTGAGAAAGCATTTGACCATGTTGAATGGTCGTACCTTTTTCATGCACTATATAAATTTGGTTTAGGTGAAACACTCATCAAATAAAAGTAAGATTATAATGACCCTCAGTCATCTGGGTTTACTCTTGGTTTGCGGTTCCCCAATTTCCACATTCAGAGAGGTGTGAGACAAGGTTTCCATCTCTCACTTTTACTTTTTGCTTTAGCCATAGAGACATTTGCTGAAGTAGTGAAAGTAAACCCTGACATACATGGCTTAACTGTTGCGGATAGACAACATAAGATTACCCTCTATGCAGATGATATTCTGATTTTCTTGACTAAGCCTGAACTATCCATCTCCATTCTTACTGCGACCATTGACAAGTTTGGTGCCTTCTCAAGTTATCAAATAAACTTTGACAAGTCGGAAGTGATGCTGTTGGGCAGTTTGAAACAAGAACCTCAGACCTCTCCTTCCATCCCCTTCAAATAGTCCCCAGATGGCATGGTATATTTGGGAATATTTATAACACCCATTTTTGACCAAATGTATACAACAAATTTCACTCCCCTATTTGAACATATTTGGCTGGACTCAGATGGAATGTTCTACCTATCTCTTGGTTGGGTTGTTTGGCTCTGTTAAAATGAACATTCTTCATTTGTCACTTTATCCAATTCAGATGGTCCCTGTTATATTCTCACACAGAACTGTCAAGAACCTACATAGTTTGCTTAGTTAGTTGATATGGGCTAAGAAGAAACCACATCTTAGAATGGCTACCTTGTGTCTCTCACGCTTCGAGGGTGGGTCTCGGCCTCCTTGATATCTGGAAATATCAACTGGCTACTCACCTTTGTGTTATTGACTTATACGTAATGAACTAGCATCCACTTGGCTTCACATACAGTGGATTGCAAAAGTACTCAACCCCCTTGAAAGTCATGATGATTGTTTAGAGTATAAAATACATATACACTGTTCTCAAGCAACATTTAGGTTGAGAATTCTTTTGCTACAGTATATTCACAAATGCCAGAATAGATCACTTCTGTGCTAACATCAAAAAGATAAAAATAAAAAACCTAATATATGTTTTTTGCATAAGTATTCAAACATCTGTGCTTTGGAAGCTCTAGATTTACACAAAAGACATATTAATCACAAATGACACAAATGTGACAGTTATTTGACTATAACTAAACATAATTAGGTACTACTCGTGAGTCCAAATGTAAGGTTTCTCTCTGGATATGAAAAGTACCCTTTAGAAGGGCCATTGTCTGTTGGACAACCAGTGCAAAAATGAAGACAAAGGACCATTCTGCAGATGTGAGAAACAAAGTGACTGAAATGCACAAAGCAGGAAGTGGCTGCAAAAAATATCGAACAGTTTGAATGTCCCATTAAGCACTGTTGGATTCATCATCGGAAAGTGGAAGGTTCATTACAGCATGCAGACCCTCACTAGAACAGGCCGTCCCTCAAAACTAAGCATCAAAGCAAGATGTCGACTTGAAGGCTGCTAAAAATCCAACGGTCACTCTCAGACGTCTGCAGTGCTCTTTGGCTGAAACTGGAGTGAAGTTGCATGGGTTCACAACAGCTCTCCATAAAACAGGCCTCTATGGGAGGGTAGCAAGAAAGAAGCTATTCCTTAAGGTCCACATGCATGTATGGCATTCCCTACAGAGCATGAGAAAAACCCAGTAAAGATGTTGGAGAAGACTTTATGGTCAGATGAGATCGAAACAGAACCTTTTGGCTAGATTACAAAGAGGTTATGTGTAGCATAGACTAACACTGCACATGCCTCAAGAAACACCGTGTCTATGGTGAAATATGGTGGTGGCAGCATCATGCTACGGGGGTGACCTTAAACACAAGGCCAAAGTGACACTAGAAAGCCTCAAAAACAGAAAGGTGAATGTTCTGGAATGTCCCACCAACCTAGAGGATCTCTACAAATTCTGCCAAGAAAAATGGGGAAGAATCACTACTGAACAATGTGCAACACTTCTACATACATACCTCAAAAGAATTAAGGCTGTTATCGCAGCAAAAGGGAACAAAGATCTGACAAAATTCTGGAGAGATTTAGCAGTGAAACTACCGAGTAGTGAGTTGTAGTAGTCAAGATGGCTAGAGATAAAGGTGTGAATGAGGGACTCAGCAGCGAAGTTAGAAAGGCAAGGCCTAAGCTGAACGATGTTGTGAAGATGGAAGAAAGCTATTTTTGCTATGGAACGTATGTGTGTGGCAAATGAGAGGGTTGGGTCAAAAGTAAGACAAAGCTTGCGAACCAGATGATAGTGGGAGATGGTATTGAGTGTGCATTTTATCTCAAAGATAATTAATTCCGTCTTATTTCTGGCTCATCCATAGTTTGATTTCGGAAAGAAAAAATTCGATGTACTCCAGTGGCAGGTTGTTTATGAAGCTGGTATTGACATAGTATATCTGGGTGTTGTCAGCACAGACATGGAAATTTAGGTTAAAGCGGAGAAAGATCTGGCCTAGAGGGTAAATGATGACGAGCAGTGGCCCAAGGACACAGACCTGGAGGACACCACGTATGATAACTGATGTGTCTAATCCATGACCTTACAGGGTAATGAAATGTTTTCTGTCAGGGAGATATAAAATACACGCTGCTCCTGGGTTGTGGAGTCTCTGAATCAAAATTGGGTATGAGAATAATAAAGAGTTTCTAATTTAAATCGGCAGAAGTAGGAGGCTTATGGCACCGATGTCAGTTGCAACAAGTTGATCATTTAAAACTTTAACTAAAGCACTTTCTGTGCTGTGGAAGTGGCGTAAACTGAACTGAAGTGGTTCAAGGAGGCTATTATTTTGAACACAGGTAAGGAGCTAAGAGGATCTAATACGTTCTAATACGTTCTAATACGATCTAATACGTTCCAATGTTTTTGAAAAATAGGAAGATTTGAAACTGGGTGCTAGTTAGCAAGGTTGGTTGGGTCAAGACCAGGTTTTTTAAGGTTGGAGCAACAGCCACTAATTTGAAAGCAGTAGGAACATAGCCATGGGCTAAGGACAGATTGAAGAAGGTGGTGAGGAGGGGACGGAGCACTAGGAGATATTTTGGTAAAACTTTGGGGGGACATGAATAACATAGTAGTACATGCTAACTTAATGCATTAATTAACCAGTAACTAAGCATTAGTTACATACTAATACAACAAAAATACTCAATCAGCATTTCAGTGGTTTGTGTCCAAAGAGGCATAGATACCATACATTTTGGAATAAAAAAACTCAAGGTAAACATTACATATTTCCAGGGTAGCAGAAATATTGTGATCAGGGGTTTTGAATAGTCACTTGACAATAGGAAACAGATGATGTGGGTTCATACTATTGCAGTTCTTGAGACTGGAGTAGTAGACAGATTTAGCAGTGTATAAGGCATCCTTATAGCAAGTCATGGGTTCTCTGTAGGCCTCAACATGGGCAGTAATGTGGGTTTTCTTGAGTAGTTGTTCAAGTCTACAGCCTTTCTGTTTCATGGAACGAAGCTTGGGAGTTTACCAAGGGGCAGGGGTAGCAAAGGACACCACTTTGGTTTTCAATGGGGCAACAGAATCTAATGAGTCTGATAGAACTGTGTTGAGAATGGAGGTAAGTTCATCAGGGGAGGTACATTTCATGGGTAGTGCTGCCGAAATAAGTTGGGATAGAATGGATGAGTCAACAGAATTTGTGCTACAAAATGAGATAAGCCGTTTATCCAGCTGATGATAATATAGTAGTGGAAAAGAAAACCAGAATGGTCATATAGTCAGAGAATGGGAAAACAGAGGAGTTAAGTTTGGAAATAGACAAACCACAGAGGAGCACACTAAGTCAAGTGTGTGACCTTTACAGTGAGTAGGGAAAGACACATGTTCTGCAATGTGGTGGCAGTCAGGTTGATCAACATGAATATTAACATCACCACAAAATAGCAGATGCGAGGAGAGAAAGAGATGGAGGTGGTAAGGAGTTCAGAGAGAAATGTAGGGCTATGTTTTGTTGGACTATGAATCAGCAATACTGCAACAGAGCAGGGTAATTTAAATGCAAGATATTTCATTGTGTCATTGCGCTGATTGTGCATTATAAACGAATAAATACAAAGCCAGACAGAATTTCTTTTCTGTAATTAAAAAGCACTCATTGGTATATCAGCTGTCAGCCTTGTTCACCATGCAAAACAGCAGACTTGAATCATGGCAAAGCTACACATATATTCCCTACTGTTATATAAGAACTGACAAATTCCCACAAACATTCCCATTCATGGCCTCTGCTCTTGTTCTTTTGTGCTCAGTTGTGCTTTTCGAATCTCACCCGCTTCTGAAGACAGATTGCCCTGATGCACAGACAGAGATGGTCAAAAGGTAGTTTTTACCGTCTGGCACGTCAGAGAGGCATTCCTTCCTTTCCTGGGTGCCATCAGCTGACCTTTGCACCGATACTCCTCTTGTGCATGTTGAATGTAAACAATAGTAGGGTGGCCTCCTGGGATCAGTGAGGCTGCTGGAATTAGACTCAGGATGGCTCAAAAGTCACGCAGGTGATACAAGTACACAAGTGACTCACCAATATGAACTGCAATGCCTGTTTGTTCAAAGGGCAAGATTAATGTTTCTGTGTTTCCCTTGTGTCTCTATGCTGCATTTTGTCACTTTCAAAACTGGAATATCTGGATTTTGAGACATGGGCCAGTTCCAAAACAATTACCTTAGTAATGTCACATTAAGGTGTGTACTTCAGTAGAATGACCAGGGTTATCAAAGCGAATGACAACGTGGACTTTACAGGAAAGGGGTGTTTAACAAAGGGCATCAGAGGAGGGGCTATGGAAGCTCACAGAGAGGCTGCTCTGTTAGCCTCAACAGACCAGGACATGGTTTAAAAACCCATCGTGGTTAATCAAAATATCACTTTACACAATCAATTTCTCCATTCAGGTGGTGCTTGCTTGTTTTAGGATCACCAAGCAGAGCATTTATTGTTCTTTTAAAGGAGAACAATGGAAAGAATGACAGGTAGAATAACCAGACTTTTGTGTATTCAGCGTAATCCTGAGGGGGTGGTTGTCAAATTAAGCACCTTGAACATTTATGGTGACTGGAAGGCAAACTTCATACAATGCCTAGCATGAATGAGAAAATCATCGGTCTCTCTTTAGAATTAATACTTTCTATTGGATCATATGCCGTAAAATATTCCAGCAAATCTGGTTTATTCGTCGCAAATGAGATTTGTCTGGCCAAAAAGCACAATTGGAATTTCTTTAATAAAACGATTTATGATCATGGTGCAAAAACGAGTACACCCCAATGAAGGTCTTAGGAATAAAACTTGATAAAATGCGAATTAACGGGAATTCAACAACAGACGACTCTACTCTTGCGGCCACCTGACAGTTAAGGATGTATCAACAAACAGAATGCCCTCCCATTGAATGCTGACAATAATGGCACCACATGAAAGAGAAATGTCTCGAGGAAGAAAGCAGTTTCTTTACAGAAAAAAGTCAAGACTACAAGAAAATTAATTTCTTGTATTCAAAAAAGGATTAACTTCTTGTAAGCTCTCTGAGACGTCCGAACCGTCTACAGAAGGTAATATCTAGACCTGAGTGTTTTGTGACAAGAGTTAATTAACAGAAGAGAAAATTGCATACAAGTTCATCATAGTGAGCTAAAGCAGTAGAAAGCCAGGTGGCTGTTTCCTGGGACCAGGGGCATCAGAGGGACATGGATACCATGACAGATTCAGGGGCTCCAGCACTTTGCAGGGGCCCCAAAATCCACCGACTTGGCAAAATCAACTAAGCGACTGTCAGCGCCAACCTGAGCAGGGAGCCCAAGGTAACATTTTTCCAGGGGACCTGGGACGACTAGGCACTCCCCTGGCCGTCACACAATGCGATTTCCTCTGCAGAGGAATGGCATGCATGGGTGTTGTTCAAAAAGGAAGCCACTTTCAAAGCCCAGGCAGAAAAAGGCCCGTGTAGCATTTGTCAGGGCTTATGTTGACAATTGTTAAAAGTATTGGGACTCTATACTTCGCATTCATGAGACAAAGGTAAATCTATTTGGAACTACTGGCATCCAAACTGTATGGCGTCACAAGGGTGAGGAGTACAATGAAAAATACATGCCATCCACAGTAAAGCATGGTGGTGGCAGTGTTCTTCTGTGGGGGCTGTATGATTCAGTGGCCAAGCGTATCCCCCACCCTCAACCTGTGGGACGTTCTGAAAAGACAGGTTGAGCATCATTCTCCGTCCAGCATCCAGGCTCTGAAAGAGCCTATTTTCCAAAAACAGAGAAAGGCAAACGTGGTGGTATGTCGCCAGTTCTGTAATCCATTCCTAGAAAAGCTGGTGCTGCTCTTAAAAATCATGGAGGATATACAAATTATCAGATTCGGTGGAATTAGTTGTAGGGTGTATACAGGGTTCAAATTACGCAGTGTCATTCAGGGCAGCCCTGTTTTCTGGTGTGCACCATAACATGTGTTGACACAAGAACAACACATTACTAACATTATAAAAAAAGCTAAGCATCATTTGACACTACGTCTATTTGATGTTTTGACATGGAGTAATATGTTCTATGGAAGGGGTTCTGCTAATGACATGGACAGCTGGATTCTGACCCATTTGTAGTTTGTGGAGTTCATGTAGAATACCAGAGAAGAAGATAATGCAGTAATCAATGTGAGATATAATCAGAGCATGAACAAGAATAGCAGTGCTATTAGATGTAAGAGATGGATGTAGACAATTGATTGCGTAGGTGAAAACATGCGGTTGGAGTAATATTAATATGAGCTTCAAAAGATAACATACTATGCAGGATGACACCCAGACTTGTAACCTGGAGGGATGGAGGAACAATGAAATCGTCATCTGTTAAAAAAAAATTGTCGTTTGACTAAAGCAGTTTAAATACAAATTAGGAGAACCTGTTTTATTACTATTAAGTTTGAGAAAATTAGAGGACAGCCAACATTTAATTTGTTGTGGACAATCACAGGAGGATGATGGCGGAAAAATAGAGTTGGGTTTAGTACACAGAGCTGGGTTTAGTACACAGAGCTGGGTTCATCAGCATAAGTCACGCTGTGCAGTTCCTACAGAGGCTGCCTCAGCGGGAACGTATAGTGGCTGTGACAGGTCACACCCTTGAAGGGTACACTGTGGTTCTTAGGGAGACTACCTCAAATGGAACGCATAGTGCTGTCACGGGTCACAGCCTCGAAGCACACATTTGGTGACTCGTAGCTGCTGCTTCAAAAGCAGTGCTTAGAGCCTCTCATGGTGGCTGCCTCGTGCCCCCTTTATCACTGTGCTGCACCTTCCCTGAGTAAGCTAAGCCGTGAAGCTTGGATTCTTACCATCTGCCAACATGGCAACACATCCATCATCGCGTGGGCCGGAACATGGTTCAGTAGGTTAGTGCACTGCAGCCTAAGACTAGAGGTTTATTGTCGGACTCCTGAGCAAGGCCCTTAACCCCAAACAGCTCCGCTTGGCTTATTTAGAAAAAAGTACCTACTAATCTCTTAGTACTGCTAAAGTGTTTCTTGCAGAATTATGTTCAGAAGTTCAGTAGGGGGTGGTGGAGGTCAGGCCATAGAGAAGTGCACCCGCCCCCCTCCCCTCCGCCG